>LR738711.1:236228628-236566113 GCA_902687465.1 Secale cereale | reverse complement strand
GGGGGAGAGAGGGCAGCCGCACCCCAAGCCTCTGGCGCCTCTCCCCCCTCCCGTCACACTTCCTACTCCTCCGCAGGGCGCCGACGAAGCCCTGCAGGATTTCCTGCTGCATCCACCACCACGCCGTCGTGCTGCTGGATCTCCGACGACCTCTCCTCCCCCCTTGCTGGATCAAGAAGGAGGTGACGTTGCTGTACCGGACGTGTGTTGAACGCGGAGGTGCAGTTCGTTCGGCGCTAGGATCATCGGTGACGAAGAACGCGAAGAGTAAGACTACTTCATCCACGTTCCTTCGAACGCTTCCGCTCGCGATCTACAAAGGGTATGTAGATGCACTACTTTATGCTCATTGCTAGATGACTCCTTAGATTGATCTTGGTGAAAGCGTAGAATTTTTTTGAATTCTGCTACGTTACCCAACAGTAGGTGCGCGAGCCACGTGTCCGCTTCATGTCCGCGCCGACGCAAATGATGCCCAAATTTGGGCCGAGAATGGGTCGGCACGCGGACGAAAAGCGGACGCGCATCCGTTTGTGTCGGCGCGTTGGGCCGACTTTTCTATCCGCGGTGACCCAAACGGACGCGCGCGGACGAAATGGATCGACGCGTTGGAGTTGCTCTAAATAGTTCAATCCCATTATCTGATTTCTCTGCCCTCTCGTGCTTTCACGTCATTCTAATTTTTTCTGTCGTTTGATTGACCATATGTGGCTAAGATCTGCGGCAAGAGTGACCCCCCGTGTCCGCTTGACGTCCCTCATATTCGCTCTTCCTTCCCGGACCCCGTGGAAGCAGAAGCAAATTTTTCTCCAACTGAAACGTTAGAGACAGAAGACCTAATCATAATATGGTCGCCCATCTCCCACCCCCAACCATCTCTCTCTCTTCCCCAATCGACGCAAGCCCCATACAGCGATGGACGCAACTGAGCCCAACTGCTACTTCTCGAGCTTGCGTTGTATTCCCTCGAAGAGGAAAGGGTGATGCAGCACAGTAGCGTAAATATTTCCCTCAGTTTTTGAGAACCAAGGTATCAATCCAGTAGGAGACCACGCGCGAGTCCCTCGCACCTGCACAAACAAATAAGAACTTTGCAGCCAATGCGATAAGGGGTTGTCAATCCCTTTACAGTCACTTACGAAAGTGAGATCTGATAGAGATGATAGTTTGATATTTTTGGTATTTTTGGATATAAGAACAGAAAGTAAGAGCAGAAAAGTAAAGTAGATTGTAGATTGATATGTTGAGAATAGACCCGGGGGGCATAGTGTTCTTTAGTAGCTTCTCTCATGATAGCGATATTCTACGGCGGGTAAACAAATTACTGTCGAGCAATTGATAGAAAAGCAAATAATCATGAGACTATCTAGGCATGATCATTATATATAGGCATCACATCCGAGACAAGTAGACCGAAACGATTCTGCATCTACTACTATTACTCCACACATCGACTGCTATCCAACATGCATCTAGAGTATTAAGTTCATAAGAATAGAGTAACGCCTTAAGCAAGATGACATGATGTAGAGGGATAAACTCAAACTTAGTGATATAAACCCCATCTTTTTATCCTCGATGGCAACAATACAATACGTGCCTTGCTGCCCCTACTCTCACTGGGAAAGGACACCGCAAGATTGAACCCAAAGCCAAGCACTTCTCCCATTGCAAGAATTATAGATCTAGTAGGCCAAACCAAACCAATAATTCGAAGAGACTTGCAAGGATATTATAATCATACATAAAGAGTTCAGAGAAGAACCAAATATTTCTCATAGATAATATTGATCATAAACCCACAATTCATCGGATCTCGACAAACACACCGCAAAACGACATTACATCGAATAGATCTCCTCGAAGACCGAGGAGAACTTGGTATTGAGATCCAAAGAGAGAGAAGAAGCCATCTAGATACTAGCTATGGACCCGAAGGTCTGTGGTAAACTACTCACAACTCATGGTGAGGCGATGATGATGATGTAGAAGCACTCTATGGTAGATCCCCCCTTCGACGGAGCTCCGAAACAGGCCCCAAAATGGGATCTCACGGGAACAGAAGGTTGCGGCGGTGGAACTAGGGTTTTCTCTGTTGTTCTGATGGTTTCGGTGTACGTAGATATATATAGGAAGAAGGAGGGCACCAGGGGCCAAACGTGGGGCCCACTAGGCAGGGGGCGCGCCCTATAGGGGGGGCGCCCCCACCCTCGTGGACGCCACATGTGCCCTATTCCGTGGTTCTCAAGTCTCCCGTGCGTATTTTGCTCCAAAAATATCTCTCCCGAAGTTTCATTCCGTTTGGACTCCGTTTGATATTCCTTTTCTGTAAAACCCTGAAATAGGCAAAAAAAAAACAGCAATCTGGACTGGGCCTTTGGGTTAATAGGTTAGTCCCAAAAATAATATAAAAGTGTATAACAAAGCCCATTAAACATCCAAAACATCATAAATAATTGCATGGAACAATAAAAAATTATAGATACGTTGGAGACGTATCACCAACCTCCTCTAGGGTTTGCGGCCACCAACGAGAAGAGAACCGGCAACTACGGCGGCGATGGAGACTTGCGGGGCAAGGGCAGGATTGCAAAACCATTGATCTGGAGGATGCGTGGAACTTCATGCAGATGGGCATCAACAAACTCATCAACATCCTCGACGACAAGCTAGAGCCGCACTTGAATTCCTAGGACTCGTACTGCTCTACATGTAAGTCGTCTCCGCCCCTCTCTGGCCATGCCTAGGCTAGGTCTGATTCTACGTGATCTGGTGTTTGATCTTGGCACCTCCTATTTGTCTTTTTTATTGCGCAGCTGGATATACAACATGTGCACGCATAACCACCCTCGGGACTACTCACAGTAGCTCGGGTGACAGTCAGATGATTTGCATGCTCCCGTAATGCGTAGATGTTGTTTTCTGTGTTTAGATTATTTATCCCCTATTTTGTATGTGTGTTTGTTAGTTCTCCGAGGCAACGAACCTTATTGTCGGTTTGGCCTCGACAGTCCTATAGTTTAAGTTTTGCAGCAGCAAGAAAAGATTTTTGCAAGACAATGAACTGATGCACTTGTAGGCACAACCATTTGTAAATCTCTGAATTTAAGAAGGCCGTCAACATCTTGCTCGACTTGGTAAGTCACACGTAACTTCAGACTTTTCTTGGTGAAATTAACTTTAGATTTTCTGCTTGAATTGTAGTTCAGCTTAAAAATATCATTACACACTCATTAGTTAATGGGCATATGAGGAGACCGATGATGGACTTCGGAATACCATTCTTGATATGAATCTTGCCATCAAATCCTTATGTAGCACCTTCATGTATTCTCCTATGTCGGTAGACCTGCTTATGCCACTTCTCCCTTATTTACCTTATTGGTCGATCCGGTCGTTGGTGTCTCCAGTTCCCCCATGCGGCATGGTAACTGAGACGTGCAATGTTGAGCCAAGAACCATGGATGCTGTGACACCCCGAGACCGGTGCGCCAGGTGTCAGCCAGTTATTCGTTGTCAGTGCCATGTCATCTGCTTGCGTGTTGCATCTTGCCATGTCCTCATGTGTGTTGCATCAGCATGTTTTCAAAACTTGCATCCGTCAGAGTTCCCTCGTCCTTTCCGTTGTCCGTTCTGAGTCCAAACACACTTGCACGTGCCCGTGGTGCCTCCGAATATTTATTTTATAAGTGGCCGAAAAATGTTCTCGGAATGGGGTGAAACTTGGTGTGTGGTCTTATTATAGTGTAGACAGGCCGCCTGCCAAATTTCATCGCATTCGGAGCTCGTTTGATAGCCCAACGGATATATTAGCGGCACTAGTCGCTGGTTATTTCGTCGGACGTTTTCGGTCTCCGAAAACCTCCGCGGGCCTCTTTCTCTCTCCTCTCATCTCAACCCAATGCATCTACACAGCCCAGCTAGGCCCAGCCTACTCCCCCTTCGCTACGTTGCCGTTGGATCGCGATCCGATGGCTCCGGAACGGTCCAAAACCCCCCAAACCCTAGGCTTTCCCTATATAAACGCCCCCAACCTGCCATTTTAGGCCCCCTAATCCTAGCTGCCTCATTTTCCGTGCAACCTCCAACCTCCACAGCCGCCACCTCCCTCCTCCTGCCGCGTGGGCTGCAGAACCCAGATCCGGCCCGCTTGGGCCCAGATCGGGCCGCGCCGCCGCCGCGAGCAGCAGCTCGCTCCCGCTCGAACTGCCCTCGGGCCCGAGCGCCGCGCGCCGCGCGCCCCGCCTCGTCGCTCGTCTCCCCCACGCGCGCTCGATCTGGATCGAGGGGAGGGGCCCCTCGACCCCGAGCCCTCTGTTCGCCGGCGGTCGTCGTCCTCGGGCCGAGCCTCGGCTCCCTCCGACCGCCAGCCGCGAGCGCCCATCGCTGGTCCCAGCTCCGCCGCCGCACTGCCAAGCTTCCTCCGCCGCCGTGTGCTCCCCGCGCCGCCGCTCCGAGCCTGCCGCCGCTGACCTCCGCCCACCGGAGCATCCTCAGCACCGCCACCCTCCCGGATCTAGCGAGCACGTTGGCCGGGTCGCTCGTTCCCGACGGCGGCCAACCCAGCGATGCCATCGATAGCTCCAGCAGCTCGTCCCGTCGTTGATGCAGCGTCCGTCCGCCTGGGCTCCACGTCGACCCAGCCGTGTGGCTGCTCCAGCCCAGCTGGTCAGGCCCAGGCCTCCCTCAAGCCAGCCCGACCGCCACCGGCCCAACTCCCGCAGCCCAGATCCAGGCCCAAGCCGGCCTCCTCCTCCACCGACCTGGCCCTAGGCCCGCTGCCAGCCTAGTTCCCCCTCTGTGTGTGGGCTTGGCCTAGTAGTTTCAGCCCAATAGTGTTTTTCCCCTTGTCAAGCGATTTTTGGCTAAGTCCCTGAGCAAAACTGTTATTTTATTGCATCTTTGACTGCTTGTAAATAATTGTGTGCTTATCCAAATTGAGTGAATGATATGTCAAAATGATCGTGGTGATATGCTCTACACTTTGTTCCTTTGTGCCATGCTCATTTGACTTCATCTAGATGCTTAAATATCTGTTGCAAGAGTGCTACTTGTTATAGACTGCTGCTATTAGTTGTTTTCATGCCATGTTTGTGATGTGATAACTTGGTGCATGTTTATCCAAATGATGCAAATGATATGTCAAAATGTTCATCATGAGATGCTCTACATGTTGGTTGCTATAGCATGCTTGTTTGAGTTCATATTGCCATGTTTATCTCTATTGCAAAAGTGCATGTGGCAGTTATGGTTTGAAACTTGTTACGAGATGCCTAGTTGAGAAGCTTGTTGCTATTGTTGTGTTTGTCCCCTTGTCACATGCCTATATGTTTTAGAATCTCCATGATGTGATCTTTGATGTGCTGCATTTAACTTTCCATGATATGCCTTGTGTTGACTTAAACATGCTTGCAAACATGCCATGTTGTTATTGCTGTTTTAACACTTAGTGAAATTTCACTAAGTCTGGAATCTGTAATATCTTGATGCTATGTTTGCTTGATGCCCTAGGTGAATCCATGTTAGTTTTGGGGTGGCCTTTGATCATTCCTTGTTGTATATGTTGTTGTATATCCATTCATGTCCTTACTTGCTCATTTGAGTTGCTGTAGCATATATTTATCATGCTCCAAAGTTGCTACGTGGCTGTTAATTTCAGCTTGTTGTTATATCTTGTTTCATGTGTATCTTTTAGCCCGTTGCTCCGTTTTGAGTGTTCTTTATATGAAACTTGTGTGATTTTGCATGTAGAATCATAATATCGTATTGTTTTCATGTTTGGAGTGAGTTTGGTTGGTGTTTGGGTGCATCTTACACCGTTGCCATGTTATGCTTCCTATCTTGCCATGTTATGCTTCCTGTATAGACTTGTTATGCTTCCTGTATAGACTTGTTGTGCTTCATGTTTAGATTTGTCATGCATCATACCTTGCCATGTATTGCATCATATAAACTTGTGTTGTTTTCTATGCTTCCTACCTTGCCATGTTATGCTTCCTGTATAGACTTGTTATGCTTCCTGTATAGACTTGTTGTGCTTCCTGTTTAGATTTGTCATGCATCATATAAACTTGTGTTGTTTTCTATGCTTCCTACCTTGGCATGTTATGCTTCCTGTATAGACTTGTTATGCTTCCTGTATAGACTTGTTGTGCTTCCTGTATAG
This sequence comes from Secale cereale, assembly GCA_902687465.1. Taxonomy (NCBI): domain Eukaryota; kingdom Viridiplantae; phylum Streptophyta; class Magnoliopsida; order Poales; family Poaceae; genus Secale; species Secale cereale. Next base: position 236,559,947 of record LR738711.1, on the reverse strand, counting down.
ACTTGTCATGCATCATACATTGCCATGTATTGCTTCCTGTATATATTTGTCATGCATCATACCTTGCCATGTATTGCATCATATAGACTTGTGTTATTTTTTCTGTGCTTCCTACCTTTCCATGTTTTGCTTCCTGTGTAGACTTTCTGTGCATCATAAGTAGACTTGTTTTGCATCATACTTGGTTGAGCATATTGTTATGTTCTTGAGTGGTTTGTTTACCGTATTGCTTGCTTCTTCTCGTTAGTGCTTGTTCCGTTGCGTTTGTGAGGATTCGATCGTCTACCCGTGGTTCTTCTTCAAGGCTTCTTCTCCGTCTTCTTCACGGAACTGTTCTTCTTCCTTGCGGGATCTCAGGCAAGATGATCATACCCTTGGATACCTTTACTACCATTGCCATGCTTAGCTGTCTTGTTGCTATCGTTATATGTCGCGCTACCCATCATTATTGTCAGCCTCTCCTTGTTGCCATGAAACCTCTAACCTTTGAAACCTTCCTAGCAAAACCATTGTTTGGCTATGTTACCCGCTTGCTCAGCCCCTCTTATAGTGTTGTTAGTTGCAGGTGAAGATGAAGTTCGTTCCAGGAGGGAACTTGTTGTTGGAATATCACGATATCTATTATTATTATTAACACACCTATATACTGGGCATGGGTGGAAGGCTTGGCCTTTTGCTCGGTGTTGTTGGAGTTCTTCTTCTTCAGTCTTGGGTTAGGTTCCGGGTCGGCAGCCTGGGATAGCAGATGGATGTCGTGTTCTTTTCATTGTTTGTATCCGTAGTCGGATACTTTGTATTGATGTTATTGCAATCATGTGATTTGTATGTATTGTTGTATCCCCCATGTATGTATGTAATGGTACGTTGTAATGATATCCATCTTGCTAAGCGCCCGAAATGCAGTTGTGCCCCAATCACGTAAGCGTCACGTGATCGGGATAGAATCGCATCTTGGGCCTGACAGATGCAGTCTCATATGTGGATGGCTTATTTTACTTTTCTTTAGTACGCATGATGCTGACTTACCATCCTATTTTCCGAGTTGAAGGTATTCATAATGGCATATTCAAAGTTACATTGGATAGATACCGAGTAGCTGATGGAATAATTTTTTCCTTTGTATGACTCTTCATTTGTGTTATGTTGTTAACCATTAGTTGGCATCTCAATAATGGCATTTCATTTGTTTTAAGACTTGCAAGTAAGTGATTACTCGTTTTGCTGCATTGGTACATTTTAAGTTCAGTTAAATAAGGTGACCTTTCTCTACAAGTTCTGTGTATGTGGCAACAATATTTTTTCTCCTATAGTTATTTTTGTTCTAAGAGATAGTTAATGAATTACTTCCACTCTTTACTTTTAAGAATCACTTGCACTTTGATGATATTCTAGAAATAAGTATAGTTGTTCAACGTCGGGAACAAGATAATAACACATACATGGATCCAACATCTAAATTTATTCCTTTTTCATCCGTCTATATGTATGTTGATTCTCATGCAATATTTTCATGTATATACAAGTGCTATCATTGAAAGACTTCTTCATTTCAAATGTTTTGTATTAATACTATTGTTACTACCGGATCCAAGCAATGCTTTTGTATGTACAACATTTGAAAGATATGTTTCCCCACAAAAGGGAAATATTTTGATACACATGCAAGTCACTATTTTTCTTTACACGGTTTATTTCTCCACATTATAAATTTTAGCCAAAAATACCCCGCAACACCGCGCGAGGAATCATCTAGTTTGACCTAGGTAGTAGCCTTGTTTCACTTATTTCCTCTTTTTTCCTATTAAGAGCTTTCTCAGCATCTCCTTGGTCTCAAACTTCTTGACTCCTCAGCCAGCAGCCAACTTCTACGAGAAGTTCGTCGAGTGTTTGGGGGCATACCTTGTTTCTTCGAACGATTTTCAACTAGCTCTAGCACATAGCTGGTCAAGCTCACCCTGAGGAAGGGGAGGATGAGCCATTAGGAGAACTTGGGGAGGGCGTGGTGATGGAGCTCGACGGGGTGTGGTCGACATAGGACGAGGTTCGAGTGCATGTGGCGAGAGAGAGAGAGAGAGAGAGAGAGAGAGAGAGAGAGAGAGAGAGAGAGAGAGAGAGAGAGAGAGAGAGAGGGAGAGAGAGAGAGATTGCGGTAGCATAGGGGAAGTCAGGAGCGTCTCTGTGGTGCACGTAGGGTTTGTGCAGTCAACCGGGAAAAAGGCCAGGGAGAGAGAATTTTGGAAGAGATGCAAGAGATAGTGAACTGATATGCGTCACTTGGCGGTGACATGCTTCATGTAATTTTCTCAGACTCCTCAAACGATATATTCACAGGTCTGGCTTGGATAGCCTTCCCAGCTGTTATTGTTTTAACTATAACTCACTGTAGCCTTTTGGAGTTAGCTCTAAAAAGTTAGGGCGTTCAATCTGGCTCCGCCTATAGAGTCGACAGAGCACGATATTGGAGCATTGTAGAACATGCCCTAAAGGTGTAGGGATTTGTTGATTTACTCCATTTCTTGCTCCACCCCTTGCCCTTGGTGCACTTTGAATGGATCCTTCATTGCTTGCCCTCTTCATCCATTGCATGTTATAACTTATAATACCTCGGTACACAACACACAACCTCTTTCAACCTGCTGTTTCTCCACCTATCATGTTCGTTTATCATAGATGCTAAACAATTGCATAACCAACAACACGACACCTTGCTACCCTCGCCATTCTTACTTTTATCGTCATTTTATCGTTGTCCCCTTGGAAGACCATGGGGAGCACATTTGGGCCCTAATCCCAAACCTTGATCTCAGCAGTGTTGTTGAGGTTTGCAAACTCCACCCCATTTGCGCCTCCCCGGTGGGCTCGAGAGGAGGTAGTAGTAAATGAGCTTGTACTTACAAAAAAATAGAAGCATTAGAGAGAATGAGAAGCTCGTTCACCATCATTTTTCTCTCTTGATCCAATGGTCTGCCATGCATGTAATGTGTGGATTTTGTAAGTTACTAAAATTGTGTGCTTGTGTAAGGTGTTTGTGGAAAGCTGATAATATAATACATATGGATGATAAGCTAACATAATAATAATAATAATAATAATAATAATAATAATAATAATAATAATACCACTAGAGTAGTATAGTGATTGTATGTTAAATTACTGAGGGTAGGAAACACAAAAAGGAGTTACCTAACAAGTCATAAACTACATTCCTAAAATCCTTGTCAAAGAAAAGAAACAACAGTCGTAAGATCCTTTCAGTATATGCAACATGGATTATGTTTGAAGTAATAATTGATGCATTATACACTCACATAGGTAACTTTATCATATTTAGTAAGTGGGTTGTCATGAAGTAAAAAATTAACTATGTAACCCTTTTATGATCAATAATTCAATTCGGTGTCCGAGCTCATCTACAACTTGTGAGCAATAAAATTTCAAAAAAGCAAAAAATAAATAAAAAATATCCGTTTTTTGTGGTGCTTGATCCTCAAATGCGTCATCTTCGTGTAACTTTTCGGAGTGCTTGGGCATTCGAGGAGCTCGTGGGAAAAATTGTAAAATCACGCGTCAACAGTGTTGTTTTGAAAAAATTCTTGGACACCCAGGTCTTTTTTCACGAGCTCCACGAATGTTCAAACTTCACCAAATTTTGCATGGGCATAACGCACGTGAGTATCTTGCACTGCAAAGAAATTCAATTTTACGTTTTTTGCTATTTAAAATGAATTTACTGTTCACACCTGCATCTAAGCCCGGGTCCAGAATAGCGGCATCCGTTAATCTAACTACTTGTGTGAGCTCCCTCGAAAAAAAGTTAAAAAAAATACAGATCATTTGTGTGTTATTCTGGGGGGATGTTTTTATCGCTTTGAAACTACATGTGAGCTTATAATTTTTTTTGAGCTATTACCTATTTGAGATTGTGTGCACTATTTCTCGAAAAAATAGAAAGAGAAATTGTGTGCGCATATCCTCTCTTTTTTTATTAGCTTTTGGAAACCACACTTATGGTCGAGATTGTGTGCACGACACATGATGAAAAATTGGGGGACCATCGAGCTTTTCTTGCTGCAACAAAAAGCTAGGGTTTTTGCCTTCCCCCGCTGCCGCCGCAGGTCCGCCTCCTCTCCGGTGGCCTTAGGGCGCGGTGGATCTCGGCAAGGGTCGGCGGGAGGGCTCCGTTTTTAATCGGTTTTTTCAATTTTGTTAGGGTTTGTGTCCTGCTCAGGAAGACGAGACGGCGGCGGCTCCCTGAAGATGGAATAAAGGTCTCCCCGCCTAGCCCCCGTTCCGGCGATGCGTTTAGCATCGTTGGTGGGCGTGTGGAGGTGTGTCTCCGGCAGATCTATCTTTGGTGGATTTGCTCGGATCTCGTCGGTATTCGTCTACGTTCGTGTGTCTTCGGATTGGATCTTTCTGATCTACGTTATTCTTCATCTGCGACGGTTGCTGTTCTGGTGCGCTGGTCCTACAGGGCCTTAGCACGACGACTTCCTGACTGTCTACTACAACAAGTTGTGCCCGACTCCGGCGATGGAGGGGCGATGACGGCGACACGCCTTCGGCTCGCTTCAGTGATGGTAGTTGTCGCTAGGTGGTCTACAGATCTGGATGTAATTTCTATTATTTCTGGTATTCTTGTACCGCCATGATTGAAGATGAATAGATCGAAAATTTTCTCGCAAAAAAAAAGTGCTCCCTCGTACCTAAAACTATATCTATAGCAGCAAGAACATAAGTTCAGGGAGGCTGCGTTGGACTCGGACACTACATGCAGCATGTCGGCTCCAACAAGTCCACTAAAACTTAAGCTCGTTTTAAATTTCATGTGGCCATGTGAGAACCGTTGGAGCTTGGATCTCACCACTCAGCGCCGCTTGCCAGCTAAGCTTGTCCATGATTGGATTGTCTTGAACAACTAGATTTGTTTTTGTATTCCATTTCCCGTTAAAACACAACACTTTGAGACCCGTTGTACTCTTGAAATGTTGAGAGACCCCTTGGGTGGATTAGCGAGTGGATCGGCTCATTAAGGCTCGTGGTCACTAAGACTTGGACTGTTGAAGGGTTTTTTGAACACTCGCCGGGGAAAAGCTTCCCGGCGTGAATATATTACCACTTAACTGACATAATTTTTGTTTGAGGGCGCTTAACCGACATAATTGTTAAAAGGGAATCAATCATAGATGAGAGGTAGCTTAACCAGGATCATTTTTTTCCAGGATAACTTCCAATCTATTCATCAAGGTAGTACAATGAACACGAGAAGTAAAAAATACATTTAGATCCATAGACCATCTAGCGACGACTACTAACACTAGAGCGACCCGAATGTGCACCATCGCCGTCTTCGCCCCTCCCTCATCGAAGCCGGGCAAACATTGTTGTAGTAGACAGTCGGTAAGTCGTCGTGCTAAGACCCCATAGGACCAGCGCGTCAGAACAACAATCGCCGTCGATGAAGAGAAGCGTAGATAAGAAGAATCCAACCTGTAGACACACGAACACAGACGAGCGAAGACAAGATCCACGTGGATGCACTGAAGAGAAACACCGACCGAATCCCGCGAGATCCGCTCGAGACAAACCTCCACACACCCTTTGACGATGCTAGAAACACCATCGGGATGGGGACAAGATGGGGAGAACGTTATTCCATCTTCATAGAGCCGTCGCCGCCTCGCCTCTCTGAGAAGGACACAAACCCTAAAAAACTCAAAAGAGTATGAAAACGAAGCCCTTCCGCCGGTAAGGGCCGAGATCCACCATGCCTTCATGGCCTTAAGACCACATGAGATGAGGTAGTCTAGCTTAACAGGATCCGGCAACATCTGTGAGCATAATGTCCCTGGATCTAAAGACCCACATCGGGAGATTAATGACAATGTTTTGTAGAGTGATACTTGCAATGTGGTGCTCATATCGAAAGCTAAGTGCATTTCGTGAGTCCATTAAGGTTGTTATCATTAACGAGCTAAAGGCAAAGACGGGCTCAGTTCATTAAAAGCTCATGATTGCTCATCACACATGTTACGGGTACAAGATCACTTCATGTAGGAGAAACTAGCAATTTCCCGATTAATTTAATTCGTAAAGAAGTTATGATGATAGTAGTAGCAATATTAATTTCATACTAATATCTAAGCATGTTAACCCATACTAAGCATGAGCACGAACATCCATGATAAAAGCAACTACACCTAGCACATAAACTAGGAAATATGGAATGAGCATGTCATAATCTCCAGTCCAAAAGGTCAACGTTGCGGCGACGATGACAGAAGTGTCAGCATCCTTTTTCGTTGCGTTGTTAACCATATGGAGATGTTTTGGGGATTGAGAACGTAGTCAAAGTAGAGGACAAATACGAACGACCGTGAGTAGTCACGGCGTGACACTCCCAAGAAGCTAATCACTCTTCTCCTGGTGCAAGATCATAGAAGGTGGGGTTTCGGAGGCGTGCATCCCCGTACAACCATGGACGTGGTTGATGGGATGGGTGATAGTGTCCTGGATTAGGGGGTACTCACCATGTCGGCCCGCCATTCATGGGCTAGAACGAGGACCTACAAACAACCGAAGAATGAGTCGTGTTTACCATGGCCCTTGGCGTACTCAAGATGGAATCTTTCAAAGACTTGGCACACACTTGAAGGCATATTCAAATATTTGGCATGTTTATCTCTAGATCCAACTGACCATGTGTAACCCCAGGTACACTTCGGTCCCTATATAAGCCAGGGGGTTTAGTCAGTAGAGGCAAGACTTTTAGACTCATTAATTCCAGAGGCGAAGCTAGAGGGTGGACAGGGTGGGCCGCGGCCCACCCTGGGATTTTGGACCGGGCTATATACCTATGGATATTAAAGTGGGCCAGAGAAAAAGAAGAAGCCCAACGACACGTTTGACCAATGCGTACATACCCATGCAGTGAACACATCCAACCTGTTATTCCCGTCCCACCCCCTACAGAAAAGGTTATTCCCGTCCCCGATGCCCAGCCGATGTGCCGCCTCATCCCCGCTACGGTGCTGCCTCGCCGTTCCTCACCGGCTCGCTGCCCTCGTCGGTCGCCGGCCGGCCGCCCAGCCGCCCAGGAGGCTCCTGCCTCTCCTTCACTCACACCCCCCCTGTGGCCCTGCCCTGCCCCCGGCCTCCTGGCGCCATCCCCTGCAAAGTTAGCGCCAGTCGCCCAATCACCAGTCCGGCATTCAGCAGCCAGTAAGTCAGAAACCCTGCCTCACGCCCCAGTTATCCTGATTTGAGAGGTACATATTCCCCAACTTTTTCCAGCTTTCGCATTTTGTTATGATATACTATCCAGTACATGAACTAACGAACACACACATAATTTTCAAGGTATGTACTATGCAAGCTTCTTTTATGCAAAACTTAGACTTAATTGAGAATTTTTAATAAGACTGTAAGACCATTTTGATGTATTTGTACATGGTATTGGTAATTACATAGAACACTCATATGTCATGTTTGTTGTCAATTTTTTTTGGACCACCCTGGTTTCAAATCCTAGATCAGCCACTATTTAATTCATAGGTTGATCAACTTGTACTTTGTACGCCATCCACAATCAATACAATACAAGCATGATGTAGGGCTTTACCTCTTCGAGAGGGCTCAAACCTGGGTAAACATCGTGTCTCTCTACTTCGTGTTACCATCAATCTGAGACTACCAACTCGGGACCCCATACCCAAGATTTTCCGGATATAGCTTCGACATTGGTGGCCCATGCAGGAGAACTTCAGAAGTCCTACCTCTATCAGGACATGAATTCCGACGAAACAAATCTGGTGATAGGATCTTCCGCAATGACTTTGGATCTAGCTGAAGACTCTCAAGCGATCACCGCCCAAGAGCTAGTTTCACACCTGCCATGGGATAAAGATCACATCTGCTCGGACCAAGCTTGGAGCTTGGATCTGAAGACTCACTACTGTGACACTGTCAACGTGGTCGCACGATCTGCCCCGAGGATAACGTCAAGTCAACCTCGGGAGGACCTTTATGCGAATCCGACGTCAGATTGACCTGAAATTAAAATTTCTATCCTACCCACCCCGCGCCGCCTACTGCCCTTGATAACTCCACTACTGCAGGATGGTCTAAACGCGACAGTCCAATCATAGACCATTCAACAAAACTGTGTGTGATGCATTAATCGCAAACGATGATGTAAAATAACCATTGATAACCCATAAGTATAGGGGATCGCAACAGTTTTCAAGGGTAGAGTATTCAATCCAAATTTATAGATTCAACACAAGGGGAGCCAAAGAATATTTGCAAGTATTAGCAACTGAGTTGTCAATTCAGCCACACCTGGAGATTAATTCTTTGCAGCAAAGTGATCAGTAGCACAGTATATGATAGTTTTGATAGTAATGGTAACAACAATAGTAATGGTAACAGTGATAGCAATGATTTTGTAGCAGTTGTAACAGTAACAACAACAGTAGTAACTTAGCGAGAACAATATGTAGGAAATTCGTAGGCATTGGATCGGTGATTTGTTGGATGATATTCATCGTATAACAGTCATAATGTAGGGTGATACAAAACTAGCTCTAGTTCATAAATATAATGTAGGCATTTATTCTGTACATAGTCATACATGCTTATGGAAAGAACTTGTATGACATCTTTTGTCCTACCCTCCCGTGGCAGTGGGGTCCATAAGGAAACTAAGGGATATAAAGGCCTTCTTTTATTAGAGAATCCTAACAAAGCATTAATACGTAGTGAATACATGAACTCCTGAAACTACGGTCATCACCGGAAAGTATCTCGACTATTGTCACTCCGGGGTTTATGGATCATAACACATAATAGGTGAATATGGCATGCAAGATCGGATCTAGAACATAGATATAGTGGTGAAAACATGAATGGTTTAGATCTGAGTTCATGGCACCCGGGACCAAAGTGACAAGCATTAAGCATGGCAAAGTCATAAGAACATCAATTTCAGAACATAATGGATACTAGGGACAAGCCCTAACAAAACTAACTCAATTACATGATGAATCTCATCCAACTCCTCACCAACCAGTGAGCCTACGAAGGAATTACTCAGTCCCGGTGGAGATCATCATGGAATTGGCGATGAAGGAGGGTTGGTGATGACGAAGATCGAAGACACCCCTCTCCGGAGCCCCAAACGGACACCATATCTGGCCTCCCGATGAAGAACAGGAGGTGGCGGCGGTTCCGTATCGCGAAACGAGATAATTCTTCCTCCCTATTTTTTCTGGAAAATAGGTATTTATGGAGTTGGACTTAGGGTCTGCGGGGCCACCAGGTGGGCACAACCCACCTGGGCGTGCTTGGAGGGGGGCGCGCCTTGGTGGGTTGTGCTTACTGAGGGGCCCCCCTCTGGTGGTTCTTGGCTCCAGTAGTTTTCTTTTATTCTAAAATAATTCTAAAAAAAATTCGTTCCATTCCGAGAACTTTTATTTCTGCACAAAAACAACACCATGGTAGTTCTACTGAAAACAATGTCAGTCCGGGTTAGTTTCATTCAAATAATGCAAATTAGAGTCCAACACAAGAGGAAAAGCATTAGGAAAAGTAGATACGATGGAGACGTATCAACTCCCCCAAGGTTAAACCTTTGCTTGTCCTCAAGCAATTCAGTTGACAAACTGAAAGTGAAAAAGAAAAACTAGTACGAACTATTTTGCTCTTGTTTACATAAATAAGCTTAAGTAGCACCCAGGTTTTCAACAAAGATCATGACTAACCATATCAACAATAACTCTTAGAAATTTTATTAACTCAGATCAATAGCATAACCAACTAGAGAGCAATAATAAGATAACTCCAATGACAACACTTTGTAAAAACAACCATGATATAATATGACAACAATGGTATCTCGCTAGCCCTTTCTGAGACCGCAAAACATAAATGTAGAGCACCTCCAAAGTTCAAGAAGCGACTAAACATTGTAAGTCATGGTATAAAAGATCCAGTCTTGCTAACACCCAACATTAACTATACGCAATGCATGAGGATGACATTAATGCTCTCAGATCTGGCGCTTATTTGAGAAGGTGATGACTCAACATAAAAGTAAATAGATAGTCCCTTCGCAGAGGGAAGCAGTGATTTGAAGCGGTGCCAGAGCTCAAAGTTTTGAAACACAGATAAATGTAATTTTGAGAAATGCACCCTTCCTATTTACATATTGACCGAAAGTTATCAATATCTTTCATGCTAAATACATTAGTGGCGGTTCCCAAGCGATAAAGTAAAGGTTTTACTCCGTAGGAGTTTTGTTTGATTATTTGCAATTCTTTTTTTTTTCTTTTTGAAATCGGGACTAGGAATCCCTATTAACGCCCCTCTCATGGAAGGACAAGTGAATAAACACTCGTCATGAGAATACCCGCTTAGCATGGAAGATACCGACCACCCCCTGTCGCTATATGAGCAATCTAGGCACATAAAAATAGATGTTTATTTGATTATTTTTAGAGGTGGCACATGCAAATTTACTTAGGACGACAGGGTAATACCGCATATAGGTAGATATGGTGGACTCATCTGGGATAACTTTGTTTCAGGATTTTGATGCACAAGCAATGTTCCCGCTTAGTACATGCGAAGACTAGCAAATAGGTTGAAAAGCGGCCAACTAGAGAGCAAAAATGGTCATGAACATGCATTATGAATAATGAAAATTGAATACTAGCATGAGTAGGATATGAATACCATGAACATAAATATCATAGAGGCTATGTTAGTTTTGATTCAACTACATGCATGAACATGTGCCAAGTCAAGCCACTTGAAACATTCAGAGGAGGATACCATATCATCATACCACATCACAATCATTTTAACGCAATGTTGACCTCCAAGATAACTCATTATCCACTCCTAGCTACTTAGGCATGGCATGAGAAACTATAATATCGAATTGTAATTGCAAACATGTTTGATCATAATAGGATGAATCATGGATACTAGGTTAAACATATTTACAAAAATAGAACAAGTTGAGTTCATACTCGTTTCTCTCTGCCACAACCAGTTCGTCAAATATCGTCATGATTGCCTTTCAGTTGCACGACCGAATAATATAAGAATAATAATAGTGCAAGAGTGTCGTGGACTAAGCTGGAATCTGCAAACATTTTATTCAAAAAGGAGAAGACAAGGTAGATTGGCTCTTTGTTAGATAAGCAATAATGCATATGAGAGCCACTCAACATTTTCATCGTGGTCTTCTCCTTGGTATGACTCAAAAAATTAGAAAAGAAATTCAGATAAACATACTAAAATATTTTTGGAGTTTTTAGTTTTTCTTGAAAAAGGCAAAATAAAGAAAGAAAACAAAAAAGAGAAGAACTATTCACACCAACAAAAACAAACAAAGAGAAGAAACGAGGAATCCTTTTGGGTTTTCTTTTAGCACTACAGCTAAATAACAACCACCGACTGCATGTGGCCCAAACATGTATGTATGAAAGGGTTGTGTAATGTTTTAAATAACAAATTCATGACTTTGATGTGGGACCTGCCTCACAAAACGGCCAACCCACATGGTGGCTCACGACTCATAGTGTACTGCCAGTCCCCCACCCAGACGCGCGCACACACACCGCGCATCCACCACAACTACGATGCATGTTAAGTTTTTTTGCGGTGAACATATGTTACCAAAGGAGGGACATTTTAATTTTGAAAAAACAGAGATCATTAAGACGTTTTAGTACATTGATTGATTTTCTAGGGGTATAATGTGAAAAAATAAATCAAATTTGAGCTACATGCACGTGTGACGGTGCACATAAATGGATTGGAAAAACACATGTGTCTCACCGGGTGCATGTTTACTCCCCATGCAAGAAATTTCAAACATTTAGAATCTTGATTTTTTAAATCTAGTACAACCAAAACTTATTTGAAATTCATGAAACTTATGGTGTTGTCATATGGACACCAATACACAGTTGTATTGTACTCTCTATATATCTTTATCTTCTTCCAAAACTTACAAAGGGGGTATATTTTTGTCAAATTTGAGACAAGTTTTGATGTAATCTTTTATCTTCTTACAAACGGGAGATTATTAATAATTGGGAACCAATATCGCAAACGGATTATTTATTCGAACCGTGTGCGTTAGATCAATAATGGATACGTGCCATGCTTCGGTTAAGCAATAAATCGACATCATGAATCATCAAAATAGAAAAGCAATATACGTGCCACCATGTGATCCATGTGCCGTGCGAGCAATCGTGAGTTGACGGGACGCATGCGAGCAGTCCGCCACGCAGGCAGACCGGGAGGCGTGCGTGAAGGTGTCTGAATTAACGGGAGGCGTGCTTGCTGCGCAGTGTCATCAGGAGGCGTGCGAGTAGCAGTGTGAAATGACGGTAGGCATGCCATCAGTCCATTGCACAGGCTCACCGAGAGGCGAGCCAGTGGTTTGACCGTCGCCCGCCTCTCTCGCACTACTCCATATTAATGCGCACCCGAGCGGCCGCACTCCCCATCCTCGCTACACACACAATCGTCTCTCTCCGCCTGCATTCTCGACGTCGCTCTTAGTCCCCAAAACCGTCAGTGTACGAGGATGTCGCCGAAGCGCCCCATCGGAGGGAGTGGCAACGCCTGGGCTATTGAAGCACCGGAGCACGGCGTGATGATGGAGACAGAGGTTGCCGACGCCACCGACGAGTTATCGCTGCACCTTGACGTCATCAACGGCATCGTGCTTCCACAGCCGGAGCCGGAGGTCCACACCGACTCAAACGATGACTCCGACGACGGAGGAGAACCGGTTAGTCATATATACCCATTTATGTGTCAAATACATCCTAGGATTTCCCTGGTTACTCCTGCCTCCCCCTTTTTGGAATAGAAATCTTATGGTTATGTTCTCTCAATCCATGAAGTCTAAGTAAGTTTCGTTAGATCGGTGTAGTGTATTGATTGTTTGAATGGTACAAATAATAAGTGATTAGTTGTTTCATCTGTGCAAATGATTCCTACTAATAATCCTACTAGTGTTAGTGTTCGTGCTAATAATTCCTAGCCAGGTCTTGACAATTGATTTTGAATGACCTACATATATGTTTGTGCCAGTTTTTCTTCAAGATTGGTCTGTACATAGACGATTGTTCTTAAAAATAGAACCATAATCTTTGGATATGTTAAAAAATAGCCATAAATTCGTAATCCTACTTTACATCATGTAAAAATTGATTTGATGCCAAATTTTGGCAACTACCAAATGTTCGCTAGAGATTATTTTGTATTCCAAATTTTACCCCATATTTTTTACTATATATATAGGTTCTATCTCACGATGTCGATAACGAGGATGAAGATGGCCAGAGGAGGTACAAGAGGAAAATCCTCAAGGAGCTTTATGCAGGAATGCATAACATGCGTATTAGGACCTGGAACGGGGGCTTTTGATGTCCATTTTGCAACCAAAAGCTTCATGACGCGTATCAAAGTGTTCGGGCGCATGCAAAAGGACGAGCCATTGGCTCCTTTAGGTAGAAGTATTATCGTAGGGTGGCGCATGGCGTGTATGCTGAGTACCTAGAGAAGCTTCAAGATAGTGCCAGTAGATGAGATGAGATGTGGGATTGAACTATGTATGGCTATGTAGTGTCTTAATTATAAATCTTCTTGAGTATGCTTATTGACGGTTGAACCATATAGTTATGGTTGAACTAGGGAGAGTATCTGGTGCTACCAAGTTTTAGGTGATACTATGATACGGACATCTCGACCGTCGGATTCTTACAACGGACGACATCCGTGAGCTGTTGGATCTGCTGAACCTATGCGTAATTTTTGTACTCCTCGTAGGCTTTTTTGCAAAATGTTGCAGAGTTATTGAGAGCCATCGGATCCGAGAATCCAATGATCCAAAAGCTTGTATCATGGTATCACCTAAAACTTGATAGCACCAGATATTTTCCCGGTTGAACTATGCTTGCATATGCTTATTATATATATTCCTGAGTATGTTTAATCTATGTTTACTTATGTCTAAATGTGGGATATGGATCTAATCATTTCGGTTGATGGAATCTACCTCCGTCCTGGTTTATTGGTTCCCTTTGTAATTTGTGTTAAATTTTGACCAAAGATTTAACTGACAAAATGAAAGTGCATGTCGGCAAAAATTATATCTTTGGATTCGTATTTGAACATAGTGTTCAATAATATAATTTTTGGTGACATGCATAAACATTTGTTAGTTGAATATTTGGTCAAATTTTGGCGCAAATTACAAAGGGGGCCAATAAACCAAGATGGAGGTAGTACGTCAATCACACACGGTTCCCAAATGTGAACCGTGTGCAATGACTTTCATTTTCCCAGCTAAGTCAACCACACACGATTGGCTCTAGCAAACCTTGCCTTCAAAACTCTTTATGGGACAGAAAACCCTCACCATCCAATTCAAAAAAGAAAATGAAAACCCTCACCATCCCCATGTCACAAAAACCATCACCCCGCTCGCCACCCCCTCCGGTCCCCATTCACACCTGCACAAGCTCCTCCGCGACTTTGCATGGCACCGCCTATCACTGCAGCAACCACTTAGCTCGATGCTTGTCGCCACCTCTAGGCTGCCGGCAAACTCCACTACATTTCATCACTTCCGCTTGCCGCCGCCTATCGCCATTGACTTTCTCGACGTTCCTCGCGGTTGACCCAGCTCTGCCCGATTGGGGAATCCACAATATTGAGGTTTTTCTCTCATGGACAACAAGGTAACTAATTTATTGAGATGTTCTCTCATTTCTTATCCCAGTTCATCTGCCTCCTTTAATCACCTGGCCGAAATCGCTGTGAATTCATTTTTGTTCGAGCTGGTTTGAGGGTTTTCTTTCATTCATTGAGTGTACTGTGCGTGGACACATCAGGACTTTGCGGCATCGGCCAAGCATCCGTGGAGTTCCATCTCACCGTACCAAATGACTTCAGGATGCGCGCAACATGTTCAATCTCACCCTACATCGGTCGGCATGGCCTACTTTCCTGAATATATACTATATATTGCTACATTTGGATAAAAGGTGCCACATGCAACATATACGTCAAAGGGAAGTTTTTTCCTCTTTTTCTATATTAGGCAAATTAATGATCTATTGTTCTTTCAATTACTCTCATATTTCCATGACACCATGGTTACACTATATGTTTAATTATAGATTTATGTCCTTTGATTTCAACTTCTGTATTGTTCCTTCAATTCCGCCCATATTTGCATGTTACCATATTCTTTAACCATCATATTATTTTCTGAAGCGCGTCCCTTGCTATGCAACATCATATGTAGTACACAATCTTTCCTTTTACATAAGTCAAGACTGCAGGGATGTCATACTGAACACAAACCATGCCTTAACAATCGTTGCTTCTGTAAGACTTGATGAACATGGTCACTCCTATTTTGGCACGGGCCTTTGGACAGAAATTTCCAAGTTTTATGTACTGAAAGATGGCACTAAAATTGTACTGCACATAAAAGAGCCTGGTTATGAGATATATGCTAACTTCCCCGACAATATCATCCGCCCAAACTTTCTTTCAAGTAAGTGTTCTTTTCAAGTATCTGCATGTTGACTTACCTAGTAATATTAAAGGAATTATGTAGTATTTAAGCAACCAATTATTATTCCATTTTCTTACTCTATTCCTACCTACTAACTTCTAGTTACCAATGCACTTTTATTGTGCCCTATTTTAACTAAATATTCCATGTACTCCCGCTTCTATCAGAAAGCGCCGTTGACGAGGAGACTTTGGAGGTTGAGAACGAGGATGCCAACAAGCGGAGGTGGGTCAAGCAAGTACCGCAAGTGACTCCAGCAGGCCTATACTTCATCAATTTCCTCCCCAATGATATGTTGATAGTCATCATCTCCCTCCTCCCAATAAAACATGGGGGCGCGGACAACCTTCCTTTCCCGGTGGTGGCCCCCCCTATGGCACTCCACCCCTCTAGACCTCATTGACGATCACGAGCTCTACCATGGCTATCGCAAAAGCTTGGATGCATTGTCCCAGATCCTCGGCAGTCACCCTGGCCCAATCATAGACCTTAGCATTGGCAAGTTCTGTTCCAACAGCAAGGATCGATCCAAGCTTGATGGGTGGTTCCTATTCCCCGCCCTAGATCAGCTCGAGGAGCTCAGATTAATGATGGGCATATGCACTCGCTGCCAATGTCCACGCTCTGCTTCGCGCCCACGCTGCGCCTTGCCAAGTTCATGAACTGTCACCCCCCTTAATTACGCGTCCGCTCTTTTTCTACCACGACTGAAGCACCTCGAGCTCATCATCGTCTGCATCCCAAAGGATGGCATGGAGCGCCTGCTCGGCAGTTGTACTACACTCGAGTACCTTCATCTTCAGGCGATCAATGGGTTCAGTAGCTTCCACATCACCTCCATGACTCTCCATACTATTTATGTGTGTTGCTAGTGCTGCAACAAGAGATCACAAAAGGTGTACCACAATATGGTCATTGAGGACACACCTTCACTTGAGAGATTACTTGTAGTTGATCAAGAAGGTTCAACAAGAATCAATGTCATTTATGCGCCGAAATTGACATTGGTGGGCTACTCGCCCGTCAAATACTCCGAACTTGTTATTGGATCCACACCCGTTTAGGTACAACAGTATCCTTCTACCTCTCCTTCTTGAAATTAATATTATTTCTAATTTTTAAGATGTATGTTCGTATGTCAACCGACAAATGATTCTGACAAGCTTGACCCCGAATCTGCGCATAGTGAAGGTCTTGGCACTAGAATCTATCGGCCCCAACCTGGACCAAGTTGTCAGTTTCCTGAGATGCTTTCCGTGCCTGGAGAAGCTATATATTGAGGTGATTTTCCTTTCCTATTAAATGTTAACCATAAGGGAGTTCAATTTTTGGCACCTTTTCCCAAGTTTACAATGACAATGTACTACGATTTCTAAAGGAATTTTGGAGGATTTCAGTACATACATGTTTTCGCCCATATTGGTTGCTTGATTCATATGGTTACAATCCATAAGTGTTTATCCTTTCGATTCATCTGTACTAGTTTTCTTAGGCATTTTTTCATCCACTCCAACCTCTTGTGAAGAAGGCTACATTTTTCTAAATTGTAATTAAATGCCCATGTTAATCATGTCTGATCGAAGATGGCACATTAGTGCATTTTACAAATCCCGCCAACCAAATAGGCCTGTAGTAGTGTTCAAAATTGCATGTAGGCACTAACACGTTTTCTTGTTTTTTAGATAAGATTAGGCCCGGTGGTGGATAATGTGATACAATATAACAATCACATCGAATGCCTAGATCTGCATCTCTCAGAAATTACTTTGAACTCCTACCGAGGGACCTTACCGGAGATTACATTCGCTAGGTTCTTTGTTGTCAGAGCAAGCGTGCTGAAGGTAATGATATTTGCCCTAGATTTATTTCGAAAAAATGAATGGTTTGTTGATCAGCGCCGACGGCTGCAGCAGAATGGAAAATGCTCCAAAAAATCTGAATTTCATTTTGGAATTTCACATGACAGAGTAATTGGAAGTATCATCTCAACCCCATACATGACTTGTCAGTGGCTGATCCCTTCGCAGAAATGCTGAGGTTTCAAAACCAGCCTTACTAGTGGTAATATTAGTTTGAACCTCTCTTATATCCACGTTCAGCTGATCAGCGCGTGCGTTTGTAGCTGAATGAGCTCAATTGCATTTCTAATATCAGTTTAAACCATGTATTCTTCGAATTTGAGCCATATAACTTTGGAATGTCAACCTTGTAATATTTGGCGCTTTTGTGGTATAATCATTGAAATGCCATCATATGAGACTCATATATTGGTAGTACTGTTTTGACCTTAATATGCAATGGACTTAGATTTTATTAACCATTCTCGAATGTGTTTCCCTTGTAGATCTCATAGCACACGATTTGTATAGCTAACTCGACTGCAATCTTCAACATTATTGCACACAGTTGGTTTCTTCAAGCGTGTGCCATGTAGAGCGCATAATTAATTATTGCACTCGAGTTCCATCATCACCCTTCTGTGTAACTTTGAACTCATCCCCACGGGTAAACTTATGGTCGAAGTCATTCCACACACTTCATTTTTACAAAGCTTTTTTCCAATAAACACCCACGATTTGCCCCTCTTCTAGCCGACGCGTGGCCAAACTAGTCGGTCGGGAAGCTTGCACGGTAAAATGCATGGTTTCGTGGCAACATGCTCCCCAACGATACATTTGGCGCCTCTTCGAGGCCACGTATGTTCAAATGAAACACATGCGGGGTGCTCAAGCGTGCACTGGAATCCTCCTCTATGAACGTTGTGACAAGATGTGATGATTACAGGCCGACCGGTCCCCATTTATTACATCCGTCATTTAACCATGTTGTCTCTTTAACCTTTTGATCGCGCCCCAGTATTGCAAGAAGCACACCCACCACGACAAATTCTTAGAGGGTATCCTGTGCGGCTCCAATGGCGCTCCGAGTGGCTGCCGGCGATGAGCAGCAGTTCACTGTGCATGTCGTGGTGGACACCCACAGAAGGTTCACAGAGCTCTCCGTGGTGTACACCAACAACCCGGTCTAGGCGGAGCACTCCATCCACGTCATGGAGTTGTTGCTTGCTGAGGAGAAGTACAAGGTGGCTAGATTCGACCTCGAGTACACCCGCGCTCGTGCTGGGTCTCGTCCCAAGGTCGATGTCGCCCAGATGTGTGTGCGCAATCATGTCCTTGTCTACCACTACTGCCTGGCCACAAGGGCTTGCAAGCGTTTCGCCAGGTTTGTCAACAACCTCCACTACATATTCGCTACGGTGAACATCACCAACGATGTAAAGGTGCTCAACAATTTGGGCAACGCCTACCAGAATCTTGTTGACATCCAGGGCCAATACAAGATATGGGTCAGCAAGAAGCATGAGATGGACTCACTGGTTCACCTCACCGAGTGTCAGGGATATAACTATTAGGTATAAACCGCCCAGGAGGGGCTGGTTTATGCCTATAAGGAATCACTTCTACTGAAGCGCGGCAAGACAGAGTATGGTGCGTTACTGCAGAAAGTTAAAGATCCAGGGACCAAAGGGTGTTAGGGCCCGTAGATGTAAACCGCCATACGGCGTGTGACTTGTATTGTAAGATAGGAAAGATAGAGACCGAGCCGGGCACATTTATGAGCTGGCCTCGGGATTCTGTAAACCGGACCAGGCGTCATCCTGTGTATATAAAGGGACGACCCGACGATGGTTAAAGGGAGAGGACAACAACTCGATACACAGGCAAAGCGGATTCGCTCCCTGGTCATCGAAACCCTAGCAATACCACACCAAACTAGACGTAGGATTTTACCTTCATCGGAGGGGCCGAGCTAGTATAAAATCCCTTGCGTCCTTGTCCGCTTTAACCCCTTTAAGCTAACCCGTAGCGATGGATCCACGACTAAGTCCTTTTGCTAGGACATCTGCCATGACAAAACCACGAAAGTTGGCGCCCATCGTGGGGCTATCGCATGATGGTTTCGAGTTCTTGAAGGGAAGATTTGAAGGACTCAAGGGCTACGCAGTGGGCCGGATGACTAAGATTCGTCGTGGCAAGATCTACATCGACGATGCAGGCTGGGGTCCCGAGGCCGATTCAATCGAGTACGGGTGCCGGGTCCTCTTTGGCGGCATCCACGTCCGTCGTTTATTCCGGCGACGAGTCATCCACGGGATAAACCGAGTCTTTATATTTGTTACAGGACGGCCGGTCTGGGGGCTGTTCTGACGGTGATAGTATTCCGAACACCCTTGATCCGCCGAGCCGGGTCGCGGTCTTCATGGCCGGATCGCAATCCATGTGACAGTCTTCAACTGCGGTAGCGTTAGCATCTGATCTGGTGGTGGCAGTAGCAACTAGTCTTTTCTGGGCACTTTGTCCTCACTCGTGCGCACCTGGGAGCAACTTCCCGGTCGGTCACCCATCCTAAAACTACTCCAAGCTGAGCACGCTTAACTTTGGAGTTCTATCCGAATGGGCTCCCAGAAAAGAAGGAATTCCTTATTGATATGAGTAGTCTATCATCCCTAATAAGCCAGGCCATCACACCCTGTTCAGTCGCCGGCTCAAATTCTGAGCTCTCTAGTAGACACCTTGACGACGCTGCTGACTACGGAGGTCAGCCAGGCCAAGAAGGTG
This sequence comes from Secale cereale, assembly GCA_902687465.1. NCBI lineage: Eukaryota > Viridiplantae > Streptophyta > Magnoliopsida > Poales > Poaceae > Secale > Secale cereale. The sequence continues at coordinate 236,539,712 of LR738711.1, read as the reverse complement.
CAACACGATGTGGAAATTGCTAAAGTAAGGGGCCAAATAGATCAAGCTAAGTTGGAACTGGCTGCTGAGAATACTAGGATGATCGCGAGGCAGGCCAAGCTAGATGCTCAGGCTTATCGGCTCCTGTTGGATCAGACTGCATCAAATGACGTAATGAGGAGAAGGCGGCAGGCACGAAGAAAGGAACCTCTTCAGTATGCCAGGAGCGGGAACCAGTAATCAGCCGGGGGTAAACCGGGGAGAGGTGCCTGGCACAGGGGCATCGGTCCAGCCACAGGCCGTGGATCCAGCCCGTCAGGTCATTCCATCACAGCATGCGCCAACGCCTCCTGGTCACTACACCAACCCTTTGGATAACATAGTTGCAGCCGCTTCATGATTGTCAGCCCTTCCCATTGAAGGGGGATCCCCTATAGCAGTGGAGGCGCGGTGAGCTAGGGAGCTCCTGGAGACAGCTTTAACTCAACAGCAGGCTTATTCTCACACCCGCGAGAGGATTCATTCTACCCCCCGCCCAAGCCGGAGTTACAGTAGGCATATGGATGAACCGGCAGTGTCAAGTAGTGCGCGCAATTGTATCCCGGCGGGTGGAGGCACAAACCCTCAAGAGGTAGTGGATCAAGGTAGACAGCGCCGCGAGGCCGAATTAGCGGCACAATATGAAGCACGTCAACCTACGCCAGTTCGTCCGTCTACCACGGTCGAGCCGGGAGTTTGTTCCAGTTCCTTGGGAGTACTGTGTCTCACGCCCGCTTTACGCAATGTCCGGCTGCCTAAAGACTTCAAAGGACCACACAAGGTACCCAACTATACCGTGGATCTGTCCCCCGAAGCATGGGTTGAAAGCTACGAGATGGCAATGGAGATGCTGGATGTGGATGATGCGGCGTGTGCGAAATACTTCACCATTATCTTGGAGGGCATGGCCAGTACCTGGTTAAAAGGCTTACCGCAAAATTCCATCGGATCATGGGCCGAGTTACGATGCCGGTTTATCAATAACTTCAAGGATACATGCAAGCATCCCATGTCCATTGTAGACTTGGCGGCTTGCATTCAAGGGGAGAACGAATCGACGAGTCATTGGGTGCGCTGAGTGTCAGAGATTTTGCACTCCTCAGATCGCATCAATCCGGACACAACGGTGGTGACATTGGAAGGCAATTGCCGGTTTGAACCTATGAAGCTAAAGTTAGGACGCCTCAAGCGTCACTGTAATGACATGGGGACACTTATGGGGGATCTGGTAAAGTATGCCGATTCGGATAGTGCCAAGTATCCAGAGTCTGATGATGAGAAGTCAGGTAAAGGAAAGAAGAATGGTAAAGCGCCGCAGTCTAATCCGGCGAATCAGGGATACAACGATAAGCGTAAAGCAGATAACATTTCAAATTTCGTAGCTAACACTAGTGCACAGGAGGATGGCCAGTGCCGCAAGGGTAGACCGCCCCCACGGGGCGGAGGACCAAACATTAATCTGGAACGCCAGATGAATGTGCCTTGCCCCAGGCACGTCACGAAGGAAAAGCCAGCCACACACCTCTGGAAGGACTGCTTTATTATGAGGGAGTTCAGAAACCGGTTCCAATATGATCATGGATCGTCTGGCGGTTCAGGCCCTGGCTTTCAGAGGCCGGGTTACCAAGGTGGTGGTTCCGGTCCATGATTCCAAGGTAATCAGGGCGGCCACAGCAATCATAACAGGCATAACCAGTAGAACGGCCAGGGTGGTTATAATCATCAGGGCAATCATCAAAAAGAACAACAATCAGGCTATCAGAGCAACCCAAAGCAGCTGAGTAGCGGGCAATATCACATCTTCACCACAAGCTTATGTAAACGTGACCAGAAGGTTTATAAGAGGGTAGTGCACTCTGTTGAACCGGCGGTGCCTCGTTATTTACGCTGGTCGGAACAGCCCATTGTATGGAGTCGGGAGGATCATCCGCCCCGGGTTGATAATCCGGGTCAGCTGGCTCTGGTGGTGGCGCCTCAGGTTGGGGGTTATAAGTTCACCAAGGTACTCATGGACGGAGGAAGCAACATCAATATCTTATATTATGAGACCTTTTGTCGCATGGGGTTGACAAACAAGAAGCTCAAGCAGTCCAACACCATTTTCCATGGCGTGGTGCCTGGTAAATCAGCGTATCCGGTCGGTAAGATAGATCTGGAGGTCACCTTTGGAGATGAGCATGTCTCGAGGTCGGAAACTTTGACCTTTGAGGTGGTAAAAATCAAGAGCCCGTATCATGCCTTGTTCGGGCGACCGGTTTATGCTAAGTTCATGGCGAGGCCCTGTTATGTTTATCTGCAGCTCAAGATGCCAGGTCACAAGGGAACTATCACGATCCATGGGAGCCGGAAGATTGCTTTGGAATGCGAGGAAGGTGACGCAGCCTATGCTGAGGCGGTTTGTGCAACCGAGGAGTTGAAATTTTACAAGGACAATGTTGATCCGGCGGATATGTCTCCGTTACATGATCCGGCCTTAAAATTTAAATCAGCTTATGAGACCAAGCAGGTCGACCTTGTTCCTAGTGATTGATCCAAGCAATTTACCATCAGCGCTAACCTGGATCCGAAATAGGAAAGCACGCTCATCGAGTTCATCCATGAGAATCAGGACATCTTTGCATGGAAACCTTCTGACATGCCAGGTGTACCGAGGGAACTAGCTGAGCACACTCTTAACATTGATCCCAAGTTTAAACCAGTTAAACAATTTCTCCGCCGCTTCAATGAAGAAAGGCGCAAGGCTATTGGTGAAGAGGTAGCCAGGCTCTTGGCGGCAGGATTTATAGTTGAAGTGTTCTATCCTGAGTGGTTGGCTAATCCGGTGCTGGTGCTAAAAAAGAACGGCACTTGGCGAATGTGTGTCGATTACACAGATCTCAACAAGGCCTGCCCAGCTGACCCCTTTGCCCTCCCCATATTGATCAAATCATTGACGCTACAGCTGGTTGTGAGCGCTTAAGCTTTCTGGATGCATATTCAGGTTACCATCAGATCAAGATGGCAGTTAAGGACCAGGAGAAAACGGCTTTTATAACTCCATCTGGAGCCTTCTGCTATGTATCCATGCCTTTTGGGCTCAAGAGTGCCCAGGTGACATATCAACGTTGCGTAGAGAATTGTCTTCATAAGCAAATTGTGCGAAACGTTCATGCGTACGTGGATGATATCGTGGTAAAATCCAAGAAAGAAGAGACATTGATAGCTGACTTAAAGGAAACTTTCGACAACCTTCGGGTTTATAAGATGATGCTTAATCCGGCCAAGTGCGTTTTTGGTGTAACGGCAGGCAAGCTCCTGGGGTTCCTGGTGTCAAACAGGGGAATTGAAGCTAATCCGGAGAAGATCAAGGCTCTTGCATCCTTGGCTAAACCGGCGTGCATCAACGATGTTCAGCGCATAGCAGGCCGCATTGCGGCACTGAGCCGATTTATCAGCCATTTGGGAGAAAAGGCCATCCCGCTTTACCAGATGATGAAAAATATGAATCGCTTTGTCTGGAGTGATGCTGCTGATGCTGCGTTCGAGGACTTAAAGAAGCAATTGGCAGAGCCGCTAATCCTTGCCGCACTAGTTGATAATGAGCCGCTGCTGTTATACGTAGCTGCTAACGCCCGAACCGTAAGTGTGTCCATTGTAGTGGAGCGCAAGGAGGCGGGGAAGGAATATCCGGTGCAAAGGCCGGTTTACTATATAAGCGAGGTGCTCAATGAGTCAAAGCAGAGATACCTGCATTGGCAGAAATTTGTATATGGGGTCTTCATGGAGAACCGGAAGCTCAAGCAGTATTTTCAGGGCCATCCAATCACTGTGGTCAGTTCCGCCCCTCTGGGGAATATATTCCAGAACAGAGAAGCAACTGGCCGGGTTGCCAAATGGGCCATTGAACTTAGTCCTCACGGGCTAAAATATGTGCATCGTTCTGCAATCAAGTCTCAAGCACTGGTAGACTTCATCAACGATTGGACTGAGCTGCAAGCACCGGAGGAGAAACCGGATCACACATACTGGACTATTCACTTTGATGGATCCAGGCAATTGGAGGGCTCGGGGCCAGAGTCGTATTAACTTCCCCACGAGGTGATAAGTTTTGTTATGTCCTCCGCTTAATGTGCCCTTGTACTAACAATGCAGCTGAATATGAGGCTCTTCTCCATGGTCCGCGCATGGTTAAGGAGATGAATTTAAGCCGGGTTAAATGCTTCGATGACTCGGGCTTGGTGGCACAACAAGTGTCTGGTACTTGGGATTCCAAGGACCCATTGATGGCGGCGTATTGTCGAGAGGTGGACGCCGTCGCTGGGCACTTCAAGGGTTATCATGTGGACCACGTGGACCGACAAAAGAATGAAGCGTAGATGCATTAAGCCGTCTGGGCTCCCAGCGTAAACCGGTTCCACCTAATGTCTTCCTCGACGTATTACATAATCCATCTGTGAAATTACCTTCAGAAGAAGACTTGGCTGTTCCTGATCCAGAGGCTCAATTGGTAGCGGCGCTTCACGTTATTACGGATTGGACAGTCCCGTACCTGGCATATATGAACTGAGGTGAGTTACCAGAGGATGAAGTCTTGGCCAGGCAGATTATCCGGCGGTCCAAATCAATGACTATTGTCAATGGAGAGCTGCATCATTGCAGTGTATCCGGGGCGTTTCAACGTTGTGTGTCACTGAAGGAGGGCTGCGAGATTCTTCGAGAAATACACGAAGGAGATTGTGGTCACCACGCTGATTCAAAATCTTTGGTAGCTAAAGCTTTTCGTCATGGGTTCTATTGGCTAACGGCTCATGCTGATGCAGAGGACTTGGTCAAAAAGTGTGATGCTTGCCAGAAGTTCTCACGGCGTGCTCATATACCGGCTCAAGAATTGAGGATAATTCCAATTACTTGGCCATTCGCAACTTGGGGGCTAGATATGGCTGGGCCCTTTAAGAGATCTCCAGATAGGAAGACCCACCTCCTGGTGGCGGTTGACAAATTTACCAAGTGGGTCGAGGCAGAGCCAGTCAGCAAGTGTGATGCAGCAACGGCGGTTCAATTCATCAAAAAAGGTGATTTTCGGTTTGGCTTTCCACAAAGTATTATAACTAATAATGGCACCAATTTGTCCAAGGGGGCTATGGAAGAATTTTTTAAATGAGAGCACATCCGGCTTGACGTATCTTCAGTAGCTCACCCCCAGTCCAATGGTCAAGCTGAGAGAGCCAATCAAGAGATCTTGAGAGGTATCAAGCCCTGACTCCTGGTTCCTTTGCAAAGGACGCTGGGTTGTTGGGTGGCGGAATTGTCCTCTGTGTTATGGAGCATCAACACAACACCCAACAGGTCCACGGGTTACACACCTTTCTTCATGGTATATGGAGCTAAAGCGATTCTCCCTAGTGACATCCGTCATGATTCGCCCCGGGTGGCAGCTTACATTGAAGTTGATAATGAGAAGGCGCGGTAAGACGCATTGGACATTCTAGATGAGGAGCGTGATATTGCAGCGGCTCGATCGACGATTTATCAACAGGATCTGCATCGATACCATAGTCTCCGAGTCAAAACCAGAACGTTTCAAGAAGGCGATCTAGTGCTCCGGCTCATCCAAGACCAGACAGATATGCACAAGCTATCCCCACCTTGGGAAGGACCCTTTGTGGTTAGCAAGAATCTACACAATGGTTCATACTACCTCATCGACGTTCGAGAACACAAGGACTCACGCACCACGAAGGAGGAGACCCGACGGCCGTGGAACATCGCTCATCTTCGGCCTTACTACACCTGAGCCATAGGCTCCGCTTTATGTATATATATTCGCACTGTATGTATTATAATTAATATAATAAACAGGCATCCCTGTTAAAGCGGGGTATCTGCTACCTTTTTTCATAAGAGTTTGTCACATGGAGGCTTCTGTGTGTAAGACGGAGTTCCTATGGCCCTCTTAGACCGGCTATCAAGCCAATATCATCATAAGGGCACAACTCTGGTTAATTCAATAATCCTACTATCAAGCCAACATGATGGTAAGGGGCAAAAGAGTTTGATGCATAGCACAACTGATGTCTACACACGCTTCTACTCTTGTAGACTATGTTGGGCCTCCAAGCGCAGAGGTTTGTAGGACAGCAGCAATTTCCCTCAAGTGGATGACCTAAGGTTTATCGAACTCAGGGAAGTAGAGGTTGAAGATGGTCTCTCTCAAGCAACCCTGCAACTAAGATACAAGAAGTCTCTTGTGTCCCCAACACACCTAATACACTTGTTAGATGTATAGGTGCACTAGTTCGGCGAAGAGATGGTAAAATATGGATGATAGGAGTGGCAAAGCAAAGTAATATAAATCTGTAATAAAAAGTGCAGCAAGCAAACAAGTGGTAAACGTGAGCACAAATGGTATTGCAATGGTGGAAACAAGGCCTAGGCTTCATACTTTCACTAGTGGCAACTCCCAACAACATTAACATAATCGAATCACATGATATTTCCCATAAAACATGCAATGGAGACGCACCCGGAGATCATTCCTTCGTGGTCAAGAGAGGACGAGAATTATGTAGGGCTACAAAAGCACACCTCAAAGTTCGTAGTTCTCAATCTAAGGATTTCCCAATGTCACCGCGGCCATCCAAAGAGAGTCCCACAATCACCACAACATATCTAAAGGATAGTCAAAGACAAGCACCAAGAGACTCTCAATCTTCAATCAACACACAAGAGAGGAAATCACTCATGAAAATATTTTTCTAATCCATGTCCAATAGACCGCTGTCACCTTGGTCTCGGGGATTATACTAGATAAAGACAAGTGAGTACATCAATCCAATACATAGAGGAAGGGGAAATATCATGGGATCACCCTAGATTAACATAGCCTATGATCACAACGAAGATCACATCATGGGAGAGAGAATTGACCACATAGCTACTGGTAGAAACCTCAGCCCCGAGGAGGGACTACTCCCGCATCATGGAGGGAGGAAGCAACGTCGATGGAGATGAATGCGGGGGCACTTCCCCGTCCCGGCAGGGTGCCGGCGCAGGAATTCTGGTCCCCCGAAGCTTGATGGCGATGGCGGCGGAGATCGGAATTGCGTCTGGAAAAAAGGGGTCTGGAATCAGGGTTTCCTCGACGGGTGTTAAATATATGCCAAAGGGGGTCGCCAGGGGAGCTAAGGGGGGCCCAGGCGGCTAGGGGTGGGGCCGCCTGGGCAGGGCGCCTGGAGCCCCTGTGGCCCCCCTCCGGCCCTACTTTGGCCGCATGGAAGCTTCCGGAACGCTGATTTTTTATATAATTTTTCCGGGATTTTTCTAGCAGTTTACGTAATGGGAAAACCTGAAATACAAAAACAGCAGAAAACAGAAACTGGCACTGGGGTGCACTGAGTTAATATGTTAGTCCAAATATGATCAAAAGTGTATGGAAGTGTATAAATATCATAGCAAGATCACACAAAAGAGGCATGGAGCAAGCAGAAATTATAGATACGTTTTGGACGTATCAACATCCCCAAGCTTAATTCCTGCTCGTCCTCGAGTAGGTAAATGATAACAAGCATAATTTCTGTGGTGACATGCTATTAACCATATAAGGACTTTTTACAGTCACATGACAAGTGCTTACTGAGACAATGAATCTGTAGTAGTTAAGTTGCCTCCTGAGAAAATCACAAAGAACTGAAAGTTTTACAATATGATACTGAAACATCAAATAGATTTGTAGTGAGCATGGTGTGCAAATATGATAAAGTAGTACCTCGCTTGCCCCCTTTAGTGAAGCAAAACATAAATGCAGGGGCACCTCCAAGGTTTAAGTGATGACTAGATACAATGATTTCAGAATAAACGATATCATAATCATGCAAAGGACAATGGTACTTTGGGACAATGCACATTACACTCAGAATGACAATCATGCTCTCAATAGTTGGTGCTTTAAAGAAGGTGGAGACTCTCGAACCGTGGCTTTTGTTGGCAAGGTTGAAAACCCGTGGTCGGAAACAAAAACTAAACATGTACCAGAGCTCTTGGTTTTAAAAACAGAGGTAATAATTATTTTTTTAGATTATGCATGTTTCGTCAACGAATGCTAGCATATAACTCAATCACTTCTTGAGATGGACAAGTTTCGAGGAACGGCTCCCGAATGAGGACTATCACATCCTCTTAATCTCCTTTGTTTATCACTGCCAAAGTTTTATGATTTCTCATGAACAAAGCGTGAAGGAGGGTTTGTTTGTTATATTATTTTAGAGCCGGGCGCACTCTTTGCCAGTTCCTTCTCGTATTATGGGTTTGCACATTAGACATGCAATCCCGGGGTGAAGCTTGTCCAACTTAAAAAGATCATGAATTAACTACTACTTCCTCATGAACTAAAACAGAGGCACAAAAGAGAATGCTTTTTTGAATAATTTCGAGATGGTACATGAAAGTCTTCGTTAGGAATGGCAGGTAAATACCATGTATAGGAAGGTATGGTGGACTCATATGGCATAACTGGTTTAAAAGAATTTGGATGCACAAGCAGTCAGTCCGCTCAGTACAGGCGAAGGTTAGCAAAAGACTGGGAGCGACCAACTAAAAGAGCAATGACGGTCATAATCATGCAGAGCGACAAAGCAACATTGAATCAGGCATGGAAGTTATATCGCTACTCAGAAACTAAAGATCATCAAGGCTTGATAGACTTTCTTTACAGTCTTAAATATGCGTGAGCATACGCCAAGTCAATCAAAATAAATTCTTGAAGGAAGATATTACTAAACCATACCACATCATAGGCAAACAAATCATGTTGGTACCTCAATAACACATTGAGAACCCCCCAGCTATTTGAGACTAACCATAAGAAAACATGAATTACTAAGCATCATTATGCACATAGCATTTTATCATAGACATATCGACCAGTGCAACAGAAGCCAACTCTCTTAATAAGTTAAGCATGATAAATAAAGAGAGTTCCAACGACCAACTAAACAAAAGCTCTTTAAAAAGATAAGCATGAAAACTAAGAGCTGAACATGATAGTAGCTATTGAAAGACAAAGAACACACACAACAAGGATAGGCATGAAAATTCTAAGTTATGTTCTAGGTTGAAGTGGAGCGTGTTTCTCTCCCACATAAAGAAAGCTGAGTTCTAACTCGTTATGAACAGCAAGCAAAGCTAAAGAAAACTAAAAAGGAAACTAAAAGCAAGACGCTCCAAGCATAGCACATAACACATGAAGTGATAAAAATATAGTGGAACGAAAGACGAACTGATAATGTTGATGGAGAAGGGGATGCACGGGGCATCCCCAAGCTTAGACGCTTGAGTCTTCTTGAATATTTCTTGGGCGTGCATGGGGGCATCCCCAAGCTTGAGCGTTTTACACTCCTGAATCTTTTTATCATCTTCCCTCGCACACTTGAAAACTCCCTTCATACATAACTCATCATAAGCTGATTAGCGAGGTTAGTACCCATAATAATATAATTGTTCCTTGCTAGAAATAAGGATATTCTTGAAGGTCTACTGTTTCTCAAGATTGCCAAAAGGTTTTTGCAAAAAAAAAGCAAGCTCAAGGTTTGCAAAATGAAGGAAAGGCAAAACAGGACAGAATCTGTGAAAAACAGACCAGCAGGTAGTAAATGATTTTTTCGGGGCACTTCTGCAACTCAAATCAAAAAACGCAGAACAGACGCCCAAAAGCCAATTGTATAGAGCACGCTGTCGAAACAATTCAGACCAAAAAGATGATATGGTGATTTTATACGAATTTTTCTGTCCAAGGACAGAATCTGTTTCCTAGACAGCACGTCACAACTTTTGAACTTTCTTGCAATCAGAGGCTACACTTGGCACAAAGCTGAAAAGTAAAGATACAATGATGATGCTACTGTAGTAACAACATCAAGACACAACAAAAGCAAAATAAAATTTTATTCATTGTGGGCTGCCTCCCAAAAGCGCTTTCTTTTATGCCTTTAAGCTAGGCATAAGACTTTAATGATGCTCTCGTAGGAATAAGAGTTGAAGAACAAAAGAGAGCATCAAGAAGCAAATACCAAACACATTTAAGCCTAACATGATTCCTATGCATAGGAATATTGCAATAGAATAATTCATTGAAGCACAAAGCAATAAGCATAGGAAGACAAAACAAGTGCAGCTTCAAAACCTTCAACATAAAGAGAGGGAACTTGATATTATTGAAATATCTATAAGCATATGTTCCCTTCTCATAATAATTTTTAGCAGGATCACGGATAAACTCAACAAGATAAGCATCACATAAAGCATTGTTACCATGATCCACATGCAAAAAGGTACTCTTACTCTCCACATAAGCATCTTTGGGGAGCCCATGGTTAGGACATTTTAGCATTAACGTTTTCAGTCTCCCCCAAGCTTGAGCTACGCTCTCTCCGTCACGAGACCTAAAGTTATAGATATAGTTCCTATCTCGATGAATTTCATGAAGAGGATAAAACTTAGTATAAAAGAGAGACATAAGCTCTTGCCAATCAAGCAAGTGCGAGTTATCGAGAAGCTTATACCAATCTGAAGCTTTATCTATAAGTGATACGGCGAACAATTTCCTCATGACAAACTCCCTTGATACACCTGCAAGCTTAAATAATGAACATAGTTGTGACAGATATAGCAAGTGTTCACCGGGATGTCTGTCTCCTGCATAACGATTAGCCAAAATATATTCGATAATACCAGCCGGTATTTTATAGGGCACAATTTCAGTAGGAGGAGGAGCAACCACCACAGGTGCGGGGCGTCTTCCCACAACCAACGAACTAAGAATGCGGTTTCCCATAAACATAACTAGTGAAATAAAAACAAGAAACAAAAAGATTTAATTGCAAGATCTAAAGATATACCTTCAAGCACTCACTTCCTCGGCAACGGCGCCAGAAATAGCTTGATGTCTACACACGCTTCTACTCTTGTAGACTATGTTGGGCCTCCAAGCGCAGAGGTTTGTAGGACAGCAGCAATTTCCCTCAAGTGGATGACCTAAGGTTTATCGAACTCAGGGAAGTAGAGGTTGAAGATGGTCTCTCTCAAGCAACCCTGCAACTAAGATACAAGAAGTCTCTTGTGTCCCCAACACACCTAATACACTTGTTAGATGTATAGGTGCACTAGTTCGGCGAAGAGATGGTAAAATATGGATGATAGGAGTGGCAAAGCAAAGTAATATAAATCTGTAATAAAAAGTGCAGCAAGCAAACAAGTGGTAAACGTGAGCACAAATGGTATTGCAATGGTGGAAACAAGGCCTAGGGATCATACTTTCACTAGTGGCAACTCCCAACAACATTAACATAATCGAATCACATGATATTTCCCATAAAACATGCAATGGAGACGCACCCGGAGGTCATTCTTTCGTGGTCAAGAGAGGACGAGAATTATGTAGGGCTACAAAAGCACACCTCAAAGTTCGTAGTTCTCAATCTAAGGATTTCCCAATGTCACCGCGGCCATCCAAAGAGAGTCCCACAATCACCACAACATATCTAAAGGATAGTCAAAGACAAGCACCAAGAGACTCTCAATCTTCAATCAACACACAAGAGAGGAAATCACTCATGAAAATATTTTTCTAATCCATGTCCAATAGACCGCTGTCACCTTGGTCTCGGGGATTATACTAGATAAAGACAAGTGAGTACATCAATCCAATACATAGAGGAAGGGGAAATATCATGGGATCACCCTAGATTAACATAGCCTATGATCACAACGAAGATCACATCATGGGAGAGAGAATTGACCACATAGCTACTGGTAGAAACCTCATCCCCGAGGAGGAACTACTCCCGCATCATGGAGGGAGGAAGCAACGTCGATGGAGATGAATGCGGGGGCACTTCCCCGTCCCGGCAGGGTGCCGGCGCAGGAATTCTGGTCCCCCGAAGCTTGATGGCGATGGCGGCGGAGATCGGAATTGCGTCTGGAGAAAAGGGGTCTGGAATCAGGGTTTCCTCGACGGGTGTTAAATATATGCCAAAGGGGGTCGCCAGGGGAGCTAAGGGGGGCCCAGGCGGCCTGGCCAGGCGGCCAGGGGTGGGGCCGCCTGGGCAGGGCGCCTGGAGCCCCTGTGGACCCCCTCCGGTCCTACTTTGGCCGCATGGAAGCTTCCGGAACGCTGATTTTTTATATAATTTTTCCGGGATTTTTCTGGCAGTTTACGTAATGGGAAAACCTGAAATACAAAAACAGCAGAAAACAGAAACTGGCACTGGGGTGCACTGAGTTAATAGGTTAGTCCAAATATGATCAAAAGTGTATGGAAGTGTATAAATATCATAGCAATATCACACAAAAGAGGAATGGAGCAAGCAGAAATTATATATACGTTTTGGACGTATCAACAACTCAAACATAGGCACCCGATGAGCGCATCTCACAATGTTACTTGGGGGCTCCTGTCGCACAACGGTAACGAGATTTTAAGGACCTTGTAATAGGCTATCAAGCCATGGCTTGGGAGCCTGGTGTATACACCTAAAACCCCGGGTTAACCTGCCTGCATCAAGTAAGTCACTCCGCCCAGGTAAACCTGGTATGACCCGTCGAACGATTGACAAGTCAATCTTATAACAGACCCTGAACTTGTCAACGTTAAAACGACGATTGGTTAAGGGTTGAGGACCATCTTAACAGGCTTTGTGAAATGGTTTAACTCAATGGCCTTGCAGCCCATGAAAAGCCTCGAATTTGGAGCCTGGCAGCTCGTAAAAAGCCTCGACTACAAGTTTTTGTTTGCTTTGTTTGCCAAGTTTTTACTTCTCAATGAGATTGTTAATATTTATCTGATATCTATTGATTCGACCAAGTGGTTGACCTCAAGTCGCCACCGTTACTAAACCGGTGTTCACAGAATCCGGTCTGGTCTGATTACAAATCGCTAGTATTATCTACAACTAAGCCGGTGTTTATCACAACCCGGTACGGTTCATCGTGAACCGACAAAATATTGCAGGAGTCATCAATACTCACAGTTTTGGATCAACACCCTTACTGCAAAAATTGGTTAGGTCAACGACACGATTTTATATCACAGGTATGATATATGTTTCGTATTTTAAATAGAGCTAAGGTTATAAACCTAGATCATGTATTTGGGCATTATGACCCGTCCAGCGATAAAACCGCCAGGACCCTTTAAATTTTGTCTTATGTAGAAACAGGTGGAGTAAAACTGTTAAGCGTTATAAGCAGAAATACTATGAAGTTGACGGATTGAGAAATGTTATGCAAAGGGAATACGCATGAAGACATAACCAAATGTTTCAACTACCCTATTACAAGGCGTTTTTCAGCCCAAAAGAATATATGTTCCTCGCCAAGTATCGTGACACAATAAATGTTAAACCAGCACTGGTTTATGGCTCCGCGTCAGCTCGGTTAGACGGTTGTGGATCATCCTACGCCGCCTCTTCTTCATTTTCATCCAGCAGCTGGAAGTCAGTGGTTGCCCAATTGATCTTTGTCAGAGCCTGGATAATAGCTTCATCGCTTATGAGCTCAGACGGTTCAACATCAGGGGCATAGGTATGCTTACGGACAGGCGGGATGAGATCCTCCACTTCATGGACCGGCGCATTGACCCGACGATTGTCAGCATCATAACCCGCCTGATAGCGGGACAGATCAGCTTCATCAGCTAATTTGCTGGCCAAAGGCCGCATTTCTCTTGTCAGAGCCCGCAGATCTTCATTGGTGAATTCTGATCCATCCTCTTTCATGCTTGGATAGCCGTTTATTACATCGACCGGATCAAGATCAGGTACACATGCCTTTGCTCGAGTTAATGCAGTTAAAGCGCCCACCCTGGCAACTGATTTCTTGAGTTCTCCAAACCGGGCGGGTAGCACTGATAACTTTTCCAACGTCTCCTTGATCAATTTGAGGGCCGGTTTGTTATGAGAAGCAGCACAAATAATCCTTTGAGCGCCGGTATAAAGCTGCTCTATAAGAGTATAGTCAGCCTTCAGCTTCTTCTGCATATCCGCACCAAGATGAGCAGTACGTTTTCCTGCGTCAATGGAACTAGAGTTAAACCGGAAGATAGTAGAGTTATCATTTTCAGAATTATGATAAGAGTGTTTACCAAAGACAGCAGTAGTAATGGCATTTATCTGCCGCTTTAAGCCAGACAGCTCTTCTGACACTGGATTGAGGGCAGCCTCTGTGTCAACTGCCCGTTTGTCCAAAGCGGCTTTCTCTGCCTCCCAATCTGCCCATTCCTTCTGGAAATCTTTCTTCAATTTCTCCATGTTTGCTAAGGTGATGGTTAGCTCATCTTTGGTCTTGGAAGCGGCGGTTTGCTGGAATTTCAGGGTGTCTTGGAGTTCAGCCATTTGAGATTCTTTCTGGTTTAGATCAGCCTGCAAAGAGATGCACACATCATACATTGGTAAAGCATATTGGAAGTTCCAAGCACATAACAAGTTATGCACTTGGCACTTGGGGGCTAATGCATATTTGCAGTTATCAGGCATCTTTATCAAAGTCCAAAGCATATAACAAGTTATACACTTGGCACTTGGGGGCTAATGCATTATTGTTCAAAGAAAGTTACGAAATAAAGTCCCGGTTCATCTTGAAGAGATAAACCGGCCCTTGGCGACTACACATATGAAAGACTACATATTGGGCATTCTGAAGTCCCAGTTCATTCTAAAGAAATAAACCGGCCCTTGGGGGCTACGATGGAGTCGAGGCAAGCCATTGGTTTAAGCAGAAATAATATTGCAGAAGTTAAAGCAGAAGTTTACCTCATATCGTTCCTTCATAAGATTCACTAAATCAGCTTCATAATCACGGCTTGTATGCAGCCGGTTCAGGTAGCCAGAATGAAGGTCCTGGGCGCTGAGATGAGCATAGCTTGACAGACCAGTACTCCATTTGCCTTTATCCATGCCAGCAATTTCTTCCTTAGTATTATGTTTTATCAAGGCAACAGGTTCACCAGGAGTGGTGTGGCCAAAACCGGTAACTATGGCATCTTCTATCGAAGCAGCAGCAGCAGCTTCAGTAGGGCTTGCCGGATTAGTACTGGCCCGGAGTGGGCTAGTTTGATTATTGCCAAGGTCCATCGGCGTGGCTTCTTGTTTAGTTAAAGTATCATGATCCGGTGGAGGGGGATCATTATGCAAGACATCAGCATTTTCTTCAGCTGGCTCTGGAATATTTTCCGGTTTAGGGTTTATCTCATCACCTTCTGGTTTACTCAGTTTAGCCTTCTTACTAGGCTTTGGTTTCTTTCCAGAGTAAAAGTAGAGATAGTCAGTGGAGTAAAAGAAAAGGATTAACAGGAAAATAAGAACTTACCCAGGAACAGTTTTGAGAGGAGGAAGTTGTGTGGCTGTTGACTCGCCGGATGACGAACGAGGAGTGTCCTGATAATTTGAATCAGACGGATTAAGAGGCTGGCGAATATGACCCACTTTGGGATAAAGAACATCTGGAATATACAAGACCACTGATCGACGCCTCCGGGCCGGTGTCTGTGGTAAACCGGTGGATTCGATAACTTGACCACTGTGCCATGTTGTACGGCGAGCTTCATGTTACTGTTTCTTCAAAATAAAGTTTGGGTCCAAGTAACCGAAAGGGTGAGAAAATTGTACTTTCCGGCTTGCTCGATGAATTTTCGGTGTTGGCAGAGGATCTGAACCGGAGGAAAGGGTAATTACCTCAACATGATCAGCCTGGCTGCCTTCAGCGTTTTCCTGAGTATAATCATTGTCAATAAGATGCAAGAAAAGGGAGCCAAGGGAGTGAAGTGATACCTCTGAGGGTGCGTCATCATCATCATCAGGGTTTAAATCGGATGTCTTAGTGGTTTTCTTCTTTGAAGTTTTCTTAACAGCTTTGGTCTTAAGGCGAGCTGCCTTTACCAGTTTATCTTGGGATTTCCTCTTCCAGAACGGATCATTACCCTGATAAAAGATTGTGGGATCATTCAGAAAGGATATTAAAACAAGATTGAAATAAAGCATATAATATAAGAAAGTCTTACGGATGGCGGTTTATTGGTTTCACAGAAAAGAGCCAGCCCAGTTTTGCTGCAGGCGTCCACCGGTTCATTCAGTATCTTCTTAACAGATTCATTGATTTCATTCTCTGACAACACAACTTCAGTATGGGGTAAATGATCTTTGGGATTCCTGGTATATTCACACATCAACCCGGAACGCCGGCTTAGCGGAAGAATACTCCAGGATATCCAACAGCGAACAAAATCAATGCTTGTTAAGCCATTTGCGGTAAAGGCACGGAGCTTTGAAAGCTGTGGTGCGTATTGGGCTCGCTCCTGGGCACTTAGCCGTTGGGGGAAAGGATGAGTATCGGGTAACCGATGAGGTCGGAAACCCGGCAGAGGATTTTCGTCAACTGGAGATGTGTCTAGACAGTAAAACCATGTCTGGTTCCAGTCCTTAGGATGACTATGGTGTTTGGCATGAGGAAAGCTGACATCCTTTCTTTTTTTGGATATACATTCCGCCAAGTTTAGTGTTGGGCCCATCCGAAAATTCTTTGCGGCGGTTTAAGTGGAAGAAATCCCTAAACAATTCAACTGAAGGTTCTTCTTGCAAATAAGCTTCACAGAATACTTGAAAATTGCAAATATTGGGCACGAAGTTTGGTCTAATATCTTGAGAGTGGAGTTGGAAGATGGTCAGTACGTCATGAAAAAACTTTGATCCGGGAGGGCTAAACCTTCGGGATAAGTGATCCATAAACACAATTACTTCTCCAACTTTGGGTTCTGGAGGATATTCCGAACCAGGAACTCTCCAATGGATGACAGCTTTCTTGCCTAAAGCACCAACCTCGGTCCAACCGTTCAGATCTTCTTCCGTAACCCGAGACGGAACCCAGTTGCAGGAAGTGAATTACTTAGCTTGCTTTGCCATTTTGAAGGAAAGGCTGAAATTATAGTGAAGGGCCGGTTTATGATTTATGACTGGCAGGTATTGAGAAATATGCAATAATAAGCCGGAATTAACTATCAGAAGTATTACGAGGGTGACTGCAACGGCGGTTTATGCGGGGCCTAATGATATCTACCGGTTCATGATTTTTTCAAAGCTAAACCGCCCGTGAGGTGCAGATCTAAAGTTATGGAAAAACAGGCTTCGCAAATCAGCAGCAAAATTACAGATCTATGGCATATCAAAAAATTCAAAAATATTCAAGATAAATACTGGACGGATACTGCAACAGTTCAAAACGAACCTAGATTGGGGAGTACTTTAGAGAAGGATGAGTACACCAAATGAGCAAAGTTGTTACTACAATCGCAAGCAAAGGCATCCGATCTATGCTAGCTATCGGAGTCGTAACGAAGAATAAGGGAAGAACAGCGAAGAACAGCGCCCTAGCCATGACAAGTTCGCGGGAGATACCCTAATGAGATCTATATGAAAGGTAAGGAAAGAACTTACCGGAGTTTTCGGGTGCGGAGGCGCGCCGGCGAAGCTCTGGTCCGAACAGGTTGATGCAACGGCTTGAGTTGAAGAAGAGGGAAAGGTCGACGGTGGCGGCGGTGCTTAGGCACGGACGAGCGCGAGGAAGAAGAAGGAGCGAAGAGACGAAGGGGGAAAAAGAAATGACCCTTCGCCCTATTTATAAGCCGAAAGGTTAAACGGTAGGCGCGGGAATCAAGGAGCCCGAAAGGTGGATATGGGACGACACTGTCGCCTCGATCTTCGGAGATTTTAATAAACAAATAATAAAACATGTATAAGTATTAAATGAACAGGTGACATCATAGCGGTTCAACATAATCCGGGAAGATGACGTCATGGCGGTTTACAAGATATTTGAAGCCATGGAGGACTAACTTTTCCAAGGCGTTGAAAACAAACATGAACAGGTTCAAATCACTCTGGGGCCTAATGTCAGGGATATAACTATTAGGTATAAACCGTCGAGGAGGGGCCGGTTTATGCCTATAAGGAATTACTTCTACTGAAGCCCAGCAAGACAGAGTATGGCGCGTTACTGCAGAAAGTTAAAGATCCAGGGCCCAAAGGGTGTTAGGGCCCGTAGATGTAAACCGCCATACGGCGTGTGACCTGTATTGTAAGATAGGAAAGATAGAGACCGAGCCGGGCCCGTTTATGAGCCGGCCTCGGGATTCTGTAAACCGGACCGGGCGTCATCCTATGTATATAAAGGGACGACCCGATGACGGTTAAGGGGAGAGGACAACAACTCGAGACACAGGCAAAGCGGATTCGCTCCCTGGTCATCGAAACCCTAGCAATGCCACACCAAACTAGACGTAGGCTTTTACCTTCATCGAAGGGGCCGAACTAGTATAAAATCCCTTGCGTCCTTGTCCGCTTTAACCCCTTTAAGCTAACCCGTAGCGATGGCCCACGACTAAGTCCTTTTGCTAGGACATCTGCCGTGACAAAACCACGACACCGAGGCCATCATCGACCCCTACTATAGAGAGATGAAGGATTCATGCAACAAGGACAAGTGTGCCTGGCACTCGGCCTGGATGGAGAAACTCGACAGAGCTCATGGTGTGTACTCGGCCGAGGAGACGTACACGAGCTACGAGATGTACATGCAGATCGTTGACATGAGGAAGTGCCTCCTTCCCCAAACTGGCCAGGGATCCAGCCGAAAGTAGAACAATGGCAGGCGTTGTCACAACAACATGTAGATGATTAGATGCTCGTTTCTCCTAGTTTAGTATGCATGTAATTGCTTACTTTGCTGTGTGTAAATGTTATGTGTGTAGTCACTTATGTAATTGTATGCTTAATTTGGTTACGCAATACTGTTTTTTAAGTATATATGTTGATGCTCTGTAGACAGAGCGTGGATGTTGTGCGGACAAAGCAAATCACATTGCACACGGACTAAACAACGGAACCCGTCGGTGATGATTTTATCAATCACTCACAGTTGTATACCAGCAATCGTTTGCTCACAACACAAATGACTTGTTAACAACAATCGTCTGTGTGCCATCATTTACAGAGCAGATGAACCAGAGGAATACACAATTCCGGAAGAGAGGTCTCACTCTTTTGTGTTTGCTTACGTTAGTTATACATCGATTATTATTACCTGCTACTTTTTCGTCATGTTCACCTCTTAGACTTTGAGTCAGGTCCATACTAATGTTCAAACTTTAGTTTTAAAATGCATGTGGTGCACATATCGAGGAAGCAAGGAATAGTATATATGTGTACTATCTGGCTCATCTCGAGTCTTATATGTGGTTCATGTTGGGTGGGCAACAAAGTAGATGAGCCATTGTCTATCTTTTTAAACTGAAGCTATCATCTGCCTGCTATCATTAGTTTTGGATATATCCACTCGTTTTTTACCACCAGTCTTGATTTCTGCATGCACCCCTTAGGCTTTACATAATCTAACTATGTTTTTTATTATGCATGTCAGTTATTGTACACAATCGTACTGAACATGTAGATAAAAAGAGAAGACCGTTGTGTGGGAACATAATTTCATGCAGACGCCGCTCTATGGAGGCGCAGTGGGGGCGCCCCCTTCCCCCATTCCAGATTGTATTCCAGAGGAAGATAACTGTTCAGAGGGGGATATAGAGGGAGCCGACCACTCCTATTTACCCCCTGAGGTGTTTGCTCTAACCTAACATGTTGATGTTGGTCATATGATGTATATGGCGCCTTGCATTGCTTACTTTATACATCTCATATGTCATCAGCTTAGTTTAGAATTACTTTGTGTGAATGCCACCTGTTTGGTTTCTATATCATATATGTGAATTATGCAATGCCATTTTGTTTAGGCTGGCATCATATATGTGAATCTTGCAATGCCATCCTATTTAGCCAGTCATCGCATATGTGAATTGTATTATGCCATACTATTTTTTTCATCATGTAGTCCATTTGTTGACAATGTTTGTACATTCATCTACTCTTCCTGTGCATCAACCATTTGAGTTAGTGATGGGAAAATCTGAAGTGAAAACAAGGTCTTCTGAGAAGTTAGTGCTACATGTCGATGCAGATTTCTTGCTGGTTACAAATAGCTCCCCAGAGGAGGATTCGGAGGTAGATGACTAGTCGTATTCCCCTCCTGAGGTGTATGCTCGAACTTGGTATGGCTATATTGCTCATATCATGCATATTGTGTCTTCCATTGCCATGTCATCTGCCTAGGTTAGACATGCTTTGTCTGAATGCCTCCTGTTTACTTTCTATATCAGATATGTAATTTGTGCAAATCCATGTTTATGTAGCCAGTTATCATATATGTGAATTATGTATCGTCATCATGTGTAGGCAGGCATCATATATGTGAATTATCTCATGCCATCCTTTTCATCATGTATTCCATTTGTCGAAAAATGTGTGTATATTGAACTACTCTCATACGCATCAACCATTTGAGCCGGTTATGGAAAAATCTGGAGTGAAAACAAGGTCTTCAGAGCAGATAATGGTTCATGTTGAAGCATATATCTCGATGGTTACAGGTAGCTCCTCATAAAAGGATTCAGAGACAGATGACCAGTCCTATATCCCACCTGAGGTCTATGCTCTGACTTGCAATGTTTATATTTCTCATATCATGCATATGGTGTCTTGCATTGCTTAGCTTAGACTTCATATACACAATATTCAATGCCATCTGTTTTGTTTAGAGATCATACATGCGAGTGCTAGCTGCGTAGTATATGAATCAATTATGTGAATTATATCATGCCATCCTGACGACATGTATGTGAATTATTTCTTCCCAACCTATTTTGGAAAGACATCATATAGTCACGTCATGTCATCTTGTTTAGATACTCATCGTATGTTGAATTCTGCCATTATATCTTGTTAACTTATCAATCATATATCTGAAACTATGTCATGCTATCTTGTTTATTTAGCCATCATATATGTGAAATTGTGTCATGTTGTCCTATTTGGTTAGATAACATATATGTGAATTACCACATTTTGGTATCATGCAATGTCCGCACATTCAATTTATTTTCTTGTTTATCAGCCATTTGAATTGGAGTGGGTGATGGCAGTATCTAAGGGAGTAAAAACCCGTTCTTCAAAAAAGATAGCGCTAGACGTTGATGCAGATAGAACCATGGTTGTACCGGCCCGCGAACTAGCCCCACGAACATAATCGAGACTCTTCCAGATTGTACACCTACACCGTTGGACAGAGAACCGGCTACACCCCATCTAAACCCAACCCCAACAGATAGTAACCCACTTCTAGTTGACACAACACCATGTCCACCAGAGAGTACCCCCACACAAGCAGTTCGTAAGGCAACTGCAGTGCCCAAAGCACGAAGACCACCGCAGCGAACCCAAACTCCAAGTTTAAAACATAAGAGCAACTGTTCTCAGGTTAGATTTTGTAGCTATGGTGCATACCCCTTTGCTCTTGCATCACTATATTTACTCATACCAACTAATTTCGAATTTGAAGGATCCAATTGAAACTCCAATGGTGCAATGGGTATGTTCTAAACCTATTTATTTAACTAGATTGTTGTTCTAACTTCTTGCTCTATGTTGATTTCAGTTTCCGTTGTATAAATAGTTATGTTCTCATGTCATGCACATTACAAGTGTTGTTAGTGTTGTGTAGTTTCCCACACTTATATTATGTCTATGTTGTTGTGTATTAAAAATATATGATTTAAACTGTGTCTCTATCTTGATTTGGTAACATAAACTCGAATGATATAGAAAATACAGTGACCATAGTACAGAGATATATGTTTGTTTCATGTTGTTATGTTGTCCACCTTGGTACTGAACCGGTTTAACAAAATGAGTTTCATATACAACATGCTAAACCTATGATGTGTCTGCTTGTTTCTCTTGTAGAATGCAAACAAAATATTGGAGAAGAGCACCCCATTTTGCAATGGTAGAGAAAGTAATGCAAATAAGGTTCAAGATAGTGAGACAACCCTATTTCACTCCAAGAAAGGTGATAAAACTGTCTTGTAGATAGTGAGATAACCCGAAGTCCTACGTTGATGTAGTGTTCGAGTTACTGGCCACTACCACTGGCACAAGCTCTTCGAACTCCCTGCCTGAATCACTTCGGCTTCTTCAGTATCAGCTACAAGCTGAAAGGCATCAGCCATCTGTGCCGCGGCAAGAAGCTGAAGGACCGATGAAGTCCCTACAGAGTTTAGATGCATACTTTCTGGTGCAACATGAAGCACTGGAGGTTTTAGCGCCAAACAAGAGAAAGCTAATAAGCTTGATAAGCTTATTGCCAGCATGGTCGGTATCCAGTATATCATTTCTTGAGATCTTCTAAAGTCGTTTCAGTTCTGGACTTGTTTTGCTGCCACATTTATTTGCACTGGTGGCCAATTTAGATGCCCAGTGTATGTAATATGCTGCTTTGTTCCCTATATTGGCATTGGTGGCGAACTTTGATGCCTAGTGGATGTAAAATTTGTAATAGCCGTAATAGCCTAGCTTAAGTTGCTTGCTTATTTATTTAATTATTGTCTTGTTTATTTGTTTGCTTGTAGTCACTTCAGTTCTTTTTCCGCGGACCATGGTCTTGCTACTTGCTGTAGTGACCATGGGCCTCCTACGGGCCATCGAATTCATGGGCCTTCTACAGGCAGTTGAATTCACAGGCCTTCTATGGGCCATCTAATTCATGGGCCTTCTATGACCCGTCAAATTCATGGGCCTTCTACGGGCTGTATCATTCGTGGACCAAACATGGGACATACTATTCATGGACCAATAACAGACCGCAATATGGGCCATAACGGGCTAAATTGGGAATTGTCTGTTTATGGCCTGATCATAACGGGCCATTAACATGCCAATATGTATCACGTGCTTAATTCTATCGACATGCATAACATGTCGTTAGTGGGCCGGAGTAGAGACGCTACGAAAACGGCCCAATGGTATAATGGGCCGCAAAGGGGTAGATTTTAAGCACGGACTGAATTTGGCCCATGAGGGGAACATGCCAGAAACGGACCGTAAATAACAAAGGGCTGGAAATGAGCCCAAGAATAAATGGGCCCATAGAAGGCTGAAAGATAACACGGGCCGCAAACGGCCCAACTAATAAATGGGGCGTTACTGGGGATAAAGTGTTATACTATTCGTTATGGGCTAGTTTCACTATAGGCCATTAAAGGGCCCAAAGATACTAAAGGGCTCATATGGGCCAAAATACGTCATGGGCCATACATGGGAGCGAAAGTGGCCACAAGCTAGAAATATATTGGACGGCCCACATCACGCTACTAGGCTGAATTGGAAAATGCCATACGGGCTGTGAGTTAACATGCCTTGAATGGGCTATACGCGAGCAGACCGTTAAAAGGCTTTCGATGGGCCGACCCGTTAACTTTTGACCAAGTCAAACTGGCCAACCTTTTTAACCTAAATGGGCCACTGTTGGGCCTTGCCACATGTCAACGTACCATAGGCGCCTCTTGTCCATTGGGCGGTTGACATCTGTCCCAACACGAAGCCGACACATGTTCCCTCCGGCCATTGAGAATTTTACACGTGGATAATCGCCATTGGTGGTTGCTGTTAACGGGTTATCGGATCCAAAACCAGGCCCGATAGGGTTAAAGGCGTCCTGTTACGGTGGATGCCATGTGTCGATTATGCTTTACGAAAGCACTTCCATGACACGCCATTTATCGTCATGGAAGTGGACACTTCCGTGATGATAATTTCAGTATTGTCGTGGAACACTTCTACGACAGCACATGTATGACTATCTTGATTCTGTCATAAAATCGTCATGGATGTACATGCATGATAGAAAACATGACCTACTGTGACAAACATGTATCATCACGAAAGTGTCTTTTTTTGTAGTGCATCAAGCTCATGTTGGTGAATGGATTTCCGGCTCCGATTTCGAGAAGTTATTACTCTGACTCCGACTATAGTCAAGATGAAGGAGTTGCCAAAATTACTCTAGTATCATCCAACTCCTACGACATATTTGATTTACCAAATGAAGGAATTTGAAGATGCTTCATGGCTAAAGGCCCCAACGTATCACACCCCTAGTATCTTGATTTCAATAGTGATGATGATGATTTGATAGGTGATGATGAGTTACTTGCTGACAAAGCTAGTGATGTGATGAAAGTGCAACTATACCTGGGTGGTTTTGGTAATTACTAGTAACATATAGCTCATTGAACTAATGCTATCTCAAGATGATGTTTCAGGAAAGTTTAATGATTGGCATGGCATGGACTAGGAATATGGACTCCTCAAAATACTAAGGACATAGAATTGGCTCAAGCTCAAGACTCTACATTTTCCATTTTAGTGATCCAAGATCACATTGAGTCCATAGGAAAGCCAATACTATTAAAAGGGGATGAGGTGTTGCTTAATGGCTTGCTTGCTCAAAATGCGTACTGATATGATCCAAAACCCTCAACCATTTTCCCACATCCACATATGTCCCAAACCAAAAGTCAAACTCGGCCCCACCGAAAAGTTCTCTCCGGCGCCACCGAGTTCATTTGACATAGCCACTGCCAGAAACCCTAATCATTTTGGTCTCACCGAAAGGGATCTCAGTCTCACCGAGATGGGATTGCAAACTCTTTGTTTCTCTTAGTACCATTTCGGTCTCACCGAGATGAGCGATCGGTCCCACCGAGTTGGCAATGCAAACTCTTCGTTTTCTCTTCGTAACGTTTCGGTCCCATCGAAACGAGCGAATTGGTCCCACCGAGTTTGCTTGACCAACCCTCTGTGTACTCATTACCAAAATCGGTCTCACCGAGTTTGTGTAATCGATATCACCGAGATTACGTTATGCCCTAACCCTAATGAAATCCGTCCTACCGTGTTGAGAATATCGGTCCCACCGAAATACCTACCGGTCACATAATGAACTAAATCGGTCTGACCGAGTTCTTTGACTCGGTCCCATCGAGTTTGGTAAATTGTGTGTAACGGTTAGATTTTGTGTGGAGGCTATATATACCCCTCCACCCACTTTTCACTCGTGGAGAGAGCCATCAGAACATACCTACACTTCCATCATACATGTTCTGAGAAAGAACCACCTACTCAAGTGTTGAGATCAAGATATTCCATTCCTACCAGATGAATCTTGTTCTCTAGCCTTCCCCAAGTTGCTTTCCACTCAAATCTTTCTTCCACTATATCCATATCTGCGAGGAGCTGTTTGAGTGTTGGGGAGACTATCATTTGAAGCATTTGAGCAAGGAGGTCATCATCAACACACAGTCTATTACCTTTTGGAGAGTGGTGTCTCCTAGATTGGTTAGGTGTCACTTGGGAGCCTCCAACGAGATTGTGGAGTTGAACCAAGGAGTTTGTAAGGGCAAGGAGATCGCCTACTTTGTGAAGATCTACCCTAGTGAGGCAAGTCCTTCGTGGGCGATGACCATGCTGGGATAGACAAGGTTGCTTCTTCGTGGACCCTTCATGGGTGGAGCCCTCCGTGGACTCGCGCAGCCGTTACCCTTCGTGGGTTGAAGTCTCCATCAACTTGGATTGACGATAGCACCACCTATCGGAACCAAGACAAAAACATCCGTGTCTACACTTGCGTTTTCTCCCTCCAAACTTCTCCCTTTACCTTCATATGCAATTGCTTTACATTCCGCTGCTATAGTCTTAGAATTGCATGTGTAGGTTGATTGCTTGACTTGTGCTAAGTTGCTAAAATCTGCCAAGAATTAAAAATTGGGAAAAGGCTCGATTTTTATTTGGTCAAGTAGTCCAATCACCCCCCCTCTAGACATACTTTCGATCCTACATGTGAGCTATAATGAACTTGCTAGTAATCATGATAATCAATATGAAACAATTGACAATGATAAGAAGGAGATTGAGTGTCTAACTAAAGAACTAAATACTCTTAAATTAGCTCATGAAACAACTCTAGAGGATCATACAGAGCTCCTAAAAACTCATGAGAAGCTACGCTTCGAGAAGATGAATTGGAAGAATTGTTGCTCATGAGATGTCACTCAAAGATAAATAAGAGCTTCACAAGAAGTCTAGTGGTGCTTACAAAGCTTCATGTGACGCTCCTACATCATCAAGTGAGAAACAAGTATTCAATGAAGAATTGAGCTTAATGGTGAAGAACTTCAACAAGTTCTACAAGAGTAGAAGCAAAGAGAGAAGTTCCAAGTCAAGGTCCTACAATGACAAGAGATCTTCAAGTCGTGATCGGAATTGCTACAATTGTGGAAGACCTGGACACAAGAGAAGAGAAGACTCACCCAAAAGGAGAAGTAGAAGAGAAGATTCACAACCAAGAGAGAGAAGGAGTAGAGATGATCATTATGAACGAAGAACTTCTCGGAGAAGCAAAGATTCGGAAAGGAAGGACACATCATCAAGGAGCTATACAAGATGAAGACATCAAGCTCATGTTGGTGAATGGGCATCCGGTTCCGACTCCGATAACCACTCCGAGAGAAGCTACTATTCCGACTCCGAAGATACTCAAGATGAAGGTGTTGCCGGAATTGCTCTTGTGTCAACCAACTCCTACGACATATTTGACTCACCAAATGAAGGAATTGGAAGATGCTTCATGGCTAAAGGCCCTAATGTATCACATCCCGAGTATCCTGATTTTAATAGTGATGAAGATGACTTGCTAGGATATGATGATTTACTTGTTGGTAGCAATAGTGATGAAATCTTTGATGAAAACTATGATGAAATTGCTATTAATCATGCTAATCAAGTTAAAATGAATGACAATGATAAGGAGAAGATTGAGCGTCTAACTAAAGAACTCAACACTCTTAAGTTAGCTCATGACACTACCTTGGAAGATCATCGAGAACTTTTAAAGACTCATGAGAAGTTACGCTTTGAAAAGCTCAACCTTGAGCAAGAGCATTAGTTCTTAAAAGCAATCAATGATGATCTTCGCAAGAAAAGTTCTTCTTACATCTCCAAGCGTTTACTCTTATCTACCTACATGCCACAAGCAAAACCTAGCAAGAAGAACAAGAAATATTCTTCCTCTAGTAGTAACAACAATCATGCTAAATCCAATGATGTTGCTTCTAGTAGTTCTCTTGATTCCACTAATGATTCTATTAGCCAAGTTACAATTGAGCAAGAAAATAGCTTATTGAAGGGAATTATAGAGAAAGGTCTTTACAAGAGCCTTGCTGGGAGTAAGCAATTTGAGGAGATTGTACGCAAGCAAGGAAGGCACCGGAAGAATCTAGGTGCTGGTTTTGAACGAAAGTTCAATGTCAATGGAGTTGAGTGGGAGGAAGATCAATACCCCAAGATAAAGTTTGTTCCTCAACAAGAGAAGTATGATCCTACTTCTTTGCAAGGGACACAAGCACAAGATGATCTTCCACCACAAGACCACAAGCTAAAGGGCAAGGATAAGCTTCAAGAATAGATTGATGCATTTGAAGAAGCTCCTAAGGCCTTGGTGAAGTGGGTTCCCAAGACTACATCAAGTTCTACTTCATCAAGTATGACTGCAACTCCAAGGATTCCCCATCAAGATGGTGTGGATCCCGAAGAAGAAGAACTAGAAAGTTCTTGAGGGTGACTCCGCCAACATACTTCACTCATATCATTTTGGCGAGGACAAGTGCGAACAACTTTCATATCTTGCACTAGTTCAAGGAGTCACAAACTGTCTTGTTGGTAAGACAAGGGACAAGGTAAACTAATGCTTTCATGGACATCATCATGTGTGCAATTCACTCTATGTCTATGGATATCCTTGTTTGTTCCTTGTGGGACTAACCCGTGTAGGTACTGAAAGTGCAACTCACCCCAATAGATTGCTCCAAATGATCTACATCAACATTGAGCATCTACATCTTCAACACCTACATGAAGTCATCATCGACAAAACCCAATGTTAGTTCATCCCTCTTAGGGGGGATATCACATCTAGGGGGAGCTTTACTCTAATCAATTGAGCTAAAGCAACTCTAATGATGTGAACACAACAATGCTTTATGTAAAAGTGGTAACCCCACTTGTGCTTAAACGATGAGTATGACCTATGATCAAATGTTCTTATT
Organism: Secale cereale; assembly: GCA_902687465.1. Lineage (NCBI taxonomy): Eukaryota > Viridiplantae > Streptophyta > Magnoliopsida > Poales > Poaceae > Secale > Secale cereale. The sequence goes on along the minus strand of LR738711.1, from coordinate 236,511,625 downwards.
TGCCTCCTAGGTCAATATACTCACATATAGATGACCTAGTCATCGCCAATTGCTTGATAGATGCTAGAATGGTTGTGCATGCTTTGCCACATGTTTCATTTGCGATCTTATTGTGTGAGCATGTTGAATGCATATTTTTCTCATTCGAGGACATCCATTTGTTACCTTGATTGTTTGGCTCTTTTTCTTTTGCCAAATGGATGGACAAGATTGCCTAAGAACACCCTCTATCTATCTATGCTTTTCTCATCTCAAACTCTATTCATGCTACATCACAAAGTTTGATCAAGTCAGATTCGAACCACTCTGTGTGAGGAGCACTCGGAGTCCCCGATTCGTCATAGCCTTAAACTTCCCAAACCTCTTTGCGCATTTCGGTATGACCGAGTCAACCATTTCGGTCACACCGAGTTCACTAAGTTGATCTAGGTTTTCAATCGTGGTGCAACTGATTTGAAATTTTCGGTCACACCAAGTTGTAGTAACTGCTAGCAGTTTTGCATCTAGGTCCCACCGAGTTGTTCCACACGGTCACACCGACATGGTCAGCTTATATATACTGACGGGTTGAATTTTGGAAATCTTTCCGAAACTCTTCACCTGCGCATGACCTGCTCTGCCTCCTCGGGTCTCCTGATAATCTCCTCGCCGCCAGCGACCTCCAGCCGCTGGTCTCCGCTGCCGTCGACGGCAATCTCCGCCGCTGTTGCCGCCGTAGCAAGTTCACCGCCGAGTTAGGGTATGAACTTGATCCTTTGTGCTGCTCTTTAACTCCGATTTGTAGCACATTGCTTTGCCATGATTCTTGCCACGTATGAAATCTCCCTATCCAGCAGAAACTCCGTACAAAGTAGTTTTGATTTGAAAAAATTAGGGTTAGGTCTCCGCCGAACTCATCTCGGACCGACCGAGTTGTAGAAATTGGTCTCATCGATTTGGCTTAGGCCATTGCAGTTGCTCTTTTCTGTCTGACCGAAAATTGCAAATCGGTGCGACCGAGTTGAACTCTCTGTGAAACCCTAGCAATATCGGTGCCACCAAACTGTGACTCGGTCTGACCGAGTTCACTAGTTTAGGCTCCAGAATTGCTTCGGTATCACCGAGTTTAACAAATCGGTAGCTCCGAAATGCTTTTTGTAGAGAACAAAAACTAACCTTTTCTTGTCATCTGTTTTGAAAAAAATATGTGCTTTGTGATGCTCATCCACTCTACCTCATCTACATCTATTCACAGTGTCAACTTTTCAGTTTCTAGTGTCAGAAATGTCTGAGGGCAGTGACAGTCAGAACAGGTGAGAGGAGCAAGCACAATTGAGTGAAGGCTCTAGTCCCAATAACTCCAGCTATTATGGGACCAGCAGAAGCACACCTAGTGATCTTCCTAAGGCAACTACCAAGACCAGAAAGAAGAAAACTTCAGATTCCGAGGATGAGGATTTTGTAGCTGATGAGGCCACTTCAAAGAAGAAGGTGCTCACGAAGGAGTATGGCACGACCGAGGCAACTAAGCTAGGATTGAACAAGAAGGCTCCAGCAAGAAGAGTTCCTATGTCAAAGGCCAGAGCATGAACTCAAGAGACTATGGTTTTCACACTTGAAACCAGAGATGATGAGGCAGGAGGAACTAAGAAGCGAGCAAGAAAAATGTGACGCCCGAAGACCGATGTCCCAGAAGATTCCAGATGTTCCGGGTTCTCCCGTGTGTTTCTGTTATTTATTTTGCATTGCATCATGTCATCATGTGCATTTCATCAGCATGTTTTCAAAACTTGCCTCCGCCCGTAGTTGCCCTGTCCTCTCCGTTGTCCGTTCTGAGCCCAGACACACTTGCACGCGCCCGCGGCACCTCCGAATATTTATTTTATGAGTGGCCGGAAAACGCTCTCGGAATGGGGTGAAACTTGGCGTGTGGTCTTATTGTAGTGTAGACAGACCGCCTGTCAAATTTCGTCGCATTCGGAGTTCGTTTAGTAGCCCAACGGTTAAATATAGCGGCACTAGTAGCCGGTTAAAACGTCGGACGTTTTCGGTCTCCGAAAACCCGCGGGCCTCCCCCTCTCTCTCTCTCTCTTCTCAGCCTACACATTCTACACAGGCCACTTTTCATCTCCTCACTGCTTGTCCGAAACTGCCCCGAACCGACCCGGGGTTCTCGTTACCGTTGGGTCCGGATCATCCCAAACATCCCTAAAATATCTCCGTTTTTCTTATTTGAACTCCCTAGCTACTTATTCTCGACCGTCCGATTAAAAATCGGAGTGTCCGATCTAGGCTTGTTTTGAACCTCCTATTATATAAAGACCCAGACCCTAGAAATCCTCCACCAGTCCCATCACCGCCGCCACCCACTTCCCTTGTTTCTCGGGAGCTTGTCCCGTCGCGCCGCCGCCTCCCCACTTCTTCCTCGGGATCCAGTCCCGCAGCCAACCTCTCTCCCTCCCTCGTTTTCAGCATCAACCAGCGAGAGCCCCGCAACCCTCTGTCCAGTGCGCCCTGCAGCCCCGATCGATCGGCAGTGAAGCTCCCGATCCACTGTGCCGCTCGTCCCGAGGTTCCCGATGCCTCGCACCTCAAGCTCGCCATCTCTCCGTGCCGCTAGGACCCCCACCTCGCCGCTCGTGCTCGGATCCGCGCGGATCTCGTCGCCGGAGTCCCGTCCTCACCCCGTGGGATCCAGCCGGTCGTCTTCTTCGTCATTTGAGTGACCAGTGCCTCCCCTTCCTCCCGTCCTCCTTCTTTTATCCTGCTCATGCCTTCCTACTCTCTCGCGCAGGAGGTTCAGCCATGGCCGCCCGCGGGCCTTTTCCTGCTTCAACTTGTGGAAAAACCTCTGGCCAGGGACATGGATTCCAGCCGCTCGCGCAAGAGGAGTCGCCGGTCTCTGTCTGCTCTAGATCGAACGAGCGAGGAGGGCGCTGGCGTTGACCGCATCGCAGCACCTGGGCTTCGCCCCAGCCAAGGCCAAGGCCCAGCCCCAGCAGTTCGGCCCGAGTCCCCTTTTTCTGTTTTTTTTTCGTGGAACGTTTTGTCTAATTTCCAGAGACAGCAGTTTTGCAGTTAGTCCCTCTAGTTCATGCATTTAATAACTTCACAACCATGCATCACATGTAAAAACTTTATATATGAAAAATGCTTAGAATTTTGTGTAGATTCATAATATGCCACTTTCACCCCTGTTAAAAATGTTTAACTTGCTGTTTTCATTAATTTGTGTAATTAACTTGCTAAAATGATTTATTTCATAACTAAATAACCGTAGCTCGGTTTTTAATAAACTTTATATGTAAATGGGGTAGAAAAATGTGTAGAACAACATGTTGCACTTTGTTTTGCTGTTTAACAACTTTAAAATGTGGTTATAGGCAGAACAGTACCAAATTCATATATATGTGCATGAGGAGTTTCCGGAATCTTTGTTGTTATTTCCGGCCTCATTTAAATTGCCTAGATAGGTAGTTTGTTTTTGCTTCACCTCTTGCCATGTTAACCAACATTTAACCTTGTCTTGTAAATAAACGAGAGTCAATTAAATAATTAATGTGGTGTTTCGTCAATATGCAACTCGTTGCATATTGAGCTCCACTTAACTTGTAGTTTTGTTTGTGCACCTTGCCATGCCATGCATATTTAAACCGGACATGCATCATATTTGGATGTGCATCGTATGCCATGTTTATGCTTGTGTGTTTACTGTGTGTTTGTTTCTTTCCGGTTGCTTCTCTTGTTAGCTTCGGTTTCGTTCCGGAGTGGTGAGGTTTCTCTCGACTGTTGCTCCGTCTACTTCATGGATCCGTTCTTCTCCCTTGTGGAATCCCAGGCAAGATGATCATACCCTTGGATACCTTTACTACCATTGCCATGCTTAGTTGTCTCGATGCTATCGTTACTTGTCGCGATACCCATCTTTTATGTCAGCCCTCTCCTTGTTGCCATGAAACCTCTAACCTTGACACCTTCCTAGCAAAACCACTGTTTGGCTATGTTACCCGCTTGCTCAGCCTCGCTTGCTCAGTTCCTCTTATAGCGTTGTTAGTTGCAGGTGAAGATGAAGTTCGTTCCAGGAGGGAACTTGGTTGTTGGATATATCACAATATCTATTAATATTATTAACACACCTATATACTCGGCATGGGTGGAAGGCTTGGCCTTTTGCTCGGTGTTTTGTTCCACTCATGCCACCTTAGGCGCCGATAAACCGGCATTATGTTCCTTGATTTTTGCGTTCCTAACACGATGGGTGTAATGGGGACCCCTTGACAGTTCGACTTTGAATAAAACTCCTCCAGCAAGGCCCAACATTGGTTTTATTTGCTCATAATAACAACTTAATTAATTAATTAAATTTGCATAGGGAGTTAGCGCTACCCGAGGATTCTTAATTCTACATAACAGGGGGGCCAGTGCTGATGGTGTTGGTCCCAAATAGAGTCGTGTGCGGTGCCACCCAGTCACCTGGGGTCTTCGGTTGCTGTACGCTGTGCTCATCCGGTCGTGGCCTGAGACGAGATACGCGCGGCTACTATCAGGGTGTCGGCACGCCGGGAGGTCTTGCTGGACTTGTTTTACCATTGTCGAAATGACTTGTGCTACCGGGATGCCGAGCCTGATCGGATTTTTCCTAAGATAAGGGGTGATGATATTATATTTATCACTTCAGCTAATCGTGAGAGCTTGTGATGGGCTAAGTTGGAACACCCCTGCAGGGTTATGATCTTTCGAAAGCCGTGCCCGCGGTTATGTGGCAGATTGGAATTTGTTAATGTCCGGTTGTAGAAAACTTGACAGATGATCCGAAGTAAAACACACAACTGTGTGAGTAACCGTGACTGTCTCTTTTCTCTTTGAGAAGAGAACACGGTGGGGTTATGTTTGAACATATGTAGTTAGGATCTTTAGAGATCACCTCTTTTGCGACCGTTTGCGTAGATGCTCTTCTCTTTCTGGTACTCGTAAGTTAGCCACCATATATTGCTTAGCTGCTGCTGCAACCTCACCACTATCCTCTTCCTACCCTTAAAGCTTTGCTAGTATTGTTACCCATGGTTATGGGATTGCTGAGTCCTCGTGGCTCACAGATACTACAACACCAGATGCAGGTTCAGCCGAGTATGAAGCAGGAGCTGGTTCAAGTTCTTCACTGGGAGCTCGATGGAGAGAGTGACCGTTTGCTTGTGATGTTTTCGACGATCAGTAGTGGTCTTCTACTAGGATTCGATCCTGACCTGTGGCTTTATGTTGTTTTGGTATCTTTCTTTTGGATCTTCACCCGTAGTCGGGTTGTGATGTTTTGAATGATGTATTGCTTATGTATTGTATTGTGTGAAGTGGCGAGTGTAAGCCAACTATCTCCTTTTGCAATTTAATCCCTCTTTTACATGAGTTGTGCAAAGATACCAAACTTGAGATCATTCTAGGATGGGCTTATACCTTTAAGTCGTGCCTCGACACGTAGGAGGTATAGTCCCATCCTGGGCATTACAAGTTGGTATCAGAGCCTTCTCCGACCTAGAAGCCCCCACTGATTGATCGAATCGTTGACGGTTGAGTCTAGGCACACACTGAAAACTTTTTGAGTCCTATATATTATATCGGAGAGTAGGATTTCTGTTTGCTTCTCATCCTTTTTCATTCTGGTGAGGACTCCTGACGACTACTCTTTTCTCTTCTACTTTCAAAAATTGCACCAAATTTTTTTTAGGATCCCGCGAGTATTCTGGGATTGTTTCGATGTTCTTGTGACAAGGATATTGTTCTCGATGCCTCCTGTTACCGAGGAGTTGAGCTTCGGGGTATCGTTGTAACAAGCATATCGCGGCAGTACTAAATACTTAAGACGGCCGACATCGAAAATCTCTCCTATACGGCCAGTGGCAAGATAACCCCGACATCACCCAGTACTGGGGAGGTAGTTCGAGAGTATTGCCATAGCTTGTATAGTGGATGCTTTTCGAAGGTCCGAGGTACACAGTTTCCGAGAAAGACTGGTTATGTGTTGAAGGATGGATACACCTGGATGTAGGTTTAGAGTTGATTGCGCGGTGCTTCCCGTGTATCCCCAACACCTGATTGCATAACTGGGAACTTTCGGAAATCTATAGGTGGGTTCATCTAGTAGTTCTAGGCATTCTTCCAACGGATGCACGATATGAAGTTGGGGTTCTACATTGAGTGAAGTGGTTTTATGGACTTGTTCTGATCGGGAGTTGCATCTTAAAGGGTTCTTGGCTATGTTGATCCGGGGATTGCAAAACCCTTTTGTAACACGTTCCATGAGCTTTCAGCACAAAGATGTCGAACGAAACTTCTATCTTGTATTTGTTCTATCTGTTCCTTGTTCCTTTTTATTTATCTTTTGTTCTCCAAGTGGCTTCTCGTCAAGCTGATGTACCTGCAGAATTCATTCGTTCAATCCTCTGTTCGAATGATATTGTGAAGATTAGGCTGCAACATCTATCCTTTGTTTTCGTTTTGATTCTGGTATTCGAGTTGCTTCGATGTCAAATGTTGATTCCATACCTTTCCTTATCGGTGTTCTCATATTTCTATGGGAGTGCTAATTCTTCTTAACCATCGAGATCTTCATGTTAATCCTTTTCAACTGGTGGGCCTTCTCTTCTAGTTATTTCCATACGGACGTCGTTGAGAAATCTGACGATTGTCTTTTTCATTCATCCCAAGTTGTCTTTGTTTTCCCCACCCTCCCACCCTTCTTCTTCTCGAAGCAAGAAATTCTTAAATGAAATATCCATTTTATCCATGTGATATTTCTTCATTCTTTTCCTTCTATGTTCTTATCTGGTGATTTATCGTGAAGATGCTCAAGAAGCTTCAAGTTCATCATTCTTTTGTTCTCAAATCCTGCCGGTGGATGTAATTCAAGATTTCGGTGTTGATCTTATCATTTTCCTCATTTCACAATGCTTTCTTATTCCGGTGCACCAATTAATCATTCTCCTCTCGCTATTCATATCCGGAGTGCTCAAGATTCATAATTCTATTCTTAATCCGTTCAAGCTATTTTGAGGATTATCATCTTATTCAAGCCTTTTAATTCAACCGGTGCTATATCTCTTAAGCTATCTTTTCCAACGGTGATTTCTTTTGAGTGGGCCTTAACCCACAGGTCTTTTCCCAGGATCTTACCTGACTCTTTTTTCTGGAGTTATACTCAAATTCTTTTCGAAGTGTGACGTAAGAATGATTCCCATCAGTCACATGCCTTCTCCAAGATCTCTTTCAAATTCTTTTCATCTTTGGTTCAACCTTTTTAATTCTTCATTCCGGAGTGCTCAACAATTCTTATGGCATTTCTCGTCTTCATTATCAACATTTGGAGACCGGAGAAGAATTTCTCTTAAATCTTGGCCCGTCTTCTTGAAGATTTGTGGTTCTAGCTTCATGCCATCCTCATTATTGTTCCGATCATGAGGAATTCTTTTATACCCATCCGAAGCATTTCATGAATTCTTTTCCTTGTGTTCCTCCGAAGGCCATCATTTCAGAATATTTCTTCGTTCTCAGTTTTCAACTTCGCCCTCCCAATATTCTTCATTGATGTCTCTTCGTTCGTCTCTTAATTCTTACGGTGGTTCTTTCAAGATTCCTCTTCCGTTGTTATCATATCAATTCATTTGTTCTTTTCACAATTCTACCGGTGCTTTGTTGAATAATTATCTGAGCTTGTGCTAGATCCCTCTTTAATCCTTTCCAACGAGAATAAGTAGTATGCCAAATCCTTTGGTTGTCATCAATTAAATTGGTGAAGGAGATGCATGACATAATTCTTATTCTTATTCCTTCAAGGTGACTTAATTCTTTTGTCGGGAGCTTGTTCATCATATCATATCCTTGGTTCTAAGTTGTTCATCTTGTTTTCCGGAGTTCCAAGTTATTTCTATTATATCATTTCAAAGCTCCATCTAATTCATCGCAGGCCTTGAATCTTATTCTTTCCATCTTTCACTTCTCTTGCTTTCATTACCGGAGTTCTCATGGTGGTTCATCATCATTTAATTCATCCTCGAAGTCTTCTTCAAGATTCTTGTTGGAGCTCAAGCATTCTTCATCATGCTTTCTAAGTGCAATTCTTGCTTCCTTATCTTTCAGATGGTGTTATGTCATTCTTGTCAATTCCTTCATGTTTTATGATTCACGAGTTATCAAGAATGAGATAATTTAAGCCATCATTTCTTCTCTTTAGGAGATCCTTTCAACCCCTCATTTTATCTCTTGGAGTCATCTTGGGTTGTATTTCACCTAAAAGCTTTCCCTAAGGATTGTTACTAATTATGGTGCTTATAAATGACCCAAGTTCTTCATTTATCATTCCGATGAAATAAGTTTTTCATCTCCTTGTTGATCTCAATCCAATCAATTGTTTAAGTCAGTGGCTGGTTGTCACCTCTTAATTTTGAGATGTTTTCCATAAGCCCACAACGAACTTATTCTTTCGTTGTTGATTTTTTCCAACAACTCTATCCAACCCTTCTTTGTAAGGAGGATTTCCTAATTCATTTTGGGAGAAGTTGTCATACTTTTCTCCGTTCATTTCTTTCTTTCAACTATATGCTATTCTTTCATTCCGGAGGCTTTGTCATATTGCTCTCTTTAACCATCATCTCATTTTATCGAGATCTTGTTCTTTCCCTTGCTTATCTTTTAACCGGAGTTTTGTATTCTTCATTCAAGTAACCTCATCTTATCAAGTTTTGCCTGTCTTTTAACCGGAGTGTTGTCTGAATCCTTCTTACCTCTTGTGCCATTCTTTCAACTGTTTCAGAGGCAGTATGTTGTTGATTTCATCAAGTATCATCTCATCTCCTAAAGTTCTTGTTATTTTTTTCCTTCCATTTTCAGACGGAGTGCTGTCCGAATTCTGTCATTCTTATTCCTTGGCTATACCATTGCGGTTTCTTTTTCTTTTGGTCCGTGAGCTCTTGTTTCATGTCTTTCAACCTTCAAGGTTCTCATAATGTTACTTGTTCCTCTTTTCTAACGGAGTGTTTTCATCTTCGTTCATCTCCGTTGCATTTTTTTTTCTTTCTTTCAACTTGTTTAACCTCTCAAGGTTCCTTGGTTTCACTCGTCTGTCAAAGAAGCAACTTTGTTTTACCTCTTCCTCTTCCATTTTTACCCGATGATATCTCTAGGATCTCGGGTCGAGATCCTCTGTTAGTGTGGGAGAGTTGTGACGCCCGAAGACCGATGTCCCAGAAGATTCCAGATGTTCCGGGTTCTCCCGTGTGTTTCTGTTATTTATTTTGCATTGCATCATGTCATCATGTGCATTTCATCAGCATGTTTTCAAAACTTGCCTCCGCCCGTAGTTGCCCTGTCCTCTCCGTTGTCCGTTCTGAGCCCAGACACACTCGCACGCGCCCGCGGCACCTCCGAATATTTATTTTATGAGTGGTCGGAAAACGCTCTCGGAATGGGGTGAAACTTGGCGTGTGGTCTTATTGTAGTGTAGACAGACCGCCTGTCAAATTTCGTTGCATTCGGAGTTCGTTTAGTAGCCCAACGGTTAAATATAGCGGCACTAGTAGCCGGTTAAAACGTCGGACGTTTTCGGTCTCCGAAAACCCGCGGGCCTCCCCCTCTCTCTCTCTCTCTTCTCAGCCTACACATTCTACACAGGCCACTTTTCATCTCCTCACTGCTTGTCCGAAAGTGCCCCGAACCGACCCGGGGTTCTCGTTACCGTTGGGTCCGGATCATCCCCAAACATCCCTAAAATATCTCCGTTTTTCTTATTTGAACTCCCTAGCTACTTATTCTCGACCGTCCGATTAAAAATCGGAGTGTCCGATCTAGGCTTGTTTTGAACCTCCTATTATATAAAGACCCAGACCCTAGAAATCCTCCACCAGTCCCATCACCGCCGCCACCCACTTCCCTTGTTTCTCGGGAGCTTGTCCCGTCGCGCCGCCGCCTCCCCACTTCTTCCTCGGGATCCAGTCCCGCAGCCAACCTCTCTCCCTCCCTCGTTTTCAGCATCAACCAGCGAGAGCCCCGCAACCCTCTGTCCAGTGCGCCCTGCAGCCCCGATCGATCGGCAGTGAAGCTCCCGATCCACTGTGCCGCTCGTCCCGAGGTTCCCGATGCCTCGCACCTCAAGCTCGCCATCTCTCCGTGCCGCTAGGACCCCCACCTCGCCGCTCGTGCTCGGATCCGCGCGGATCTCGTCGCCGGAGTCCCGTCCTCACCCCGTGGGATCCAGCCGGTCGTCTTCTTCGTCATTTGAGTGACCAGTGCCTCCCCTTCCTCCCGTCCTCCTTCTTTTATCCTGCTCATGCCTTCCTACTCTCTCGCGCAGGAGGTTCAGCCATGGCCGCCCGCTGGCCTTTTCCTGCTTCAACTTGTGGAAAAACCTCTGGCCAGGGACATGGATTCCAGCCGCTCGCGCAAGAGGAGTCGCCGGTCTCTGTCTGCTCTAGATCGAACGAGCGAGGAGGGCGCTGGCGTTGACCGCATCGCAGCACCTGGGCTTCGCCCCAGCCAAGGCCAAGGCCCAGCCCCAGCAGTTCGGCCCGAGTCCCCTTTTTCTGTTTTTTTTTTCGTGGAACGTTTTGTCTAATTTCCAGAGACAGCAGTTTTGCAGTTAGTCCCTCTAGTTCATGCATTTAATAACTTCACAACCATGCATCACATGTAAAAACTTTATATATGAAAAATGCTTAGAATTTTGTGTAGATTCATAATATGCCACTTTCACCCCTGTTAAAAATGTTTAACTTGCTGTTTTCATTAATTTGTGTAATTAACTTGCTAAAATGATTTATTTCATAACTAAATAACCGTAGCTCGGTTTTTAATAAACTTTATATGTAAATGGGGTAGAAAAATGTGTAGAACAACATGTTGCACTTTGTTTTGCTGTTTAACAACTTTAAAATGTGGTTATAGGCAGAACAGTACCAAATTCATATATATGTGCATGAGGAGTTTCCGGAATCTTTGTTGTTATTTCCGGCCTCATTTAAATTGCCTAGATAGGTAGTTTGTTTTTGCTTCACCTCTTGCCATGTTAACCAACATTTAACCTTGTCTTGTAAATAAACGAGAGTCAATTAAATAATTAATGTGGTGTTTCGTCAATATGCAACTCGTTGCATATTGAGCTCCACTTAACTTGTAGTTTTGTTTGTGCACCTTGCCATGCCATGCATATTTAAACCGGACATGCATCATATTTGGATGTGCATCGTATGCCATGTTTATGCTTGTGTGTTTACTGTGTGTTTGTTTCTTTCCGGTTGCTTCTCTTGTTAGCTTCGGTTTCGTTCCGGAGTGGTGAGGTTTCTCTCGACTGTTGCTCCGTCTACTTCATGGATCCGTTCTTCTCCCTTGTGGAATCCCAGGCAAGATGATCATACCCTTGGATACCTTTACTACCATTGCCATGCTTAGTTGTCTCGATGCTATCGTTACTTGTCGCGATACCCATCTTTTATGTCAGCCCTCTCCTTGTTGCCATGAAACCTCTAACCTTGACACCTTCCTAGCAAAACCACTGTTTGGCTATGTTACCCGCTTGCTCAGCCTCGCTTGCTCAGTTCCTCTTATAGCGTTGTTAGTTGCAGGTGAAGATGAAGTTCGTTCCAGGAGGGAACTTGGTTGTTGGATATATCACAATATCTATTAATATTATTAACACACCTATATACTCGGCATGGGTGGAAGGCTTGGCCTTTTGCTCGGTGTTTTGTTCCACTCATGCCACCTTAGGCGCCGATAAACCGGCATTATGTTCCTTGATTTTTGCGTTCCTAACACGATGGGTGTAATGGGGACCCCTTGACAGTTCGACTTTGAATAAAACTCCTCCAGCAAGGCCCAACATTGGTTTTATTTGCTCATAATAACAACTTAATTAATTAATTAAATTTGCATAGGGAGTTAGCGCTACCCGAGGATTCTTAATTCTACATAACAGGGGGGGCCAGTGCTGATGGTGTTGGTCCCAAATAGAGTCGTGTGCGGTGCCACCCAGTCACCTGGGGTCTTCGGTTGCTGTACGCTGTGCTCATCCGGTCGTGGCCTGAGACGAGATACGCGCGGCTACTATCAGGGTGTCGGCACGCCGGGAGGTCTTGCTGGACTTGTTTTACCATTGTCGAAATGACTTGTGCTACCGGGATGCCGAGCCTGATCGGATTTTTCCTAAGATAAGGGGTGATGATATTATATTTATCACTTCAGCTAATCGTGAGAGCTTGTGATGGGCTAAGTTGGAACACCCCTGCAGGGTTATGATCTTTCGAAAGCCGTGCCCGCGGTTATGTGGCAGATTGGAATTTGTTAATGTCCGGTTGTAGAAAACTTGACAGATGATCCGAAGTAAAACACACAACTGTGTGAGTAATCGTGACTGTCTCTTTTCTCTTTGAGAAGAGAACACGGTGGGGTTATGTTTGAACGTATGTAGTTAGGATCTTTAGCGATCACCTCTTTTGCGACCGTTTGCGTAGATGCTCTTCTCTTTCTGGTACTCGTAAGTTAGCCACCATATATTGCTTAGCTGCTGCTGCAACCTCACCACTATCCTCTTCCTACCCTTAAAGCTTTGCTAGTATTGTTACCCATGGTTATGGGATTGCTGAGTCCTCGTGGCTCACAGATACTACAACACCAGATGCAGGTTCAGCCGAGTATGAAGCAGGAGCTGGTTCAAGTTCTTCACTGGGAGCTCGATGGAGAGAGTGACCGTTTGCTTGTGATGTTTTCGACGATCAGTAGTGGTCTTCTACTAGGATTCGATCCTGACCTGTGGCTTTATGTTGTTTTGGTATCTTTCTTTTGGATCTTCACCCGTAGTCGGGTTGTGATGTTTTGAATGATGTATTGCTTATGTATTGTATTGTGTGAAGTGGCGAGTGTAAGCCAACTATCTCCTTTTGCAATTTAATCCCTCTTTTACATGAGTTGTGCAAAGATACCAAACTTGAGATCATTCTAGGATGGGCTTATACCTTTAAGTCGTGCCTCGACACGTAGGAGGTATAGTCCCATCCTGGGCATTACAAAAAACCACAGCCAGAGTGATTGGCAAGCCATCCATGAGGGATGATGATGAAGCTGCAGAAGAAGAAGAGGTTGCTGCACCAGCCCCTAAAGCTCAGAAGCTTATGGGAGATCCTATCAAGTCTGGGGCTGCTCCTTCTAAGCCCAAGACTGCTCCCAAAGCTGCTCAAGCCACCAAGTCTACACCCAAGAGGAGCACAAGAAACATTCCAGCTTCAGAGAAGAACAAGGCCCGAGTGCCTGAGGTTGCTGAAGAAGCTGAGGCCCAGGTGCTCAGAAAGTTGAAGCCCAAGATCCCTGATCACAATGATGCTCATCTAGTAGCAGAAGATATGAAATTGAGGAAGGATGCAGGTCTCAGAAAGTGGAGGCAAGCTGATCCATATGATGTGAGGAGAAAGACTGCTATGGACTACATGTTTCATACCAAAGAACAGTAAGACTTCTATGAGACAGTTCTGCTCGACAAGAAGCCCATAGTGTGTGATATGAGAAGGATGGACTGGGACTTCATTGCTGACAATGCAGATTATTTCCCCAATGTGCATGAAAGCTTCAAAGTATGTGGAGTTGACAAGTTTGTGGCTCAGAAGTTGACAAAGTTGAATGATGAACACATCATGCAATTCTACTCCACAACTCACTTTTATCCTGATGGTAGAATTGTATGGATGTCTAAAGGTACAAGGTACCAGTCAACTGTTGCTGAGTGGACCAAGCTGATCAAAGCCCCTGAAGAGCATGAGGATGATTTGGATGTGTATGCCAAGAAGAAGCAAGACCACAACTCCATGTCCAATATGTACAAGGAGATCCCTGATGATGACTTGGAGACACATAAGTTTGGATATGTACATCACTTGCAGCCTGGTCTAGCCACTATCAACACAATCTTGAGGCATACATTGTTGCCCAAATCTGGAGATGCAAAGATGATCAGAGGACATTCAATCAACATGCTGCATATTTTTTATGTGCCTCAAAAATTCAAAGTCATGAGTCTCATAGTTGAAACAATCAAGAGGACTGCTGCAGATCAGAAGAGATCATGTGGGTATGCTCCAAACATCAAGATGCTCATCAACTCCAAGATGGGCACAAGCACATACTTATTGGACAGAGAATATCTTCCCTTGGTGCCTGACTTTGAGGACAACACAATTGTCATGGATGAAAATGAACCATCATCAGTGCAAGCACATGAAAGTCCTGATGTGTCGGTGCACGGTACACTCTATGAATGAAAGAAAACCCTCAAATCAGCTCGAATAAAAATGAATTTATGGCGATTTCGGCTGGGTGATTAAAGGAGGCGGATGAACTGGGATAAGAGATGAGATAATATGTCATTAAATTAGTTACCTTGTTGTCCATGAGAAAGAACCCTCAGTACGGCAGATGCCCCAACCAAGAGGAGCTGTGTCGACCGCGAGCAGCGTCGAGAAAATCGATGGTGATAGGTGGCGGCAAGCAGAAGTGGCGAAATGCGATGGGGTTTGCCAGCAACCTGGCGGCGGCAGGCGGCGAGCTAAGTGTTTACTGCCGTGATAGGTGGTGACATGCATAGACGCGGAGGAGCTTGTGCAGGTGTGAATGGGGACCGGAGGGGGTGAAGGGCGGGGTGAGGGTTTTTGTGACGTGGGGATGGCGAGAGTTTTCTTTTTTCTTTTTTGAATTGGGTGGTGAGGGTTTTCTGTCCCACAAAGAATTTCGGAGGAAACGGTTTGCTAGATCCAACCATGTGTGATTGACACAACATGCAAAATGAAAGTCATTGCACACGGTTCCAATTTTGGGAACCGTGTGTGATTGACGCAACAGGCAAAATGAAAGTCATTGCACACGGTTCCAATTTTGGGAAACGTGTGTGATTGACGTACTACCCCTGTCCTGGTTTATTGGTCCCCTTTGTAATTTGTACCAAATTTTGACCAAATATTTAACTAAGAATATTTATGCATGTCACCAAATATTACATCATTGAACACTATGTTCAAATACGCATCCAACGATATAATTTTTGCTGAACCGCACTAACATTTTGTCAGTTAAATCTTTGGTCAACATTTAACACAAATTACAAAAGGGACCAATAAACGAGGACGGAGGTAGATTCCATCAACCGAACTGATTGCATTTATATCCCATGGTTAGACATAAGTAAACATAGATTAAACATACTCAGAATAGATAATAAGCATACACGTACACAAGCATCGTTCAACCATAAGCACATAGTTCAACCGTCATTAAGCATTGCTCAAGCGTACATAGTTCGATCCAACATCTCGTCTTACATGCCGGCATGATCCTGAAGCTTCTCCAGGTACTCGGCGTACGCGTCGTGCTCCACCCTGTGAGAATACTTCTGCTTGAAGGAGCCAACGGCCCATCCTCTTGCATGCGCCAGAACACTTTGATACGCGTCATGAAGCTTGTGGTAGCAAAATGGGCATCGATAACCGCCATCCCAGGTCCTAATACGTCTGTTATGCATTCCCGCATAAAGCTCCCTCGGGATTTGCCGCTTGCACCTCCTCTGGACATCTTCATCCTCGATATCCACATCGTCAGACAACACCTATACAAATAGTAAAACAAATTTGGCATCAAATCAATGTTTACATGCCGTGAATTAGGATTAGGAATTTATGGCTATTTTTTATGCATATCTGGATATTATGGTTGGATTTTTAAGCAAATTTGTCTATGTACAGACCAATCTTGAAGAAAATAATGGCACAAACATATGTAGGTAATTTATAATTAATTGTCAAGTCCTGGCTAGGAATTATTAGCACGAACACTAACCCTAGTCGGATTACTAGCATAAATCATTTCCACAGATGAAACAACTAATCACTTATCACTTGTACCATTCAATAATCAATACACTACACAGACCTAACGAAACTTTCTCAGATTTCATGGATTGGGAGAACATAACCACGTGATTTCTATTCCAAAAAGCGGGAGGCAAGAGTAACCAGAGAAACCCTAGGATCTATTTGACACATAAATGGGTATAGATGATTAACCAGTTGTCCGCCGTCGTCGGAGTCGTCGCCGAAGTGGTCGCCGGGATCATTGCCTGAGTCGTCACCAGAGTCGGTGTGGAACTCTGCCTCTGGCTGTGGAAGCTCGACGCCATCGACGACGTCAGGGTGCAGCGATAAGTCACCGGCGGTGACAACAACCTTTGTCTCCATCTCCACGCCGTGCTCCGGTGCTTTAACAGCCCCGTCGTGGCCCCTCTCTCCGATGGGGTGCTTTGGCGGCATCCTCATACACTAAGAGCGGTGTCTATGATGCAAGCGGAGAGAGAAGATTGAGTGTGTGGTGAGGATGGGGGTTGCGGCCGCTCGGGCGCACCATTAATATGGAGTAGCGGGAGAGAGGCAAGCGGCGCTCAAACCAATGGCTCGCCTCCCGGTGAGCCTGCGCACCGGACTGCTGGCATGCCTACCGTCGTTTCACACAACTACTCGTATGCCTCCGGATGACACTGCACAGCGAGCACACCTCCATCAATTCACACACGTGCATGCACACCTCCCGGTCTGCCTGCGCGGCGGACTGCTCGCATGCGTCCCGTCAACTCACGCCTGCTCGCACGACACACGGGTCACGCCGCGGCACGTATATTGTTTTTCTATTTGGATGATTAATGCTGTCGCTTTATTTCTTAACCGAAGCATGGCAATCCGTTTGGGATATTGGTTCCCAAATATTTATAATCTCCCGTTTGTAATTAGATAAAGATTACATCAAAACTGGTCTCAAATTTGACAAAAAAGTACAATGCCACTTTGTATTGGTGTCCATATGACAACACGATAAGTTTCATGAACTTCAAATAAGTTTTGGATGTACTAGAATTTAAAAATTAAGATTCTCAATGTTTGAAATTCGTTGCACGGGGAGTAAACATGCACCCAGTGAGACGCATGTGTTTTTGCAATCCATTTAGGTGCACTCTGACGTGTGCATGTAGGTCAAATTTGATTTTTGCACATTATACCCGTAGAAAATCAATCAATTAATGTACTAAAGCATCTTAATGATCTTTGTTTTTTTCGAAATTGAAACGTCCCTTCTTTGGTAACATATGTTCACCGTGTGATAATTAATTTAACATGCATCGTAGTTGCGGTGGATTCGCAATGTGTGTGTTGGTGTGTGCGTCTGGGGATGGCAGGTGGCTCACAGTACACTACGAATTGTGAGCCACCGTGTGGGTTGCTTGTTTTGTTAAGCAGGCCGGTGCCACATCAGAGTCGTGAATTCGTTATTTAAAACATTACACAACCCTTTCATACATTCACGTTTTGGCCACATGCAATCGATGGTTGTCCTACATGACACTCGATACTCGCGTGTGATGCTTTCTGTGGGCCCGCGAGGTCATCGTCCATCACTTTGACGAACAGCTGATAGTGAGGTTAATTTGACCAGCAAGGTAGAATCTTTTTTGTTTGTGTTATGGTGGTATATAGTATGCGTCGAAGAGGTGGGTGGGGACTAGCATATGTACTATACGTACGCGTCCGTGAACAAGTACACCTCACTCAGTGTCGGGACTTTTTGGTTTCGGAGGCAGATGCCACATCAAAATTGTGAAATTGGCTATTCAAACATCACACAACACCTCTTTGGGCCACATGCATGCAGGCGGTGGTTATCCTAGCTAGGACACTCACGTGTGACGCTTCCATCTGTGGGCCCACGAGGCCATCATCGATGCATGCATGCATCACTTTGACCTACATCGGGAAAGGTTAATCAATTTCACAATCGATGAGGATTCTTTTTGGGTTGTACGTATTACGGTAGGAGCATATAGTATGCTTCGAAGAGGGGGAAGGGGACCAACATATGTAGTATGCTTCATGAACCTCGGTCTCTGTGGGTGCATGGTTTACGGTTTTTGAGGCATGCGGCACATCAAAGTTGTGCATTTTGGGTATTCAACATATATATGTTTGGCCCACATGCAAAGCGATGGTGGTTGTCCTCTCGCACCCACTTAAGCCATATCGATGCTTTCCATCTGTGGGCCTGCTTGGTCCATCACTACTTTTCGCCAGACAAC
Source organism: Secale cereale (assembly GCA_902687465.1). Taxonomy (NCBI): domain Eukaryota; kingdom Viridiplantae; phylum Streptophyta; class Magnoliopsida; order Poales; family Poaceae; genus Secale; species Secale cereale. The sequence goes on along the minus strand of LR738711.1, from coordinate 236,493,510 downwards.
GAGAGAGGTTAATTTGACTTAGGAGGGGGTTATTTTTTTGCTTGTAATACGGTATATATATAGGTCATGCTCTCGGATGACATGCATGATACAATTTGAGCACACACACATGCATGTGTACGCATGAATCCCTCCCATCGGGTCGAAGTGGCTAGTATAACGACACATCATGAACCGATCTCGCTCTGTGTGGGGAGTGTACTATTTTCGACACACGCGCCACATCAATGTTGTGAGATGGTATTCAAACATGCATGCACGCATCACCTCCATACATATGCATGTAGTGGTTCCCTTTGAATGGTACACTCCCTCGCGTGGTTATCAGCGACAAGCCTATATAGTCATGGGCCCACATGGACATCCATGATCACCTTGACCGACAACAAGATAGGTTACCATGGCAGATCTTCAGTTGGTTCGTGTTATCGTAGTATAGGTCATGGTGAGATTCATACCTAATTAAGTTTGAGCGCATATACTATGCACACATGCATGCATGAATCCCCGTCGTCGGCTTGAAGTGTGGTGTAACATACATATGCATCGTCAACCTAACCCTCACTCAGTGTGGGTATGTCTAGTTTGAAATCACGGTGCCACATCAAAGTAGTTCCATTGTGTACTCAAAAACACACCTCTCCATACATATGTTTGTTCCACGCGCATGCAGTGGTTGTCTTAGGGGACTAGCTACTTGCGTGATTATTAGCGAGCTACCCATCTCCAGGGTCGCATGGACGGCCATCACTTTGACCAACAACAAGAGAGAGGTTGTATGACCAACGTGGATTATTCTTGGTCCGTTTTATGATCCATCTTGGTCAGATGCCTCTCTGGCCCGCCGACTGAAAGTGTGTGTGTGTGGGGGGGGGCTGCTACTTGATACGTCCATTTTGCATCATGTTTTCTTACTGTTATTTATGTTGTTTTTATGCATAATAATGCTTTTTGGAGTAATTCTAATGCCTTTTCTATCATAATTTGTAAGCTATGCACCAAGAGGGAGAATTTCGACAGCTGGAAATCTAGACCTGAAACAGCTACATCAGGCCACCTATTCTGCACAACTCCAAACAAGCTGAAACTTCATGGAGAATTTTTATGGAATATTTGAAGAATATTGGAGCAAATAAGTACCAGAGGGGGCCCACCAGGTGGGAATAACCCACCTGGGCGCGCTAGGGAGCCCAGGCGCGCCCTGGTGGGTTGTGCTTACCTAGGCCCACCTACGGTGCCGCTCTTCTAGTATATAAGTTATTTTGACCTAGAAAAAGAAATAAGGAGAGGACTTTCGGGATGGAGCACCGCCGTCTTGAGGCGGAACTTGGGCAGGAGCACTTTTGCCCTCCGGCGGAGCGATTCCGCTGGGGGAACTTCCCTCCCAGAGGGGGAAATCATCATCGTCATCATCATCACCAACAACTCTCCCATCTTGGGGAGGGCTATCTCCATCATCATCTTCAACAACACCATCTCATCTCAAACCCTTGTTCATCTCTTGTGTTCAATCTTGTTACCGGGACTACAGATTGGTGCTTGTGGGCGACTAGTAGTGTTGATTACATCTTGTAGATATTACTATATGGTGTATTTGGTGGAAGATTATATGTTAAGATCCAATATGCTATTTAATACCCCTCTGATCTTGAGCATGCTTATCATTTGTGAGTAGTTACCTTTGTGTCGGGGGAAACTGTCCACCACGAACACCTATGGGACCGGAGCCCCTTGTCTGTGCGGTACGAGGGCGGAGGGAGCACGAAGAGCAGATCGTAGCGAGCACGCGGGCAGTTTACCCAGGTTCGGGCCGCGGTAGACGCGTAAAACCCTACTCCTGCTTAGTTGTGTATTGAGTTGGAGAGCTCGGGAGCTTGAAGGAGCAGCTACACCGAGCGTATGAGCGATCTAGGTTCCGAACCCCCTCCACGTTGTGCATGGGCCTCCTTTTATAGTGCAAGGGGTCACCGACAGGTGTCAACGTAGGAGAAAGGGGTAAAAACGTAAAAGAGGTGGTAGTTGTAACAGTGCGGGAATAGTGGAGCTACAGTGCGCGAACAGTGGTCGCCACCTACTTTGACAGTGGGGGACAAGGGCATTTAATGCCCGTCGCCGTCGACCCCAAAAGCTCCCGCCCTTGCGTCTCCGTTTGCCACGGCGATGGCTTCACCACCGTGGAGTGCCACCGTGTCCCCCAGGCTGCACAGCCATCCGCCACGCGTCCCTGGAATGGCCCCAGGGCGACGCGTGGGCCGATGAGCTGGAGCGCGGGCACACAGCGCAACTCCCCCCGGCAAGCACCTTGCCGGGGTCTTGACCTTGCCGGGCCCGGGAGCTTGCCGCTCCCGGGGCCCTCGCGGGGACGCATATAGCGCCGAGGCGTGTCTTCTATGGTGTAACCTTCTAGCCTTCCTGGCAAGCTCCTCTCGCCAGGGCCTTGCGTGAGTGAGGTAACCTCGAGCCTAGAATGGCCTTCCCGGCAAGCTCCGCTTGCCGGGGTCTCGATCTTCTGTCTTGTATACTTTGTTTTTGAATGGTTTGATATGGAGCAGGAAAGTCTCCGGCGAGCACGTGGTAAACCCTGCCGCGGGAAGCTGCAACCGCCCGTGCACAAGTTGGGGTACTGAGGTACCCCTACCTTAGTACACCGACAGGAGCCCCCGGGCCTGGGCCACACACGGTGCCGAGCGCTGTTGGGCCAGGCCCAAAACAGTGCACGGGCACACACGGCCCACGGTGCGCCGAATCCACTTCCGTATCCGCCGCATCGCCCCGTAACGGCACGCGTCGATTGCGGCGTCGTGGGATGGGACGTGCCCACGTTCCTTCAATGGAAAGAGCGAAACGCCCCCCACTTCCCCATAAAAGCAGAGGAAGCAGGAGCGGTTCCCCTCCTTACGCTTTCATTGCATCCTCTTCATCCTCCAGAGATCCCCTTTGCGCTCCGCCCCCATACCTCCGCCGCCGCCGTCTGCATCTCCGGCGCCGCCGGGCTCTTCGTCCCCCTTCCTCCGCCGCCTCCGCCATGGCCCCGAAGACCGAGAAGGCGAAGGCGGAGAAGGCCAAGAAGGAAAAGTCGGAGCAAGCGGCGAAGCTTACCGCGTATCGGAAGCGGAACCTCGTCTTCCCGCCGAAGCTCAGCGCGCCGGAGCTCTGGAACAAGTATTGCTTGTTCTGGTCCAAGGGAACCAAGGCGCACCCCCGCACTCGAGCTTATCCGGCCGCCGCCAAGGACAACTACCCCGGCGGGTACTATTTCTTCGCAGCCTTCTTCCACTGCGGTCTTTGCCCTCCTTTTTCTGATTTCTTCTGTGACATAATGCACACCTACGGCCTCCATCTTCTTGACTTCACCCCCAACGCCATCCTCACAATGGCGGTTTTCGCACACATGTGCGAAAACTATATAGGAATACACCCAAACGTAGCTCTGTTTAGGCACTTCTTCACCCCTAGAGCAGAGGCCGGCGCCCCCCTCTCCGGAGGAATATCTTGGGTTTTCCGTCTGAACAAGAAGGAGTCCTACTTGCCGGGGGAGCTCCGCGGCAAGTGGGAGGAATGGCGTGCGGAATGGTGCTGGATTGTCGAGGACCAGCCGCAATCCTTCACCGCGCCGCGCACAACGCCCATCGTGCGCGGCAGGGACTGGAGCGAGCTGGATTCGGACGACGCCAAGCTCAACGTCGCCCTCATCAGGATTCTGCGTCTCCGGACCGCTAGGCTGTCTGTCGCAGAAGTAGGCACAGACTTCCTCCGCCGCCGCATCGCCCCTCTCCAAGACAGGAAAAGACCGGCCTGGGAGTACGGCAACTCGGCGGATATCATGAGGTTGCGGCCCGGGCTCAACTACAACTTCACGTCGCTGGAGCTGAAGGGGATGGTCCGGGAGCTGTTTAAGCACGACCTGGCCCACCCGGAATGGTTCAGGGGGCCCCGGGGAGTGGTGCCCCTTTGCAACAGCACGACTTGTGATCCTCTCCGTGCCATGATGCCCGCTTGTGATTCGCATGGCGTGGACCGCACGTGGATTCCGCCCAAGTCAATAGACATCCTCAGCTTCTTCAACAACCTTGTGGAGGTGGCGAAGAACAAGAACGAGACCCGGGAGCTGACGCGGGACACCACCGACCAGGAGATTGCGTATATTGCTTCTCGGGTTGAAGAGGCCGCTGTAGCCGCAGCGGCAGGGGAGTTTGGCTACACGCCCGACGAGGCGGATGCTGCGGAGGCGTCCTGCCAAGCGGAGGAGGCGGAGATCCGCACGCTACTGCAGCTGCCTCCCGACGCGCTCGCCGGAGTCCCATCCTTGAGGCACTCCGGGATCGTCGGAATCCAGACGGAGGCCGCGGCGAGAAGTCACGCCGCCGGAGGGAACAGGGGCGCCGCAGGGAGCGGAGGCGCCGGAGGGAGCGGAGGCGCCGGAGGAAAGGAGGCCGCGGCGCAGGGTGCTGGGTCCAGCAAGCCGGCCGGGGAGGAGGAGGAGGAGGACGCCGAGGCCGCCGAGGACTCCGGCGGGTCCACGGAGCTCTACGCCGACGACCTCTCCTCGTCGGAGACCTCCTCGCCCCGGGCAAGCCCTAGGCGGTCCCCACTTAAGCGCATCCGCAAGACGGCGACGGGGGAGAGGGCGCAGGCCCCCCGGCAACAACCAGCTCGCCGGGCAGCGCGAGCTCCCCGGGGAAGTCAAGCTGCGCCGGGGGCGACCGGCGCACCAGCCACAGCGGAGGCGGCCCGCGCGCAGGCCACGGCAGAGGCGCCTCGCAGGCCGGCGCCGAGCAGACCGGAGTCTTCGCAGAGCGGAGCGACGGCTCCGCCCGCCCCTCGGGCCCCGGCTACCACGGGGGCTGGGTCTTCGCAGCCCCCAGCCCCGGGGACCGCCAAGCGCCCGAGGGAGTCTTCGCCTCCCGCTCCTCGCGCAGACGCGCCCCAGGTGGAGTTCGACTTCTCCGCCTTGAGCGACGACGACGAGGAGGAACAGGAGTAAGAACTCGATATCCTTCATCTTCCTAAATTTCGTCTTGGTTATTGTTGATGCTGATCTTGTTTCTTTGCTTTGATTTCAGGACCTTGGCCCAGCGCGCGGCGAAGAAAGCCAAGGTGCCCGTGGTCGAGGTCACGGACGACTCGCCCACCGCGGCAACTGGGAACGCGCCGGAGCCAAGTCTGCCGGACCCGAGCGCTGCTCCGAGGAGCAGCCCCCAGCGCAGCCCCCAGCGTAAGTCTGGATTCCATCCTTCCGCTCGTCGGGCGCGCGTGGGGATTTTGGTCTTGCTCTAACATCTTGATGCTTTTGTCTTCTCTTGTGCAGAGGTGGAGCCACAGCCGCAGGAGCGTCCGGAGGCCGCCCCTGAGGAGCCGCAGGCCCCGCCGTCCCCGCCAAGGCCGAACTCCCCGGCAAGGGAGAGCGCTCCGCCAAGGGCGGGTACTCCACCGAGGGCGAGTACCCCGCCAAGGGCGAGCAGCCCGGCGAGGGCGGCCACTCCGCCAAGGCAGAGCTCCCCGGCGAGGGAGCCCGCCGCTGACGACGTCCGCCAAGGTAGGCTCTGTAATTTTGTCTTCTTGGCGTTGTTTCTTTTTGGATATTTGCTTGAGCTTCTTTTTCTTCTTCTTCTTCTAGATCCTCCTCCCCCCGAGCAGATGGAAACGGAGGTCATCAACCTCGAGGAGGAGGGCGCGCAGGGCGGCGGCGGCGACGCCCCTGTCGCCGAGGACACGGCGGGAGCCGCCGAGCCGGCCGCGCAGGAGACCGCTCCGGCTGCAGATGCAGCGGCCGGGGAGGGGGACGGCGACCGCACCGCCGGCCCGGAGGCGGCGGGAGCATCATGTGCTGCGCCGGCCGCCGACCCCTCCGCCGGAACGGAGCAGGCCGGCTATTATCTCGAAGCCCCCAACGGCGTCTTCATCCAGGTGCCGTGGGGTTCTTCGTCGCGAGCTCCCGCGGAGGGCGAGGCATTTGATGGGGAGGTCCTCGCCTCCGCGGGCTTGAAGATTGTCGAGGCGCCCGGCGGGAGTGAAGGGCCCGAGGAGGAGAAGCTGCTTCACCAGCTCCTGGCCCTTTACCAGGCCAGGCAGGCAAAGCTTGCTTGTCGGGAGACCCTCGCCGCCAAGGCCGCCGCGGAGATGGAGAAGCGCGCGGCGGAGCTCAGCGCCGCCAACCAGGCGGCCCTCCGCGAGGTGGCGGAGGAGCGCGAGCGACTCGCCGGAGAGTACCAAGAGTGGGTGCTGGAGAAGGCCGAGGCCGAAGAGCAGCAGCGGCTCGCCGGGGTGGAGCTGTCCCGGCGAGAAGGAGAACTCGCCCAACGGAAGGTCAACCTCGACGCCCACGAGGAAGAACTTGCCGCTCGGGAGCAGGCCCTTGGCGGGGAGCTGAAGGAGGCGAGAGCTGCCGCGGCTACCGCGGAGACCGCCAAGGAGGAGCTTGCCGCCAAGGTCGCGCAGCTGGAGGAGTCGCTGAAGGCGAGCGTGGAGAAGGTCGCCGCGCTCAATATAGAGCGCGAGAAGGACGCCCACACTAACTCAGAACTCCAGGTGCGTCTTTCTGAGAGGGGCGACGAGTTGAAGGCCGCCAAGGACTCCATCGAGGACCTGGAGCTGAAGGTCTCCACACTGAAGGATTCGCTTGACGCCGCCCGGGATCGGGAGACCAAGTTGAAGGAGGAGCTCCGCAAGGAGCGAGCCTTGGTGGACAGCGTCAACAAGGCGTCCGAGAACTTCCGCCGTACCATTGAGGTATGGACCGAGGACTTGGTATCTTCTGCGTCCAACATCGACCAGGAGCTGCTGGCGCTGAAAGCCGAGCATCTCATCTACTCCCCGGATCCGAACCTCCCTCACAGCGCCAAGCTCAGCCTCTTCTTCAGAGGGATCGCGCCGGCTCTCGCAGGTCTTCGGAAGAAGATCCCCGCGCAGCTGGCCGAGGAGTCGCGCCTGCTCTGCACGGGAACCTTGGAGCGCGTGCTGACGAAGATTGTATACCGCAATCCCGGCATAAACCTCACCAACGTTCTTCGCAGTCTGCCGGCCGACGCAAACATGGAGGTGTTGAAGGAGCAGGTCGCCCACATCATCGCCAAGGTGAACAAGATCTCCAGGATTGAGGGCGACCGCGTAGATTAGGCCTCCATTATCTTTATCTCTTTTTGTTGCTGCATAGGGTGTTATGAACTCATTAGTCCATTGCGACAAGTTATCCTTTGTAAGATATTTATCTCATTTTGATCAATCAGTGCAATGTTATCTTCCTTGTCTTCGTCATTTACTTTGTATGCTTTTCACCCTACGCTCCCGGGGAGCTTGCCGGCAAGGGGCCTTTGCCGCGAGCGCTGAGTGCTGGACTCTGAGCAGCCTGCTGGCCAAGGTCTCACCGGCAAGCAACTTTGCCGCAGCTAGTCGCAACGCACTTAGCTTGCTGAGCGAACTCGAAAACGAAGTAAGGGCGCGACACTTGTCGCAGCTCGCTTAGATCGTTGAGCGTACTCGGAAACAAGACAAGGGTGCGGCTAGCTACGGGTAGGTTCCTCCGCGCACAGGTTTTCCATACAAAGTGTGATTGTTCAAGGAAGACAACAAAAATTTAAAAATTTGAACTGGTCAAATTCTAATAACTTAGCTTTCATATACTGCTTCCTTCTCGGTAAGGCTTTTCTTTCTTGAACAGTACTTGGTTCCTCCTCCATCTCCTTCCCCCCGGCAAACTTGTGCGCGAGGAACGTTCCTTCTGCTTAAGAGGCAAAGGAAAAGAAGAGGGAAACAAGACATGGCCTTACGGCGTGCTAATGCTTACCGGATGTGTATGTTGCACAAAATGCCAAATAACTCATGCAAATAGCAAAGAAGAGCATGTAAAAGGCAAATAGCGCAGAACACAAAATCTTTACTGATGCACGGGGTCTGCGCCCGGCTTTGTACAAAGGGTTACATGCAACAGTGGCAAAGCTTGTACAAAAGGTGGTTGCCGGAGCGGATCACGGCAACCGCGCCTTATGGGTGAAACTTGCGAAGATGCTCTATGTTCCAGGAGTTGCTCACCGGTAAGCCTTCTTCGGTCTCGAGGCGGACAGCGCCGGGCCTCGTGACTTGTCTCACCCGATAAGGGCCTTCCCACTTCGGCGTCAACTTGTTGGAATTCTTGGCGGACTGAACACGCCGAAGAACAAGGTCGCCTTCCTCGAGACTCCTGGCCTTGACCTTGCGGCTATGGTAGTGGCGCAAGGCTTGCTGGTATCGAGCAGCTCGTACAGCAGCCTGGAGACGTCCCTCCTCGAGGAGCAATGCATCATCTTGCCGCAGTTGCTCTTGCTCGAGCTCATCATAAGCGAGCACTCGAGGAGATCCGTATACGAGTTCCGTGGGGAGAACTGCCTCTGCTCCATAGACTAGAGCAAAGGGTGTCTGTCCGGTGGCTCGACTTGGTGTCGTTCTGATTGACCAAAGAGCCGCCGGTAGCTCCTCTATCCAATTTCTTCCGCACCTGCGCAGCCTGTCAAAGGTCCTTGTCTTGAGTCCGCGCAACACTTCAGCATTAGCCCTCTCCGCTTGACCGTTGCTCCTCGGGTGAGCAACAGAAGCGAAACAGACCTTGGCGCCAAGGTCTTGGACGTACTGCATGAAGGTGCGACTAGTGAATTGTGTACCGTTGTCGGTGATGATCCTGTTAGGGATCCCGAAACGGCAAACAATCGACCTGAAGAACCTGACTGCTGACTATGCTGTCACCTTTCTCACTGGCTCCACTTCTGGCCACTTTGTGAACTTGTCGATTGCAACGTACAAGTACTCAAAGCCCCCGACAGCACGAGGGAAAGGGCCGAGGATATCGAGCCCCCAGACCGAGAAGGGCCAGGACAAAGGGATTGTTTGGAGAGCTTGAGCCGGCTGATGGATCTGCTTTGCATGGAACTGGCACGCTTCACACTTGGTTACTAGTGCAGTTGCATCTTGGAGGGCTTCTTGCCAAAAGAACCCTTGCCGGAAAGCTTTCCCGGCAAGCGCCCTTGCGCCAATGTGGTGGCCGCATATGCCTCCGTGTATTTCTGCCAACAGCTTCTGTCCATCTTCCCTGGAGATGCACTTCAGTCTGACACCATTGAGTCTTCTTCTGTACAGCTCGTTGTCCACGAACTGGTACATACTTGACTGCCTGGTTATCTTCTCTATTTCTTCTGGGTCGTCGGGAAGTTCTCCAGTTTGCAGAAAACGGACGATTTGCTGCGCCCATGCCGGAGCTTGGGGCTCAACGGCAAGGACTAAAGGCATGAGGGCCGCTGCGGGGACCTCGGCTTCTACGGCAAGAAGTTCTGGCTCTGCCGGAGCTGAAGGTCCCCCGGCAAGCTCGCCGGGACGAGGCTTGTCAGGAACGTTTGCTTCAACTGCACAGACCTGAGGATCTGCAGGAGCAAACTGTTCCTCAGCGTTCTGATTGTTGATCTTGGGGACCTTGGCGGCGGTTTCAGGAAGATCCGCCGGCAAGTAGTCACCGGAGACCAACTTTCTCTTCTTGGACTGCCCAATTGATGATGTAACGGATGGTTGAGTCAGCTTGAGCAAGAAGGTCCCTGGTTCCACAGGTAACTTCATCGAAGCACACTTTGAAAGGCCATCTGCAATTTCGTTCTGAGCTCTCGGGACGTGCTCCATCTGCAGACCTTCAAAGTGTTCCTCAAGCTTCCTCACTTCATCGACATAAGCTTCCATCAAAGGGCTCTGATAGCTCTTGTTGACTTGCCAGACCACCAACTGAGAATCTCCCTGCACAATCAGCTTCCCGATCCCAAGTTCGGCCGCAATCCTGAGGCCGGCAAGCAAGCCTTCATATTCAGCAGTGTTGTTCGTCGCTTGCTCCCTGGGAAAGTGCATCTGGATAACATATTTGAGGTGCTCTCCGGTGGGCGCGATGAGTACTACGCCAGCACCGGCGCCTTGCAGCGAGAAGGCACCGTCAAAATACATTACCCATTCACTTGTTGCTTCTTGTACGGGTGCACTTGTTTCTTGGACTTCCTCATCGGGCGTTGGGGTCCACTCAGCTATGAATTCTGCCAAAGCTCGGCTCTGTATGGTTGAAGTACTTTCAAACTTGAGTCCAAAGCTCGACAGCTCTAGTGCCCACTCAACGATCCTGCCTGTTGCTTCTGGATTGTGCAATATTCTCTTCAGCGGAAAGCGAGTGACCACTGTTATCTCGTGTGCTTGGAAGTAATGGCGCAGCTTTCTCGAGGCCATGAGGAGGCCGAAAAGCAACTTTTGCACACCAGAATATCTTGATCTAGCCCCCTGGAGAAGGGAACTCACAAAATACACTGGGCGCTGCACCATCTTCTTCCGCGCTTCATCCTGTCCCTGCGCAGAGTTGTCCTTGTCGGGGCCAGAGCTTGCCGAAGCAGCCCCCTGCCTGTCGCTGGATTCGCTTGCCGGTGGCGTAGCCTCCTCGTCGGACTCCCTCTCCGCTACTAACGCAACACTAACCACCTGGTTGGTTGCCGCTAGGTATAGCAACAACTTTTCCTGTGGTCTAGGTGCGACAAGTATTGGAGTGGAGGATAGGTACCGTTTCAAGTCTTGCAGCGCTGCCTCCGCTTCCGGAGTCCACTTCATGGGACCTGCCTTCTTCAAGATTTTGAAGAAAGGTAGGGCGCGTTCTGCAGACTTCGAAATGAATCTACTGAGGGCAGCCACACAACCTGCAAGCCTTCTAACATCCTTGACACGCTTCGGGGCCTCGATTTGCTCAATGGCTTTAATCTTGTCGGGGTTGGCTTCAATCCCCCTCTGTGACACAAAGAATCCGAGAAGCTTGCCGGAGGGAACTCCAAAGACGCACTTCTCGGGGTTCAATTTGAGCTGTATCCTGCGCAGGTTCTGAAATGTTTCTTCCAAATCTTGGATCAGGGTTTCCTTGCTCTTACTCTTCACCACAATGTCATCCATGTAAGCCTCTACATTTCTGTGGATCTGTGGCTCGAAAGCAGTGTACAGTACCCTTGCAAACGTTGATCCTGCATTCTTCAGTCCAAATGGCATGCGTATGAAGCAATAAGTGCCACATGGAGTGATAAATGCAGTCTTCTCTTCATCCTCTTTGGCCATAAAGATCTGATGGTAGCCTGAATATGCATCAAGAAAACAGAGTAGCTCACATCCGGCAGTGGAGTCAACGATCTGGTCAATGCGCGGCAAAGGGAATGGATCCTTGGGACATGCTTTATTCACATCGGTGAAGTCTATACACAGTCTCCATTTCCCGTTGGCCTTGCGCACGACGACTGGATTTGCTAACCACGTCGGATGGATCACACCTCTAACTAGGCCTGCTGCCTCTAGCTTCTTGATTTCTTCGTTGATAAATTCTTGGCGCTCCACGGCTTGCTTCCTCACTTTCTGCTTGATGGGCCGCGCATGAGGACAGACAGCAAGCTTGTGCTCAATTACCTTCCTGGGAACACCGGGGATGTCAGATGGCTGCCAGGCAAACACATCGACATTCGCCCGCAGGAAGGCAACGAGCGCGCTTTCCTATTTGCTGTCAAGCGTGGCACTGATGGTGAAGGTACCACCAGTGCCGTCCTCCTTGGCGGACACCTTCTTGGTTGCCGGAGGAGCGGCCATCCCTTTCTTACACTTGCCGGTGGAGCTCGATGGGACGTCCTCGACGGCGGCGCAGCACTTCGAAGAGGTGCGGTCGTCGGAGTGGGCCCCAGAGCACTTGCCGGACTTGGTCTTCGTCTTCTTCCCCCCGGGAGCTTCAGCGGCAAGTGTATCCTTCTCTGCCGCAACTGCTGCATCCCGGTAAATCTTGTCGGCGCAAACAAGCGCATCTTTCTTGTCGCCGTGGACAGTGATGACGCTTATCGGCCCCGGCATCTTGAGTACGTTGTAGGCATAATGGGAAGCTGCCATGAACTTGGCGAGGGCAGGACGGCCAAGTATTCCATTGTATGGCAATGGAATATCGGCGACGTCGAAAGTGATGCGCTCAGTTCTGAAGTTGAGCTCCCCGCCAAAGGTCACCGGCAGAGTGATCTTCCCCTTGGGCTTGCTCCTTCCCGGGTTGATTCCTTGGAAAGAACCGGTTTCTTCGAGCTCGCCATCTGGAATTTGGAGTTTCTTGATCACAGCAGAGGAGATCAAGTTCAGCCCGGCCCCGCCGTCAACCAACATTTTGGTGACCTTGAGGTTGCGGATGGTGGGAGAGACCAGCATCGGCAAGCACCCGACCGCAGTGGTGCGGTCAGGGTGATCCTCAAGATCAAAAATGATGGGCGTGCTGGACCATTTGAGGAGCCTGCGCGACTCCACGGGCGGCTCTGCTGCATTCACCTCACGCACCCACTGCTTTAGCTGGCGGTAGGAGGTGTGCAGAGAGGCGCCACTGTCGACGCACAGGACCTCCGTGGCCTTCTGGAACTCCTGCTCGCTGTTATCCTCGTCCTCCATGTCTTCGTCGTCGTCTTCTTCATCCTTGTCGCGGCCCCGGGGAGGTCGGTCACCTTGCCGCTGCTTGGCCTTGCCGCGGCGTCCTCCCCGGCCATTGAATGGCCGCTTCTTGCTTGGCTCCCCGCCGCCACCTTGGGCCTTCTCCTTGTCGCGCCTCTCGTACTCAGCCTTCTGCTGTTCGACGAGATACTCGACGCGCTTGCAGTTGGAGAGGTCGTGGCCCTTGGTGCGGTGGATTTTGCAGTATTGCTTGTCGGAGCCGTCCTGCTTGTCGGCTGCCGCTACAGGGGCAGGCTCCTTGCCGGAGCCGCCAGCCTGCGTTTGCTTGGCGGGAGCTTCCTTGCCGGACTTCTCGACGGCAAGCACCTCTTTCTTGCCTTTCCTTCTGTTATTCCGCCGCCGGCTCTTCTTTGCCGGGGCGGCGTCGTCGCTGTCGCTTCCTCCTGCGCCAGCATCCTCCCCGGGGAGTCTCCTCCCCTCTTCTGCGCGTGCGCACTTGTCAGCCAGAGCATAGAGCTCGCTGACGTCCCGAATCTTGGTCATCGCCATTTCTTCACGCATGCGGCGGTTACGCACGTTCTGGTGGAACGCGCTGATAACCGCGGCAGGGTGGACATCAGGGATGTTGTGCTGCACACGGCTGAAGCGTTGGATGTACTTGCGCAGGGACTCTCCTTCCTTCTGGGCCAGAATGTGGAGATCGCTCTCCTGGCCGTGGGGTTTGTGGCCGCCGGTGAAGGCGCCAACAAACTGGTGGCAAAGGTCGGCCCAAGAAGAGATGGAACCTTCCGATAAGTGCATAAGCCACGAACGGACGTTCGGCTTAAGCACGAGTGGGAAGTAGTTTGCCAAAATCTTCTCGTCGCGCCCCCCGGCAGCCTGCACCGCGATGGTGTAAACGCTGAGAAATTCTGAGGGGTGCGTCTTGCCGTCGTACTTCTCCGGTACGTCGGGCTTGAAATTCTTCATGCTGGGCCACTGGACGCGCCGCAGCTAGCGAGTGAACGCAGGGCAGCCTGCCGCGTACGGCAAGTCGCCTGGTTCACCGGGCGCGCGCGCGTCGACAGCGTCCCCAGCCCTCTGATCTGATTGTCGCCGAGCTTCTCGGCGGCGCTCGATTGTTGTTCGAGCGTCTTCTTGTCGCCGGTCGTCGAGGACCTGGCGCTGGTCCCGACGGGCCCGCGGATCCGACGATGCCGTGGAGCCGTCGTCGGCGTTGTTCCGGCGGGGCGGCGTCTTCTGCTTCCGCGGCGGGGAGTGCACGCTTGTCGCACCCCCGGCGGTCTTGTCGCCGTCGGCCTTCGTCTTCTCAGCTTGCCGCGGCCGCGAGGCCGCCGGCTGCTGTGGAGAATCGTTGTTGGCGAAGGCTATCAGGCTCTGGATGGTGGCCCTCCAGTCTTCGGCCTTGTCTGCCGCTGGAGGGAAGTCGAGGAGCAGTTGCGCCCTTGCGAGCGCTTCTGCTGGAGTGGAGGGGAACGGGGGCGAGCGGTGCGAGGAGCGGGATATGCTCGGACTCCTAACAACGTTAGAAGGAGCAGGGTCCCGCGCCGGCGCCTTCGCTTTGCTTGTGCCCGGACGGTGGTCCGGGGCGTCCCGCGAGCCTCCGGTTTGTCCTTGCCCCAGCAAGCGGATACCACCTCCTGTGGTATGGCGCTGCTGGGTTGTCGTGTGCTGAGATGGACGCGGCGCGTCCACGGAGACCGAGGCTCGGTCGTCCGTCTTGTCCTTGGATTTGGTGGCGCCGCGAGTATCCTCGCCGGCGACCACCCTTCCGACGGCGTCTCCCCCGCCCACCGTTGGCTCTGGTGGCGGCGGATGAGACGCAGACGGGCCTCCGACCTCCGAAGCCTTCTTCTTCGGGGCCATGGAGCCGCTGCTGGTGAAGTTGCTGACGAAACTGGAGAGGTTGATGAAGAATGCGCCCGCGCGAACGCCGGATCAGATTCGCACAACCTCGACGCCCCCCTACCTGGCGCGCCAAAGATGTCGGGGGAAACTGTCCACCACGAACACCTATGGGACCGGAGCCCCTTGTCTGTGCGGTACGAGGGCGGAGGGAGCACGAAGAGCAGATCGTAGCGAGCACGCGGGCAGTTTACCCAGGTTCGGGCCGCGGTAGACGCGTAAAACCCTACTCCTGCTTAGTTGTGTATTGAGTTGGAGAGCTCGGGAGCTTGAAGGAGCAGCTACACCGAGCGTATGAGCGATCTAGGTTCCGAACCCCCTCCACGTTGTGCATGGGCCTCCTTTTATAGTGCAAGGGGTCACCGATAGGTGTCAACGTAGGAGAAAGGGGTAAAAACGTAAAAGAGGTGGTAGTTGTAACAGTGCGGGAATAGTGGAGCTACAGTGCGCGAACAGTGGTCGCCACCTACTTTGACAGTGGGGGACAAGGGCATTTAATGCCCGTCGCCGTCGACCCCAAAAGCTCCCGCCCTTGCGTCTCCGTTTGCCACGGCGATGGCTTCACCACCGTGGAGTGCCACCGTGTCCCCCAGGCTGCACAGCCATCCGCCACGCGTCCCTGGAATGGCCCCAGGGCGACGCGTGGGCCGATGAGCTGGAGCGCGGGCACACAGCGCAACTCCCCCCCGGCAAGCACCTTGCCGGGGTCTTGACCTTGCCGGGCCCGGGAGCTTGCCGCTCCCGGGGCCCTTGCCGGGACGCATATAGCGCCGAGGCGTGTCTTCTATGGTGTAACCTTCTAGCCTTCCTGGCAAGCTCCTCTCGCCAGGGCCTTGCGTGAGTGAGGTAACCTCGAGCCTAGAACGGCCTTCCCGGCAAGCTCCGCTTGCCGGGGTCTCGATCTTCTGTCTTGTATACTTTGTTTTTGAATGGTTTGATATGGAGCAGGAAAGTCTCCGGCGAGCACGTGGTAAACCCTGCCGCGGGAAGCTGCAACCGCCCGTGCACAAGTTGGGGTACTGAGGTACCCCTACCTTAGTACACCGACACTTTGTTCTTGAGGTCACGGGATAAATCATGTTGCAAGTAATCATGTGAATTTGATATGTGTTCGATATTTTGAAAGTATGTATGTTGTGATTCCCTTAGTGGTGTCATGTGAACGTCGACTACATGACACTTCACCATATTTGGGCCTAAGGGAATGCATTGTGGAGTAGTAATTAGATGATGGGTTGCGAGAGTGACAGAAGCTTAAACCCCAGTTTATGCGCTATTCCGTAAGAGATCGATTGGATCCAAACGTTTAATACTATGGTTAGAATTTATTATTAATACCTTTATCATAGTTGCGGATGCTTGCGGGAGGCTTAATCATAAGTAGGAGGTTTGTTCAAGTAAGAACATCCCCTAAGCACAGATCCACCCACATATCAAATTATCAAAGTAGCGAACACGAATCGAACCAACATGGTGAAAGTGACTAGATGAAATTCCCGTGTACCCTCAAGAACACTTTGCTTACTATAAGAAACCGTTTTGGCCTGTCCTTTTCCACAAAAGGATTGGGCTACCTTGATGCATACTATTTGCCGTTACCGTTACTTGATCGTTACAAAGTACCTTGCTATCAAACTATCTGCTACTTACAATTTTAGCACTTGCAGACATTACCTTACTAAAAACCACTTGTCATTTCCTTTTGCTCCTCATTGGGTTTGACACTCTTACTTATGGAAAAGAGCTATAATTGATCCCCTATACTTGTGGGTCATCAAGGCTATTTTTTGGCACCGTTGCTGGGGAGTGAAGCGCCTTTGGTAAGTGGAAATTGGTAAGGAAACATTCATACAGTGTGCTGAAATTTATCTTCACCTCGTCCGAAACCACAATTAGCTACCCCTCAACCCACTACACCTACTGAAAATGTTGAATATGAAATTCCTTTGGGTATGATAGAACAACTGCTAGCTAATCCTTATGCAGGAAACAGAATCGAACATCCTGATATGCACTTGATATATGTGGAACAAATTTGTGGATTGTTTAAGCTTGCAGGTTTACCCGGAGATCAAGTTATGAAGAAGGTTTTTCCTTTATCTTTGAAGGGAAAATCATTAGCATGGTATCGTCTATGCGATGATATTGGAGTTTGGAACTGGAATCGATTGAAATTGGAGTTTCACCAAAAAAAATCATATGCATCTAGTTCATCGTGATCAGAATTACATATATAATTTTTGGCCTCGGGAAGGAGAAAGTATCGCTCTAGCTCAGGGGAGGCTTAAGTCAATGTTATATTCATGCCCCAATCATGAGCTCTCAAAAGAAATTATTATCCAGAATTTTTATGCTCGACTTTCTCATAATAATCGATCCATGCTTGACACTTCTTGTACTGGTTCTTTTATGAAGAAGACTATTGAATTCCAGTGGGGTCTTTTGGAAAGAATTAAATGCAACTCTGAACATTGGGAACTCGACGAAGGTAAAGAGTCAGGTATTAAGCTTAAGTGTGATTGTGTCAAAACTTTTATGAATACCGATGCTTTTTCAAAGTTTAGCACTAAATATGGACTTGACTCCGAGATAGTAGCCTCCTTTTGTGAATCATTTGCTACTTATGCTGATCTCTGTAAAGAGAAGTGGTTTAAATATCATCCACCTATTAAAGAAGAAATTAAAGAACCGGTACTAGCTAAGGAAGAAACTATAATTTATAATGTTGGTCCAGTTGTTCCTATTGCTTATACTAAAAAACCACCTTTCCCTGTTAGGATAAAGGAGCATGCTAAAGTATCACCTGTGGTTAACAAAAGTTATATTAGAAGACCCCAACCTGATGAACAAATCAAGGTTGAACCTAGTGTTGCTATGGTTAAGGATCTCTTGGAAGAAGATATAGATGGGTGATACGTCTCCAACGTATCTATAATTTTTAATTGTTCCATGCTATTATATATTCTGTTTTGAATGTTTAATGGGCTTTATTATACACTTTTATATTATTTTTGGAACTAACTTACTGACCCAAGGCCCAGTGCAAATTGCTGTTTTTTTTTTTGCCTATTTTAGTGTTTCGTAGAAAAGGAATATCAAACGGAGTCCAAACGGAATGAATCCTTCAGGAGAGTTATTTTTGGAACAATATCAACGCAGGAGACTTGGAGTACATGCCAGGAAGCGAAGGAGGTGGCCACGAGGGCAGGGGCGTGCCCGGGGGGTAGGCACGCCCCCACCCTCGTGAGCCACCTGTTGCTCCCCGGGTGCCCCTCTTCAGCCTATATATACTCTCATACCCTGAAAACATCGAGGCAACAGACGAAACCCTAATTCCACCATCGTAACCTTCTGTTCCTGTGAGATCCCATCTTGGAGCCTGTTCCGGAGCTCCACCGGAGGGGGCTCCATCACGAAGGGCTTCTACATCAACACCACATGCTCTCCTATGAGTTGTCAGTCGTTTACCACAGACCTTCGGGTCCATAGTTATTAGCTAGATGGCTTCTTCTCTCTCTTTGGATCTCAATACAAAGTTCTTCTCGATCTTCGAGGAGATCTATTCAATGTAATATTTTTGCGGTGTGTTTGTTGAGATCCAATGAATTGTGGGTTTATGATCAAGATTATCTTTGAACAATATTGGATTCTTTTCTGAAATCTTTTATGTATGATTATAATATCCTTGCAAGTCTCTTTGAGTTACTGGTTTGGTTTGGCCTACTAGATCTATAGTTCTTGCAATGGGAGAAGTGCTTGGATTTGGGTTCAATCTTGCGGTGTCCTTTCCCAGTGACAGCAGGAGCAGCAAGGCACGTATAGTATTGTTTCCATCAAGGACAAATAGATGGGGTTTATATCATATTGCTTGAGTTTATCCCTCTAGATCATGTCATCTTGCTTAAAGCGTTACTCTGTTCTTATGAACTTAATACTCTAGATGCATGCTGGATAGCGGTCGATGTGTGGAGTAATAGTAGTAGATGCAGAATCGTTTTGGTCTAATTGTCACGGACGTGATGCCTATATATAATGATCATGCCTAGATATTCTCATAACTATGCGTTGTTCTATCAATTGCTCGACAGTAATTTGTTCACCCACCGTAGAATTCTGCTATCATGAGAGAAGCCATTAGTGAAACCTATGGCCCCCAGGTCTATTCTCATCATATTAATCTTCCATCTACTTTACTTTGCATTATTTACTTTCTCTTTCTATACCAAAAATACCAAAAATATTATCTTATCATATCTATCGGATCTCACTCTCGTAAGTGACCGTGAACGGAGTGACAACCCCTTATCGTGTTGGCTGCGCGGTTCTTATTTGTTTGTGCAGGTGCGAGGGACTCGCGCGTGGTCTCCTACTGGATTGATACCTTGGTTCTCAAAAACAGAGGGAAATACTTACGCTACTGTGCTGCATCACCCTTTCCTCTTCGAGGGAATACAACGCAAGATCGAGAAGTAGCAAGAAGAATTTCTGTCGCCGTTGCTGGGGAGATCTACGCAAAAGTCATATACCAAGTACCTATCACAAACCCTTATCCCTCGCACTACATTATTTGCCTCTCGTTTTCCTCTCCCCCACTTCACCCTTGCCATTTTATTCGCCCTTCTTTTTCCGTGTGTTTTACCGTTCTCTTGCCTCTTGTTTGATTGTGTGTTGGATTGCTTGCTTGTCACTATGGCTCAAGATAATACCAAATTGTGTGGCTTTTCCAATACCAACAATAATGATTTTATTAGCACTCCGATTGCTCCTATCTTAGATGCTGAATCTTGTGAGATCAATGTTGCTCTGTTGAATCTTGTCATGAAAGATCAATTTTCTGGCCTTCCTAGTGAAGATACCGCTACCCATCTAAACAACTTTGTTGATTTGTGCGATATGCAAAAGAAGAGGGATGCAGATAATGATATTGTTAAATTGAAGCTATTTCCGTTTTCACTTAGAGATCGTGCTAAAACTTGGTTCTCCTCTTTGCCTAGAAATAGTATTGATTCATGGAATAGGTGCAAGGATGCCATTATCTCTAAGTATTTTCCGCAAGCTAAGATTATCTCTCTTAGAAATGATATTATGAATTTTAAGCAACTAGATCATGAGCATGTTGCACAAGCTTGGGAGAGAATGAAATTAATGATACGTAATTGCCCTACACATGGTTTGAATTTATGGATGATTATACAAAACTTTTATGCTGGCTTGAATTTTGCTTCTAGAAATCTTTTAGATTCGGCCGCGGGGGGAACTTTTATGGAAATCACTTTAGGAGAAGCTACCAAACTCCTAGATAATATTATGGTTAACTACTCTCAATGGCACACCGAAAGATCTACTAGTAAAAAAGTGCATGATGTTGAAGAGATTAGTGTTTTGAGTGGAAAGATGGGTGAACTTATGAAATTATTTGCTACTAAGAGTGCTTCTTCTGATCCTAATGATATGCCTTTGTACACGTTGATTGAAAATAATAATGAATCTTTGGATGTGAATTTTGTTGGTAGGAATAATTTTGGTAACAATGCTTATAGAGGAAACTTTAATCCTAGACCTTTTCCTAGTAATTCCTCTAACAGTTATGGTAATTCCTACAATAACTCTTATGGAAATTTTGGTAAGATGCCCTCTGAATTTGAGACTAGTGTTAAAGAGTTTATGAATTCGCAAAAGAATTTCAATGCTTTGCTTGAAGAAAAATTGCTTAAGATTGACGAGTTGGCTAGAAACATGGATAGAATTACTCTTGATGTTGATTCTTTGAAACTTAGATCTATTCCACCTAAGCATGATATCAATGAGCCTCTCAAAGCCATGATAATTTCCATTGATGAGTGCAAGGAAAGAACGGCTAGGACGCGTGCTAAAAAAGATTGCTTTATGAAAGCGTGTTCTTCTAGTTATCATGAAAATAAAGATGAAGATCTGAAAGTGATTGACGTGTATCCTATTAAATCCTTGTTTTCTAGTATGAATCTTGATAAATATGGGACTGGAGATGAGTCTACTTTAGTTAAAAGGCGTCCCAATGATTCAGAGTTTTTAGATCTTGATGCTAAAATTGTTAAAAGTGGGATTGAAGAGGCCAAAACTTTACATAGGAATGAACCCACTATTTTGGATTTCAAGGGATTTAATTATGATAATTGCTCTTTAATAGATTGTATTTCCTTGTTGCAATCTGTGCTAAATTCTCCTCATGCTTATAGTCAAAATAAAGCTTTTACCAAACACATAGTTGATGCTTTAATGCAATCTTATGAAGAAAAACTTCAATTAGAAGTTTCTATCCCTAGAAAGCTTTATGATGAGTGGGAACCTACTATTAAAATTAAGATTAAAGATAATTAATGCTTTGCTTTGTGTGATTTGGGTGCAAGTGTTTCCACAATTCCAAAAGCTTTGTGTGATATGTTAGGTTTCCATGAACTTGATGATTGTTGTTTAAATTTGCATCTTGCGGATTCTACCATTAAGAAACCTATGGGAAGGATTAATGATGTTCCTATTGTTTCCAATAGGAATTATGTGCCCATAGATTTCATCGTGCTTGATATAGATGGCAATCCTTCATGTCCTCTTATTCTTGGTAGACCTTTTCTTAGAATGATTGGTGCAATTATTGATATGAAGGAAGGAAATATTAGATTCCAATTTTCATTAAGGAAAGGCATGGAACACTTTCCTAGAAAGAAAATAAAATTACCATATGAATCTATTATGAGAGCCACTTATGGATTGCCTACCAAAGATGGCAATACGTAGATCTATTCTTGTATCGTGCCTAGCTAGGGGCCTTAAACGATAGCGCTTGTTGGGAGGCAACCCAATTTTATTTTCTTTGTTTTTGCTTCTGTTTAGGAATAAATATTGCATCTAGCTTCTGTTTAGATGTGGTTTTGAGTTTAATTAGTGTTTGTGCCAAGTAGAACCTTTGGGAAGACTTGTGTGAAGTTTATGTGATCATGCTGTAAAAGACAGAAACTTTAGCGCTCATGAGATTAGCTGTCATTTTTTTACTGGAGAGTGTTTTTTAGTTGATTCTTTTTGCAGATGATTAATAGAAAAATTCCTCATGTCCACCAATTTATTTCATTTTTTAGAGTTACATAAGTATTTGAAAGTTACAGATTACTACAGACTGTTCTGTTTTTGACAAATTCTGTTTTTCGTGTGTTGTTTGCTTATTTTGATGAATCTATGAGTAGTATCGGGGGGTACGAATCATGGAGAAGTTGGAATACAGTAGGTTTAACACCAATATAAACAAAGAATGAGTTCATTACAGTACCTTTGAGTGGTGGTTTGTTTTCTTATACTAACGGAGCTCACGAGATTTTTGGCTAAGTTTTGTGTTGTGAAGTTTTCATGTTTTGAGTACGGATTTGATGGACAATGGAACAAAGAGTGGCAAGAGCCTAAGCTTGGGGATTCCCAAGGCACCCCAAGGTAAAATTCAAGGATAACCAAAAGCCTAAGCTTGGGGATGCCCCGGGAAGGCATCCCCTCTTTCGTCTTCGTCTATCGGTAACTTTACTTGAGACTATATTTTTATTCACCACATGATATGTGTTTTGCTTGGAGCGTCATGTATGATTTGAGTCTTTGCCTTTTAGTTTGCCACAATCATCCTTGCTGGACACACCTTTTGAGAGAGATAAATATGATTAAGAATTTATTAGAATACTCTATGTGCTTCACTTATATCTTTTGAGCTAGATAGTTTTGCTCTAGTGCTTCACGTATATCTTTTAGAGCACGGTGGTGGTTTTATTTTGTAGAAATTATTGATCTCTCATGCTTCACTTATATCTTTTTGAGAGTCTCTTAGAACAGCATGGTAATGTGCTTTGGTTATAAAACTAGTCCTAATATGATAGTCATCCAAGATGGGTATAGTAAAAACTTTCATATAAAGTGCATTGAATATTAAAGAGAAGTTTGATGCTTGATGACTGTTTTGAGATATGAGGATGGTGATATTAGAGTCATGCTAGTAGAGTAGTTGTGAATTTGAGAAACACTTGTGTTGAGGATTGCAAGTCCCGTAGCATGCACATATGGTAACGGTTGTGTGAAAAATTTGAAGCATGAGGTATTTCATTGAGTGTCATCCTTTGTGTGGATGTCCGGATCGCGCGATGGTTAACTCCTACCAACCCTTCCCCTAGGAGCATGCGTTTAGTACTTTGTTTTGATGACTTGTAGATTTTTGCAATAAGTATGTGAGTTCTTTATAACTAATGTTGAGTCCATGGATTATACGCACTCTCACCCTTCCACCATTATTAGCCTCTCTTGTACCATGCAACTCTCGCCGGTATCATACACCCACCATATACCTTCCTCAAAACACCCACCATACCTAGCTATCATGGCATTTCCATAGCCATTCGAAGATATATTTCCATGCAACTTTCCACCGGTACATTCATATGACATGCTTCATCATTGTCATATTGACATGCATGATCATGTAGTTGACATCGTATTTGTGGCTAGGCCACCATGCATAGCTTTTCATACATGTCACTCTTGATTCATCGCACATCCCGGTACACCGTCGGAGGCATTCACATAGAGGCATACTTTGTTCTAGTATCGAGTTGTAAATCAATAAAAGTGTGATGATCATCATTATTAGAGCATTGTCCCAAAGAAAAAAAAAGAAAAAAAAGAAGGAAGGCAAAAAAAGAGAAAGGCCCAAAAATAGAAAAAAAGAAAAAAGAAAAAAAGAAAAAAAAGAAGAAAAAAGATAAAAAAGGGACAATGCTACTATCTTTTTTCCACACTTGTGCTTCAAAGTAGCACCATGATCTTCATGATAGAGAGTCTCTTGTTTCGTCACTTTCATATACTAGTGGGAATTTTCATTATAGAACTTGGCTTGTATATTCCAACGATGGCCTTCCTCAAATGCCCTAGGTCTTCGTGAGCAAGCAAGTTGGATGCACACCCACTTAGTATATTTTGTTGAGCTTTCATACATTTATAGCTCTAGTGCATCTGTTGCATGGAAATCCCTACTCACTCACATTGATATCTATTGATGGGCATCTCCATAGCTCGTTGATACGCCTAGTTGATGTGAGACCATCTTCCTCTTTTGTCTTCTCCACAACCACCATTCTATTCCACCTATAGTGCTATATCCATGGCTCACGCTCATGTATTGCGTGAAAGTTGAAAGAGTTTGAAAAAAATTAAAGTATGAAACAATTGCTTGGCTGAAACCGGAGTTGTGCATGATTTGAGTATTTTGTGTGACGAAGATGGAGCATAGCCAAACTATATGATTTTGTAGGGATGAACTTTCTTTGGCCATGTTATTTTGAGAAGACATGATTGCTTTGTTAGTATGCTTAAAGTATTATTATTCTTATATCAATATGAGCTTTTGTCTTGAATCTTTCGGATCTGAACATTCATGTCACAATAAAGAAAATTACATTGAGAATTATGTTACTCCCTCTGTCCCATAATATAAGAACGCTTTTGGCACTACACTAGTGTCAAAAACGTTCTTATATTATGGGACGGAGGGAGTAGTTAGCATTCCACATCAAAAATTCTATTTTTATCATTTACCTACTCGAGGACGAGCAGGAATTAAGCTTGGGGATGCTTGATACGTCTCCAATGTATCTATAATTTTTGATTGTTCCATGTTATTATAGATTCTGTTTTGGATGTTTAATGGGCTTTATTATACACTTTTATATTATTTTTGGGACTAACCTACTAACCCAAGGCCCAGTGCAAATTGCTGTTTTTTTGCCTATTTTAGTCTTTCATAGAAAAGGAATATCAAACGGAGTCCAAACGGAATGAAACCTTCAGGAGAGTTATTTTTGGACCAATATCAATGCAGGAGACTTAGAGTATACGCCAGGAAGTGAAGGAGGTGGCCACGAGGGAAGGGGGCGTGCCCAGGGGGTAGGCACGGCCCCCACCCTCGTGGGCCACCTGTTGCTCCCCCGGTGCCCCTCTTCAGCCTATATATACTCTCATACCCTAAAAACATCGAGGCAATAGACGAATCCCTAATTCCATCGCCGTAACCTTCTGTTCCCATGAGATCCCATCTTGGAGCCTGTTCCGGAGCTCCACCGGAGGGGGATCGATCATGGAGGGCTTCTACATCAACACCACAGCCTCTCCTATGAGTTGTGAGTAGTTTACCACAGACCTTTGGGTCCATAGTTATTAGCTAGATGGCTTCTTCTCTCTCTTTGGATCTCAATACAAAGTTCTTCTCGATCTTCGAGGAGATCTATTCGATGTAATCTTTTTGCGGTGTGTTTGTCGAGATCCGATGAATTGTGGGTTTATGATCAAGATTATCTTTGAACAATATTGGATTCTTTTCTGAAATCTTTTATGTATGATTATAATATCTTTGCAAGTCTCTTCGAATTATTGGTTTGGTTTGGCCTACTAGATCTATAGTTCTTGCAATGGGAGGAGTGCTTGGCTTTGGGTTCAATCTTGCGGTGTCCTTTCCTAGTGACAGCAGGGGCAGCAAGGCACGTATAGTATTGTTGCCACCGAGGATAAAAAGATGGGGTTTATATCATATTTCTTGAGTTTATCCCTCTACATCATGTCATCTTGCTTAAAGCGTTACTCTGTTCTTATGAACTTAATACTCTAGATGCATGCTGGATAGCGGTCGATGTGTGGAGTAACAGTAGTAGATGCAGAATCATTTTGGTCTATTTGTCACGGACGTGATGCCTGTATAATTTGATCATGCCTAGATATTCTCATAACTATGCGCTTTTCTATCAATTGCTCAACAGTAATTTGTTCACCCACCGTAGAATTCTGCTATCATGAGAGAAGCCACTAGTGAAACCTATGCCCCCCCGGGTGTATTCTCATCATATTAATCTTCCATGTACTTTACTTTGCATTATTTACTTACTGTTTCTAAACCAAAAATATTATCTTATCATATCTATCAGATCTCACTCTCGTAAGTGACCGTGAAGGGATTGACAACCCCTTATCACGTTGGCTGCGAGGTTCTTATTTGTTTGTGAAGGTGTGAGGGACTCGTGCGTGGTCTCCTACTGGATTGATACATTGGTTCTCAAAAACTGAGGGAAATACTTACTTTACTGTGCTTCATCACCCTTTCCTCTTCGAGGGAATACAACGCAAGCTCGAGAAGTAGCAATGGGCATGTTATTTGCTTCAATGAAGAAGCTGCTAGAATTGCTAAACCTGATAAAAAGGATAAACATAGACCCGTTGTTGGCATGCCCGTTGTCTCAATTAAAATAGGAGATCACTATTATCATGGGTTATGTGACATATATTCTAGTGTGAGTGATATTCCTTACACCTTATACCAATAAATTATGAATGACATAGCACCCGCAGAGATAGAAGACATAGATGGTACTATTAAAATTGCTAATAGATATACTATATCACCAATTGGGATAGTTGGAGATGTTGAAGTCTTGTGTGGGAAAATAAAATACCCTACTGATTTTCTTGTTCTTGGTTCCCCACAAGATGACTTTTGTACCATTATCTTTGGTAGACCATTCTTGAACACCGTTAATGCTAAAATAGATTATGAGAAACAAACTGTCGGTGTTAGTTTTAGTGATGAGTCTCATGAATTTAATTTCTCCAAGTTTAGTACAACGCTTCATGAAAAAGAATTGCCTAGTAAGGATGAAATAATTGGTCTTACTTCTATTGTTGTACCTCCTACTGATCCTCTAGAACAATATTTGCTAGACCATGAAAATGATTTACATATGCATGAAAGAAATGAAATAGATGATATTTTCTTTGAACAACGTCCTCTGCTTAAACACAATTTACCTATTGAAACTCTAGGAGGTCCTCCTCCACCTAAAGATGATCTTGTGTTTGAATTAGAACAATTGCCAGACACTTTGAAATATGCTTATCTTGATGAAAATAAGATATATCATGTTATTATTAGTGCTAACCTTTCCGAACATGAAGAAGAAAGATTATTGAAAGTTCTAAGGAAGCACTGAGCTCCTATTGGATATACTCTTGATGATTTAAAGGGCATTAGTCCCACTCTATGTCAGCACAAGATCAATATGGAACCTGATGCTAAACCCGTTGTTGATCATCTACATCGGTTGAATCCGAAGATGAAAGAAGTGGTAAGAAAGGAAATATTAAAACTTCTTGAAGCAGGTATAATCTATCCTATAGCTGATCCTACATGACTGATGTCTACTACACAACTTGATCTTGTAGACTCATTGTTGGGCCTCCACGCGAAGAGTTTTGTAGGACAGTAGCAAATTTCCCTCAGGTGGATGACCTAAGGTTTATCAATCCATGGGAGCTGTAAGATGAAGATGGTCTCTCTCAAACAACCCTGCAACCAAATAATAAAAAGTCTCTTGTGTCCCCAACACACCAAATGCAATGGGAAATTGTATAGGTGCACTAGTTCGGCGAAGAGATGGTGATACAAGTGTAGTAATGATAGTAGATATTGGTTTTTGTAATAGTAACAACAAAAACAACAAGGTATCAAGTAACAAAAATGAGCACAAACGATATTGCAATGCTTTAAAATGAGGCCTAGGGTCCGTACTTTCTCTAGTGCAATCTCTCAACAATGCTAATATAATTGGATCACATAACCATCCCTCAACGTGCGATGAAGAATCACTCCAAAGTTCCTATCTAGCAGAGACCATAAGAAGAAATTGTTTGTACCTATTCTTTCCGATCGATCTATCCAAGAGTTCGTACTAGAATAACACAAGTTATTCTTTCCGATCGATCTATCGAGAGTTCGTACTAAAATAACACCAAAACAAGTTCAGATTTATAATACCCAATCCAACACAAAGAACCTCAAATAGTGCCCCAAGATTTCTACCGGAGAAACAAAGACAAGAACGTGCATCAACCCCTATGCATAGATTACCCCAATGTCACCTCGGAAATCCGCGAGTTGAGTGCCAAAACATATATGAAGTGAATCAATACCATACCCCATTGTCACCATGAGTATTCAATTGCAAGACATATATCAAGTGTTCTCAAATCCATAAAAGTATTCAATCCGATAACGACGAAATCTCAAAGGGAAAAACTCAATTCATCAGAACAAGATAGAGAGGGGAAAACACCATATGATCTGACTATATTAACAAAGCCCGCGATACTTCAAGATTGTGCATCTGAAGAACATGAGAGAGAGAGATTAAACACATAGCTACTAGTACAAACCCTCAGCCCCGAGGGTGGACTACTCCCTCCTCATCATGGTGGCCGTCGGGATGATGAAGATGGCCACCGGTGACGATTTCCCCCTCTGGCGGAGTGCCGTAAAGGGCTTTAGATTGGATTTCGTGGACTACAGAGCCTTGAGGCGGCGGAAATTCTGATCTAGGTTAACCCCGAGGGTTTTCGAAATATTTGGGAATTTATAAGTTGAAGAGGGGGTGCGGGAGGCCACCGAGGTGGGCACAACCCACCTGGGCGCGCCTGGGCCCCCAGGCGCCCCCTGGTGGATTGTGCCCCCCTTGGGGCACCCTCCATGTGCTGCTCTCGCCCATTGGTGGTCTTCTCGTCCATAAAAAATCCACAAAAAGTTTCGCGGTGTTTGGACTCTGTTTGATATTGATTTCCTGCAATGTAAAAAACAAGCAAAAAAACACAACTGGCACTTGGCACTATGTTAATAGGTGTGTGCCAAATAATGATGTAAAATGATTATAAAATTATTGTAAAACATCCAAGAATGATAATATAACAACATGGAACAATAAAAAAAATTATAGATACGTTGGAGACGTGTCAGCATCCCCAAGCTTAATTCCTGCTCATCCTCGAGCAGTTAAATGATAAAAACAGAATTTTTGATGTGGAATGCTGCCTATCATGTTCATCACTGATTCTTTTCTTTATAGCATGGACAATTGGACTTTTATATGGGTCAAAGCAACAGTCTAGTTTTGACATGAGATTTAAATGCTCAAGCATATCAATGAGCAACCATGCCTTTCAAAATATCAATGCTAAAGCAAGTTATCCCTAGCCCATCATGCTCAATCATTGATCCATTCATGAAACACACTCGCATATTAGCTACAACAATTGCTCATGTACGATCATAGTGCCCCTTAGTTGGTGCTTTATAAGAGAAGATGGAGACTCAAAAAAATAGAATTGCATAAAGTAAATAGAATGGCCCTTCGCAGAGGGAAGTAGGGATTTGTAGAGGTTCCAGAGCTCAAAGCTTAAATTGAGAGACAAAATTATTTTGGGTGGCATACTTTTCCCACCAACAAAAATGACTTAGAGTTCCCAACACTTTCCATGCTAGATATATCATAGACGGTTCCCAAACATAAAATAAAGTTTATTCCTTTTTCCACCAGACTTTCACAAGCCATGGCTAACCGTATCCACGGGTGCCCTCCATACCAACACTTTCCAAGGAATTTATTATTGGACTACATAAAGTAAATTTATTTTTCATTTCGGTACTGGGCATCCCTAATACCTTTGTCATACTCTCGTGCAATGACAAGTGAATAAACACTCATCGTGAGAATAAAACATCTAGCATGGAAAATATTAGCCACTCCTCACCACCTCGCTAGCGGTACAAGCACTCAAAAGAGAAATTTATTTTGAAAATTAGAGATGGCACATACAAATTTGCTTAGAACGACGAAGGAATACCACATATAGGTAGGTATGGTGGACTCATGTGGCAAAACTGGTTTAAAGGATTTTGGATGCACAACTAGTGATCATACTTAGTGCAAAATGAAGGCTAGGAAATGATTGGGTACCGACCAACCAAGAAACAAATAATCTCATAAGCGAGCATGAAGCATAATTAACACCAAATAATGCACCACAAGCATGATGTAATTTCATTGCATGACTATTGACTTTTGTGCTTGCATAGGGAATCACAAACCTTAACACCAATATTCTTACTAAAGCACAATTACTCATCAACATGAATCACATATCACATCATCATATCTCAAAACTATTACAAAGAATCAAGTTTATTTTGTCAATGATCTTCACGAAAGTTTTTATTATATCCCCCTTGGATATCTATCATATTGGGACTAATTTTATGTGTTGCTTTTGATAAGCTCAAACAAATATAAGTGAAGATCATGACCATAATATTTCTTTCTCTCAAATTAATTTATGTGAAGCAAGAGAGAATTTCTTCAAAAATACTAAAGCACACCGTGCTAAAAAAGATATAAGTGAAGCACTAGAGCAACGACACTAGAAAAGAGCTTCGTTGATGGGATGTGAATGCCGCTTACTTAGCCTCCCTGGTAACTATTTGGGGGCTCTATTTTATTTAAAACTTTTGGATATAAGTATTTTATTAAAACAGAAAGCAACCAAATAGAATGACATTTCAAGAATAGCACATCTCATGTGAAGAAGCAAAAACTTAGGATTAGCCGATACTAACCGATAATTGTTGATGAAGAAAGATGGGATGCCTATCAGGGCATTCACAAGCTTAGATGCTTGAGACTTCTTGAAATATTATCTTGGGGTGCCTTGGGCATCCCCAAGCTTGAGCTTTTGTGTCTCCTTAATTCTTCTCATATCACGGTTTTCCTAAATCTAAAAAACTTCATCAACACAAAACTCAACAAGAACTCGTGAGATAAGTTAGTATAAATCAATGCAAAACCTTATCATCCTCTACTATAGAAAATCACTAAAATTATAATTTAACATTTCATACTTAATGCCTCTGCATATTTAATACTCCTATTCTCAAATAGAATCATTAAACACGCAAACATATGCAAACATAACGGCAATCTGTCAAAACAGTACAGTCTATAAAGAATGCAAGAGGATCCATACTTCCCTAACTCAAATGTTTTTGAATATATAAAATGTTGTGGTAAATTTATCATAGCTTGATGTGCAAAAAAATTTAATCTTTTATCGCGTTCTGATTTTTCTCGAGAATTTTTACAACAGCGACAAACTTTCTTTTCGCAAGCAGCAACATGTAGACTTGCAAAATAAGCATGATAAAGGCTATCCTTGACACTTTTATCTATTTATATATAAAAAGTACTTGACGGGGTCACCAGAATAAAGATAATTATCTTCTAAAATCTTAGAATAATTCGAAATATCCGGCCTTTAATTCAGTGTCACCACAAAGCACGGCCATTAGATCTTCATAAACGAGGTGGGTCCATACCGTGCAATGATGACTTCATGCTCAATTTCACGATCCCAACCAGAAGATCAGAAAAACAGACACGCATACAAGATGGGCCATCACATGCATAATAGGTTAGAAAATCACACTAGGGGTCATAAAAATGCATTGGCATACAAGTTGGAAGTTGGGCCATTACACACGTACAGGATGGACCATGCCATGATCGATGATGCCACCCTAGGAAAAAAAGGTCCAATGTCCCAAAACAAATCCAAACCATGTCTCTCTGTTTCTAAAAAAAATCCAAACTACCATGTCTCCCCGTTCCTAAAAAAACTAGCATAACTCTCCAAACCGAATATCTGTCCAGCGTCATCGTACAGACGTGAGAAACTCAGCCATCCATATAAGACCTTCCCCACGACCTCAAAGGTTCATTGTCCTATATAGATTTTAGGGTACACCTTCTACATCATCTTCCTCCTACATCATCTTCCTTTGGCATCTGATGTCTACTACACGCTTCTATTCTTGTAGACAGTGTTGGGCCTCCAAGAGCAGAGGTTTGTAGGACAGCAGCAAATTTCCCTTAAGTGAGTAACCCAAGGTTTATCGAACTCAGGGAAGTGGAGGTTGAACGTACCCCTTTCAAGCAACCCTGCAATCAAGATACAAGAAGTCTCTTGTGTCCCCAACACACCTAATACACTTGTCAGAAGTATAGGTGCACTAGTTCGGCGAAGAGATGGTAAAATATGGATGATAGGAGTGGCAAAGCAAAGTAATATAAATCTGTAATAAAAAGTGCAGCAAGCAAACAAGTGGTAAACGTGAGCACAAATGGTATTGCAATGGTGGAAACAAGGCCTAGGGATCATACTTTCACTAGTGGCAACTCCCAACAACATTAACATAATCAAATCACATGATATTTCCCATAAAACATGCAAGGGGGACGCACTCGGAGGTCATTCCTTTGTGGTCAAGAGAGGACGAGAATTATGTAGGGCTACAAAAGCACACCTCAAAGTTCGTAGTTCTCAATCTATGGATTTCCCAATGTTACCGCGGCCATCCAAAGAGAGTACCACAATCACCACAACATATCTCAAGGATAGTCAAAGACAAGCACCAAGAGACTCTCAATCTTCAATCCACACACAAAAGAGGAAATCACTCATGAAAATATTCTTCTAATCCATGTCCAATAGACCGCTATCACCTTGGTCTCGGAGATTATACTAGATAAAGACAAGTGAGTAGATCAATCCAATACATAGAGGAAGGGGAAATATCATGGGATCACCCTAGATTAACATAGCCTATGATCACAACGAAGATCACATCATGGGAGAGAGAATTGACCACATAGCTACTGGTAGAAACCTCAGCCCCGAGGAGGAACTACTCCCGCATCATGGAGGGAGGAAGCAACGTCGATGGAGATGAATCCGGGGGCACTTCCCCGTCCCGGCAGGGTGCCGGCACAGGAATTCTGGTCCCCCGAAACTTGGTGGCGATGGCGGCGGAGATCGGAATAGCTTCTGGAGAAAATGGTTCTGGAATCAGGGTTTCCGCGACGGGTGGTAAATATATGCCAAAGGGGGTCACCAGAGGCGGAGAGGGGGCCCAAGCGCCCCCCCGACGCGGCCAGGGGTGGGGCCGCGTGGGCTGGCCGCCTGGGCTGCCCCTGGCTCCCCTCTGGCCCCACTTCTGGCGCGTGGAAGCTTCTGGAGCGCTGATTTTTTATATATTTTTCCCGGAATTTTTCTGGCAATTTAAGTAATGGGAAAACCTGAAATACAAAAACAGCAGAGAACAGAAACTGGCACTGGGGTGCACTGAGTTAATAGGTTAGTCCAAATATGATCAAAAGTGTATGGAAGTGCATAAATATCATAGCAATATCACACAAAAGAGGCCTGGAGCAAGCAAAAATTATAGATACGTTTTGGATGTATCAACATCCCCAAGCTTAATACCTGCTCGTCCTCGAGTAGGTAAATGATAACAAGCATAATTTCTGTGGTGACATGCTACCAAAGAGTCTTTCACAATCACATGACAAATGCTTATTTAGATAATGAATCTTTAGTAATTAAGTTGCCTCACGAGAATATCACAAAGAACTGAAAGTTTACAACATGATACTGAAACACCCAATAGATTTGTAGTGAGCATGGTGTGCAAACATGACAAAGTGATACCTCGCTTGCCCCCTTTAGTGAAGCAAAACATAAATGCAGGAGCACCTCCGAAGTTTAAGTGACGACTAGATACAATGATTTTAGAATAAGCGATGTCACAATCATGCAGAAGACAATGTAATACTTTGGGACAATGCACATTACACTCAGAATGACAATCATGCTCTCAATAGTTGGTGCTTTGAAGAAAGAAGGTGGAGACTCTCGAACCGTGGATTTTGATGGCAAGGTTGAAAACCCGTGGCTGGAAACAAAGACTAAACAAGTACCAGAGCTCGTGGTTTTAAAAACAGAGATAAAAAACTTTTAGGAGGTGCATAATTCATCAACGAATGCTAGTAGACAACCAAATCACTTCTTATGCTGGACAAGTTGCGAGGAACGGCTCCCACGCGGGGACGATCACATCCCCTTAATCTCCTTTGTTTATCACTGCCAGAGTTTTCTGATTTCTCATGAACAAAGCGTGAAGGAGGGTTTGTTTGTTTGTTGCTATTATCTTTTGTGAGCTGGGTGCACTCATGCCAGTCCCTCCTCGTATTAGGGGTTTGCAGATTAGACATGCAATCCCGGGGTAAAATTTGTCCAACACAAGAAGATCATGAATTACCTACTATTTCCTCATGAGCTAAAACAGAGGCACAAAAGAGAAATGCTTTTGAATAATTTTGAGATGGTACAAGAAAGTCTTCATTAGGAATGGCAAGTAAATACCATATATAGGAAGGTATGGTGGACTCATATGGCATAACTGGTTTCAAGGATTTTGGATGCACAAGCAGTCAGTCCGCTTAGTACAGGTGAAGGCTAGCAAAAGACTGGGAGCGACCAACTAAGAGAGCAATGACGGCCATAATCATGCAGAGCAACAAAGCAACATTGAATCGGGCATGGAAGTTATTTCACTACTCAGAAATTAAAGATCATCAAGGCTTGATAGACTTTCTTTACAGTCTCAAATATGCGTGAGCATATGCCAAGTCAATCAAAATAAATTCTTGGAGGAAGATATCACTAAACCATACCACATCATAGGCAAACAAATCATGCTGGTACTTCAATAACACATTAAGAACCCCCAGCTATTTGAGACTAACCATAAGAAAACATGAACTACTAAGCACCATTATGCACATAGCATTTTTATCATAGACATATCAACCAGTGCCATAGAAGCCAACTCTCTTAACAAGATAAGCATGATAACTCAAGAGAGTTCCAGAAGCAACAACCTAAACAAAAGCTCTTAAAAAGATAAGCATGAAAACTAAGAGCTAAGCATGACAGCAGCTATGAAAAGATAAAGAACACACACAAGAAGATACGCATGCAAGCCTATGTTGTGTTCTACAGTGGAGTGAAGCATGTTTCTCTCCCAAACAATGAAGGCTAGGATCTAACTTGTTATGAACAGCAAGCAAAGCTAAAGAAAACTAAAAAGGAAACTAAGAGCAAGACGCTCCAAGCATAGCACATAACGCATGAAGTGATTAAAATATAGTGGAACGAAAGACGAACTGATAATTGTTGATGGAGAAGGGGATGCACGGGGGCATCCCCAAGCTTAGACGCTTGAGTCTTCTTGAATATTTCTTGGGGGTGCACGGGGGCATCCCCAAGCTTGAGCGTTTGACCCTCCTGAATCTTCTTTTATCATCTTCCCTCGCACACTTGAAAACTCCCTTCATACATAACTCATCATAATCTGATTAGCGAGGTTAGTACCCACAATAAAATAATTTTTCCCTACTGGAAATAAGGATAATCTTGAAGAGCTACTGTTTCTCAAGATTGCCAAAAGGTTTTTGCAAAGAAAAATCAAGCTCAAGGTTTGCAAAACGAAGAAAAGGCAAAACAGGACAGAATTTGTGAAAAACAGACCAGCAGGTAGTAAATAATTTTTTCGGGGCACTTCTGCATCTCAAATCAAAAAACTCAGAACAGATGCCTGAAAGCCAATTGTATAGAGCACGCTGTCAAAAACAATCAGATCAAAAAGATGATCTGGTGATTTTATACGATTTTTTCTGTCCAAGGACAGAATCTGTTTTCTGGACTGCACGTCACAACTTTTGAACTTTCTTGCAATCAGAGGCTAAACTTGGCACAAAGCTGAAAAGAAAAGATACAATGATGTTGCTACAGTAGTAACAAACATCAAGACCACTAAAAACTGAAAGAACAAACTGAAAGCAAAGATAACAAGGGTTGTCTCCCTAGAGCTCTTTCTTTATAGCCATAAAGATAGGCTTAAGACTTTAATGATACTCTCGTAGGAATAAGAGTTGAAGAACAAAAGAGAGCATCAAGAAGCAAATACCAAACACATTTAAGCCTAACATGCTTCCTATGCATAGGAATATTGCAATAGAATAATTCATTGAAGCACAAAGCAACTAGCATAGGAAGGCAAAACAAGCATAACTTCAAAATATTCACCATAAAGAGAGGAAACTTCTTATTATTAAGATATTTAGAACCATGTCTCCCTCTCTCATTATAAATTTCAGTGGCATCATGGATGAACTCAACAATATAACTATCACATAAGGCATTATTTCCATGATCCAAAAGCATAAAAGTGTCATTACTCTTCATATAAGCAAAATCTTTCTTATTAGGAATAGTGAGAGTAAGACTATCATAACCATCATGGTAATCATCGTATTTAGGAGGCATATCATAATCATAATAAATTTTATCCTCAACAGTAGGTGGACTGAAAATATCATATTCATCATTGTAATCATCATATATAGGAGGCATAGTATCATCAAAGTAAAATTTCTCCTCAAAAGTTGGGGGACTAAAAATATCATGTTCATCAAACGTGTCATCCCCAAGCTTAGAGCTTTCCATGTCATTAGCAATATTGATATTAAAAAAAACATACTAATAACATCACCACCAACATGATTGTTATGCAAATAATAAAGTTCCAAAGGTTTTTTAATTTTCTCTTCGAACACATCATGTCCAAGTTCAAGGTAGAGCTTATAAAGCTCTCTCATATTTTTGTTGTTTTCCATTAAGCAAAACTAGTGAAAATAAAAACAAGAAACAAAAAGATTTAATTGCAAGATCTAGAGAAGGTACTTTCACTTACCTCACTTCCCCGGCAACGGCGCCAGAAATAGCTTGATGTCTACTACACGCTTCTATTCCTGTAGACAGTGTTGGGCCTCCAAGAGCAGAGTTTGTAGGACAACAACAAATTTCCCTTAAGTGAGTAACCCAAGGTTTATCGAACTCAAGGAAGTGGAGGTTGAACGTACCCCTTTCAAGCAACCCTGCAATCAAGATACAAGAAGTCTCTTGTGTCCCCAACACACCTAATACACTTGTCAGATGTATAGGTGCACTAGTTCGGCGAAGAGATGGTAAAATATGGATGATAGGAGTGGCAAAGCAAAGTAATATAAATCTGTAATAAAAAGTGCAGCAAGCAAACAAGTGGTAAACGTGAGCACAAATGGTATTGCAATGGTGGAAACAAGGCCTAGGGATCATACTTTCACTAGTGGCAACTCCCAACAACATTAACATAATCGAATCGCATGATATTTCCCATAAAACATGCAAGGGGGACGCACTCGGAGGTCATTCCTTTGTGGTCAAGAGAGGACGAGAATTATGTAGGGCTACAAAAGCACACCTCAAAGTTCGTAGTTCTCAATCTATGGATTTCCCAATGTCACCGCGGCCATCCAAAGAGAGTACCACAATCACCACAACATATCTCAAGGATAGTCAAAGACAAGCACCAAGAGACTCTCAATCTTCAATCCACACACAAAAGAGGAAATCACTCATGAAAATATTCTTCTAATCCATGTCCAATAGACCGCTGTCACCTTGGTCTCGGATATTATACTAGATAAAGACGAGTGAGTAGATCAATCCAATACATAGAGGAAGGGGAAATATCATGGGATCACCCTAGATTAACATAGCCTATGATCACAACGAAGATCACATCATGAGAGAGAGAATTGACCACATAGCTACTGGTAAAAACCTCAGACCCGAGGAGGAACTACTCCCGCATCATGGAGGGAGGAAGCAACGTCGATGGAGATGAATCCGGGGGCACTTCCCCGTCCCGGCAGGGTGCCGACACAGGAATTCTGGTCCCCCGAAACTTGGTGGCGATGGCGGCGGAGATCGGTATAGCTTTTGGAGAAAAGGGTTCTGGAATCAGGGTTTCCACGACGGGTGGTAAATATATGCCAAAGGGGGTCACCAGAGGTGGAGAGGGGGGCCCAGGCGCCCCCCCCCCGGCGCGGCCAGGGGTGGGGCCGCGTGGGCTGGCCGCCTGGGCTGCCCCTGGCTCCCCTCTGGCCCTACTTCTGGCGCGTGGAAGCTTCTGGAGCGCTGATTTTTTATATATTTTTCCCGGAATTTTTCTGGCAATTTAAGTAATGGGAAAACCCGAAATACAAAAACAGCAGAGAACAGAAACTGGCACTGGGGTGCACTGAGTTAATAGGTTAGTCCAAATATGATCAAAAATGTATGGAAGTGCATAAATATCATAGCAATATCACACAAAAGAGGCATGGAGCAAGCAGAAATTATAGATACATTTTGGACGTATCAGCATCAATCTTCCTTTGGCGACCCAAACTTCGAGGTCAACAACCTCTAGCCAGTGGCACTTCAGAATTGTCTTCCTCCAGTGGCCCAAGGATAGCACCGTCCAGCAATCAGACAACATCAAGGAAGTTCCACCTGCACAAAAGTATATATCAGACCTATTAATGGATCGATAATGGTTAAATTATGCTCTAGGCCGGCCCGATCTAAAAATATTTGTCATGTTACCTCAGAAGATTGATTATGAAGAATCCTGTAGGTGTGTTCCTATCTTATTGGTGTTAGGTTCATATTTTTACTCATGTGGGTGTTGAACTGTTGATATACTATAGAAGTCTAGAATCATACTACAACTATAACAGAAACAAGTGAGATTGTTTGCTGCGATATAGAGAAAAAATTATAGATCAGACCTATTAAATAATGGTCCAATTATGCTCTAGGCGGTAGTCATCTAAAAAAGTTGCCATGTTACCTCAGAAGGTTGATTATGTAGAATCCTATAGGTGTGGGTTCTTGTCTTAATGGTGTTAGGTTCATACTCCCTCCGTCCCAAAATACTTGTCATCAAAATGGACAAAAGGAGATGTATCTAGAATCAAAATACATCTAGATACATCCCCTTTTATTCGTTTTGATGACAAGTTTTTCCGGACGGAGGGAGTACTTTTTACTCATCTACAGAAGGCTAATGCCACCTTCAT
Organism: Secale cereale; assembly: GCA_902687465.1. Classification (NCBI taxonomy): domain Eukaryota; kingdom Viridiplantae; phylum Streptophyta; class Magnoliopsida; order Poales; family Poaceae; genus Secale; species Secale cereale. The sequence goes on along the minus strand of LR738711.1, from coordinate 236,455,462 downwards.
TGTCTGGAATCATACTACAAGAAGGATATGAAAGACCTAATATTGTTGATCGAGTGTTCCCCACAAAGATCAAGGAGTTTATGAGAGACATAAGAGAGGGAATACTTCGAAAAAACACTTGCAGGTAATATATAATACTGACTTTATAAAACATCTTATTTAATTGCCTATACCAAAAGAACTAACTGTTATTTTATAAAATTGCAGTTATCTACACAATAGAGTTCCAAAAAAGGGGCCTCCCACATGCCCACATAGTCATATTCCTCGACAAAAAAGAAAAGCACAAATATCCCGAACCATCAGAGGTAGATAGAGTAACTTGCGCAGAGATACCAGACAAGGAAATTGACCCGGAAGGATATGCAGCTGTGGAAAACTACATGACGCGCAGGCCATGTGGTGCAGCCAACACAAAGTCACCATGCATGGTCGACAACAAATGCATAAAAAATTCCCAAAAAAATACAACACCAATACCACTGTTGATGAAGATGGATACCCAGTATATAGAAGACAAGACGATGGAAGATACATACAAAAAGAGGAAGTAAAGTTGGACAACACATATGTAGTCCCATACAACATAAATTTGCTGGTGAAATATCAAGCACATATAAATGTCGAGGTGTGCAACCAATCTTTATCCATAAAATACCTTTTTACATACATAATAAAGGTGATGATCAAGCAACAACACTAATAGAAAACGATGACATAAAGAGGTACCTAGAATACACATATAGAACAGGGAATGATGTGTGTTGGAGAATATTTCGATCGAAATGCACTTCAGAGATCCCTGTGTTGAAAGTTTGCCTTTTCACCTGGAAAATGAGCAACAAGTTATTTTCTCAGATTCTACAGATTTAACCAAGATCGTAAGGAAAGGAAGAGTAGGTATCACTAAATTTACACACTGGATGGAGACAAACAAGATGTGTGAAGAAGCTAGAGAATTAACATATGCAGAATTCTTATCAAAATGGGTGTGGAAAAAGAAAGAGACAAAGTGGAGCAAAAGGAAGAAAGGAAGATCAGTTTGAAGGATATATTATGCCCATCCAGCAAGAGGACAAAAATAGTACATGAGAATGCTACTTAATGTCAAGAAAGGATGCACACGTTTCGAAGAGAGAAGAACAGTAAATGGAGTTGTCCATGCATCATACAAATCTGCTTGTGAAGCACTAGGATTTCTTGATGATGACAAAGACTGGCTTCAGTGCATCCATGAGGCATCAAATTGGGTAGGTGGAAACTAGTTAACACAGCTATTCACAACAATTTTAAGCCACTGCGAAGTCACAAACCCAAAACAACTATGGGAATCATGCTTGGAAGTACTAAGCGAAGACATGGAGTACATACAGAGAAAAGTCTTGAACTATCCTACACTATGCCTCATAGCATCACAGAAGCAAAGGACACGCCTTAGTGGAAATAGAGAAGCTCATGAGACAAGCTGGAAAGACACTTAAGGAATACCCCAGAACAGAACTTCCTTATTCTTCAGAAATAAAGGAACTTGGAAACAAGATACTCAATGAAGAAGTTAATTACAACAAAGAGCAGCAAAAAGAAGAGCATTTGAAGATCTTTGGTACTCTCAACTATGAACGATGTCTTGCATTTGACTCAATAATAAAATCTATTGAGAGAGATTTGGGAAGAAAAAAATTGTGGACGGAATTGTTGGACAGGTAAGCCATACCTATGGAAGGCGATCAGAACAAAGTTGCGTTCTCAAGGCAATATAGTACTAGCAATGGCATCATGTGGTATTGCAGCGCTGCTTCTATAAGGAGGGAGAACGGCACACTCGAGGTTCCACATCCCACCAGTCCTTACAGAAGAGTCAACACGTGACATCAAACAAGGATCACACTTGGCAGACCTACTAAAAAGGACATCGCTAATACTATGGGATGAAGCTCCAATGGCAAACAAGATATGTTTTGAGGCGCTATATAGGACTCTAAGGAATATATTAAGACATAAAAATGTGAACAACAGCGAGAGACCATTCGTTGGCATGACAATGGTTCCAGGAGGGGACTTCCCCAGATCCTTCCTGTTATACCAAAGGGAAGAAGACACAACATAGTAACTGAATCTATTAAAAGATCTTATCTTTGGAAGAACTTTCATGTAATGAAGCTAACAAAGAACATCCGGCTGGAATGGACAACAAAGGATGAACCACGGAAACAAAGGGTAGCAGAATTTGCAGAGTGGATTCTCAATATCGCTGATGGAAAAAATACATCATCAGAAGGTGAGGAATTGATAAAAAACAAATGACATACTGCTCGAGAAAGGAAATGATCCCAAAAAGAACAATTGTGGAGAGCATATATCCCAATTTGTAGGAGAGCTATCGCCAACAAGAATACTTAGAAGAAAGAGCAATATTATGTCCAAGAAATGAAACAGTTCGCGATATAAATGAGTATATAATGGATCAGATACAAGGTGAAGATAAAACTTATATATGTTGTGACATAGTATGCAAAGCAACTACCTTAAATGCAGAAACATAATTATTATATCCAACGGAATTCTTGAACAACTTACCATTTCCTGGAATCCCAAATCACGAGCTGAAATTAAAAGTTGGCATACCTATGATGCTACTACGTAATATCAACCAAAGTGCTGGGTTATGCAACGGTACGAGGATGACGATTATTCAGCTTGGAAGAAGATTCATCGAAGCACAGATGATAACTGGCACACATGTGGCAGAAAAGGTATATATTCCAACAATAGTCATGTCACCAACTGAATCAGTGTGACCATTTGTTCTAAAAAGGAGAAAAATATCCTATATCAGTTTGCTTTGCTATGACTATCACCAAGAGCCAGGGCCAATCTCTAATCAAAGTAGGACTATATCTACCTAAATAAGTTTTCACATATGGACAATTATACATAGCCTTCTCAAGAGTAGCGAAAAGGGAGAGACTGCGGGTAACGGTAGATGATGAAGATAACAATGAGGATGATGAGGTCAAGAACATAGTATATACAGAAATCTTCTAAAGGTATGAACAAAATAACAGAACTTCAGCATGATGTTTTCTTTCACTAGACGAGACGACATGACTATTATGTAAGAATTACATTTACAGGAACTTACTACACTGCAAAATCTATTACAAATAAAGTCTAACTTAACTATGCTAACATGATATGGTAGGTCAAATATGGTGTACTACCCTGCCAAAGTAATGCAAACATGCATCAACTGGAGGAAATACTACATCACTACCAAACATCAAAAATATACATTATGTGATACTTGATTCTATAAGCTTATTATTTAATTAAAAGCAACAGTGAAAGCATCGGACGTTGTTATATTGCAAATGTACAATGCTATAAGAACTTTTTTTCATATCCAGCTATTATCTATTAAATTTTGTACGCGAAATATTGTAAAAATGCATCAATAATTGGAAATAGTTCATTACTACCAAACATCGACAACATATATTATCTGATGTTTTATTCAACGAGCTTAGTATTTCTTGCAAACCGATAGTTAAAGAATGGGAAAATTATTATAACTCATATGTACAACGCAATCAGACCGGTTTTCATATTCAATTATTATATATTCATTCTTCTCTCCAAAATATTTCAACTATAGATAATCGCAACTGTACTAATTGTTTCTTAAGTTCGTTGAATATTAATAAAATAAGGGTAAGGGGCCTAACACTGCTGATGCGTGTCCCAAGCATGAAAAAAAGTGGAGGGGGCCATAAACAAATTAACACTACACCTCACATTTTGGATGTAATAACAACTTGTATTATGGGACGGAGGGAGTATTTCTCATTCACAACTTACTATCATCAATATGTATATATAAATATATATATATATATATATATATATATATATATATATATATATATATATATATATATATATATATATATATATATATATATATTGCATCGGTATGTCTGCCCAAATATATACTTATAGATTTTAAAATGTTCACAAACTTATTACTATCTAGTATCTACTCTGTACCTCATTCAAAACCTATAGAACACTTTGAAAAGAATCACATGTTCTTCCAAAATTTCACAATAATATATACTCCCTCCGTTCCTAAATATAAGTCTTTGTAGAGATTTCACTATGAACCACATACGGATGTATGTAGATGCATTTTAGAGTGTAGATTCACTCATTTTCATTTTGCTCCGTATGTGGTTCATAATGCAATCTCTCCAAAGACTTACATTTAGGAACGGAGGGAGTATGAAATAATTACCACTAACATCCATTTCCTCAATTACATTACATTGGTTGAGTGGCAACAACACAGGAAAAGGATAAGAAAAGGGGAGAATATGACAGTTAAGGAAAAGGAAAACTAAGGACCTGCAGTTCAACTTCCAAGAATGTTGCCGCTTTGGAGGGTGAGGAGGACGTTTAGAGCTGCCTCCAGCGGAAATAACGATGATGCATCTCGCTTGCACACTTGGTGAAGAAAGCAACACCAGCATCCTCATACTAAAGATCGATCCAAGAGGATTGCATGCCCGTGGGAGATGAAATCCACGACAAAATCAACTACACGGATGACAACAACAATAGCACCGTACAGATCGACGATGTCGCCTCCTTGGCGCAGCAGATCCTTTGACCGTGCTACCCCTCCCATCGCCATTTACCAGCGGAGAGGTGTACGAGGACGAAAACTAGCCACCGTCGATGGTCACCCTGTGGAAGCACCAGGTGCGGGGGTGGATTAAGGTTACATCATCCTAAAATCAGCGAATCAAGAGAGCAAGCTCATGGAAGCTATCCAACAGTACCAAATTTTCACCAAGGAGAAAAATGAGAGGAGGAGAAAGGGGATCTGCCAAGAACGGAGAAGTCCAGAAGACTACAGAGTGGGGAAGTTATCCAGCAACAACAATTTTTGAGTGAGAAGCAAGATTTAGGAAAATAGAAAGGGGATCGGGGTACATGGACAATCTCACTGTGTGAGAACATGAGTGGGGGAAACACGAAGTCGGGAACGGAGAAGTCAATAAGACTACAGAATACATCTAAAAAAAGACTACATAATAGTAGGAAAGTGGAGAATAATAATGATGGGACCCATTAAACTAATGACATTTTGTACTACACGCACCTTGTGACTGTGAGTGCACGCGTCTCATATTAAGACAAGATATATCAAGGTTCCAAAATATAAAGGGTGGCTTATATCTTAATGGTACATTATTTGCTCTCACAGAGTCCTCACTTGGTATTTTTGTACTCCCTCCATCCCAAATAAGTGTCTTAACTTTGTACTACGTCTAATACAAAGTTGTACTAAGTTTGAGACACTTATTTTGAGACGAAAAAGTAACACACTACGCTCACCCATGGTACTGTTGTGCACGTCTATAGAAACAAATACATACAAACAAAGTTTATATGGATATCAAGACTATAAAAAATTATAAATAAATTTTAGTTAAATATAATAAATAAATATGCCAAGCTTGCGTACCGTGAGAAATTAACTTATGATATATAAAAATCTAAAACAATGAGAACTACTCCTTTGTCTCAATTTAGTCGTCGTTGCGTACGAAATTAGCGACAACTATTATGGAACAAAGAGAGTAATAAATTTCTATTTATAAAAAAGCCTAAGCAACATGATAAAAATGTTAGCAAAAATAAATAGATATAACTTTAAGAATGTAGTTGATCATAAGACTACATCATACAAATATAATTTCAATAATGCAACCGATCATAAAACTACGGTTAGTATGGCAAACGAGGATGGACAACACATATACTTATATATCAATAAAAAACAAGTCATAAAATTATAATACTTGATAATGTCACTACATTTTGTTTAAATTTTCTATGGACAAATTACACAATATTGTCTCAAAATTTAGCTTCATAAGATCCTAGCCCGCGCATCGAGCGGGCCACTTTGCTAGTTGAAATAAAAGATACACAAAATTATACCAGAAAGAAAATCCTAACAAAAGAAAATGACGCTTCAAGAAAAACTCATATCATGTGATGAATAAAAAATAGCTTCATGTGAGCTTACCGATAATTATGGAGACGAAAGAGTGGATGCCTTTCGGGGCATCCCCAAGCTTAGTTGCTTGGGTATTCCTTGAATATTTCCTTGGGGTGCCTTGTGCATCCCCAAGTTTAGGGTCTTGCCACTCCTTATTCTGCTCATATCTATATCTCACCCAAAACTTGAAAACTTCAATCACACAAAACTTCGTGAGATGAGTTAGTATGATAAAACAAATCATTCACTTTGGGTACTGTCAAAGACGAGATTCATAATTGTTCTCATACAATGCCTACTATAGCGTATCATTTCTACAAATTATATTGATAAATATTGTCGGCGTTCTGGGAACCAGGGTACCCAGACTTGCGTGTCTGCGGGCCGCGACGCGCTCCTATCACGGCCTGGTACGGCCCAGCTGATCGACCAGCTGTCCAAGACCCTCGCGAAGGAGGGGGCTACGCCTCGCGAGGAGAAGAACGTCAAGATCCCCTCAAGAGCGGCCTCGGCAAGGTGCTCCGGAGGGGCGGAGAATCCAAGGTCAAGCCTGCCTCGGAGGAGGCAGTGACGTAAGCAGTGACACACCGCGCCAACGGGTGCCAGCGCCCGCCAGTGGCGTAGTTGCCGTTTCGGTGCAAAGGAGGCAACGAAGACGCAGGTTCCCGAGGAGCGGGACAAATTTTTCCCCTTTGGTGCAACAAGACCGAAGACCGCAAGGACGACAGGGAGGATGTCACCACCGAGCCCACCACCGAGTCACCGCCTGATTCTTTTGTAGGCGAAGACTGCTTTTGTCAGGGTAGGAACGCCCTTGTGTTCCCGCTCAAAAATGGCCGTTGTGGGATCCCTTCCTGCCTAAACATTTCGAGGGAAGAGGACCCTGGCCGCCTATATAAGTAGCTAGGATCCCCACTATGAAAGGGGGAGAGAGAAGCAGATCCATAAACTCTGCCACCACACAAAGGAGCAAGAACACTTGCCTCCTGACCCTCCTGAGCTCACCTCCTGAGCTCAGGAATCACTGTACTAGTTCATATTCCAGCCCTCCTGAGGCCAATCCACAAAAGTAGGAAGTAGGGTTTTACACCACAAGGTGGCCTAAACCTGGGTAAACTCTTGCGTGTTTCACTTGTTGTTTGCTTGAATCTCTTCACTGGGCGAGGGCGAGACGCTAGGTAGACGTGAGTGGGAGAGATCTTTGTTCGCGCCCCTGTGTTCGAACTTCTTGGGTTTTCCGGAGCCCATAATCCAACATTTGGCGCGCCAGGTAGGGGGCGTGTCGAGATCTCGCCTCTTCGACGACCTCGTCCCGCTCTCGTCATCGACTTCGCTCCACCGCCATGGTGGACACACGCCGAGTTCGCGTCGCCCGCCGCGCCGCGAACGTCGCTCAGACGGCGCCCGCGGGCAACGGTGCGCCGCTCCGCCCCAACTCGTCGGTCGCCAACGCCGCCACCGACCCGACCGTCCACGAGCCGCATGACTCGTCGCTGCCGCTGTCCGTGTGGCGCGATGGCCGCACGTCGATGCCTTCACCCTCACCGGCCACGACATCATCCTTGCTGGTCCGTCGCGGGCCGGTCTATCAGCAGCCTGCACTGTTGATGTCGCGGGAGCTCTTGCGCTACCGCCTGGCAGATGACCTCTACGACAAGTGGCTCCACCGCATCACCGAGCTCATCAACGCCGCTGGAGAAGCACCTGCACCAACGCACTCCTCCCATCCCCCATCGCCCCTGGCGGGGAACGAAGGCCACAGAGTCCCGGCTCCGCCTCCACTCTACAGCGCCGGCCAGGAGGTCCGGTGCGAGGCTCCGTGGTGTGAGCCACCCCACAGATCCCACGCGCGCGACGAGGAGAGCTGCCAGGTGATTCCGCATCTCCAGGCAGGGGCTCGTGGGCCCCTTGGCCGGCAGCACCAGGACCGCGCGCCACAGGAGGTGGTGGCGCCAGCGCCCCAAGAACCAGCACCGCAGGCGCAGGGGGCACCTGCGATCATGAGCGTGGCTGGATGTCGTACCTTAGCTCCTCAGCCACGGCACCTCGTCTGGCCCGGCAAGTTCAAGCCGGACCTGCCTCCGCGCTACGACGGCACCACCGACCCCACGGAGTTCCTCCAACTCTACGAGCTAAGCATCGAGGCGTCCAACGGCACTGAGAAGGTCATGGAGAATTGGTTCCCCATGGCTCTCAAAGATGGTGGACGCTCCTGGCTCCTGAACCTCCCCATGGGATCCATCTCCTCCTGGGAAGAGCTTCGTGAGCGTTTCGTCGCCAACTTCCAAGGCACCCACGACCGAGCCCAGGCAGCTGCGGATCTGCGCCCCGTGGGGCAGCAGCCGGGAGAGACCCTGCAAAAGTACATCCAACGCTTCAACACCATGCGCCTCCGGATCCCTAGGGTCTCGAACGAGGCCATCATCTCGACATTCTCCGACGGCGTCTGCGACGTCAGGATGAGGGAGGAGCTCGCCATCCACGAGGACCTGTGCACAGCCCTCGAGATGTTCAAGCTCGCGGCAAAGTGCTCCAGGGTGGAGGAAGGACGCCTCTCCCTCCAGGAGCTGCCTGAGGCGGAGGCGTTTGACAAGAAGGCCAAGGCCAAAGAAGCAAAACGCAAGGGACCCGATGTACTGGCTGCGGAGCCAGAAGTGAAGCGTGGCTGTGGCTACGATGACCTCCCCAGAGACAACCGACCGTACTGCGTCTTCCATAATGTCCACAGCCACAACACTGACGACTGCCAGGAGCTCAGGGCGATGCGCGGCGGGCGCGGCGGGCAGCGCCCTGAGCGCAACAACCGCGGCTATGGCCGTGGAGGTGGCCGAGGTGGAGGATGTTGGGACGGCAGGAACTCGCGCCAAGGGTGGCGCGAATAGCCTCGTGAAGACCACTGGCAGGAGCAGCCTCGTGACGCCCCCTGGCGCGACCAGCCTCGTGAGGGTCGCCCTCAGGGCAATGGAGGCCTGCCTCCGCTGCCACCACCGCCAAGAAGGAATGACGATGACCACCAGGGAGATGGAGCAGGGGGCTTCCAGGAGCCGTGTGTAGTTGCATGCATCTTGGGAGGAGCCCATGCTCCGGCTTCCTATCACATCTTCAAGCAGTTCGCCCGTGAGATGAACGCGACACTTCCCAGGCCAGACGCCGCGCGCAACCTCAGGTGGACCAAGCAAGTCATCGCCTTTGACCCCAAGGACCAGCTCAAGTGCACCGCAGCCCCAGGCGCTCTCCCGATGCTCTACACCCCGACCATCAGCAATGTCCTCGTGACCAAGACCCTCATCGATGGCGGAGCAAGACTCAACGTCCTCTCCGTCCAGACCTTCGAGACACTCAAGGTCCCATATGATCAGTTCCACCCGACCAAGCCATTATACGGAGTCACGGATGACTCCACACTCTTGATGGGGCAAGTTCGCCTTCCCGTCACCTTCGGTGACCGCGACAACTATCACACCGAGCTCATCGACTTCAACGTCACCAACATCCACCTCCCGTACAACTTCATCCTTGGGTATCCTTCCCTCGCCAAGTTCATGGCGGCGACCCATCACAACTATAACATCCTCAAGATGCCCGGGAGCGGCGGAGTCATCACGATCGCCTCCGACGAGAAGGAAGTGGTGCGTTCCCTGGAGCGCGCCTACCAGACTGCGGCGGTCGAATGCTCCGATGAGGATGGAGCCGTCCTCGCCCTGCAGACCGCCCCCCCCAAGAAGAAGAAAAACCTGCCAGTCAACGGACCTCAGGACGCGGGGGCTCCTAACGGCTCCGCCTTAGGACTCGCGCCTGCCGACGAGACGCCCTCCACTCTCGCATAGGGAGACATGCCCGACGCCCCTCTCGTGACAGGCTCGGGGGCTCTCCTCTGGAGTGTCTCTGGACTGACCATCGTCTCGAGGGAGGTGTTCGGGCACCACCTGCAGGCGTGTCTTGACGCATGTTTTTGTGAGCCCAACATGGACCGCTCAGCGCTGGGGGCTCAGGACTTCATCGACCAAGTTACCGAAGAACTTCAGTACGCAAGGCTCATCCGCGGTGGGCATAACCACACAACCCCAAGCTCACCTGCTCGTAGCCCGAGTGACCGCTTTCGTGTCTGCATTGACATCGCGGGTCTCAACCGAGCCGCCTCTCAGGAGCCCTTGTGGCCGACGGTGGTCGGACGAAGGAGGGCCCTCCCCTACAGCTACGTCCGCACACTCTTCGGCTTCCGCAACACAACTGCCACGTTCCAGCATCTCGCACAACAGGCCTTGGGGGCTCAGGAGGCTTAGTGGCAGGCGGTCCGGACGGAGCAAGAACCGGACCCGCGCGACCACTGAGAGCCTTTGGAGCCCCTGGGCCTCAGGAGCCCGACGATCTTCAGGAGCAACCCGCATGGCTCGCGTCTTCAGCTACCCCAACTCTTCTTCGACAAGTATCAGGTGACGCTTCAGGTATCCAATCGAGGGCGCCCCTCGGGCTACATCATCCTCGGACTGCTGGGGCTATTCCCCCGCAGGTGTCTCTCTTTTTGTGCATGATAAAGGCTAGTTGCTTCTTTCTATTCACATTATCTGCATGCTTGGCGTTCTCACCGCCACTAAGGTCATGAGCCCTTGTGAGCCCACTCGCGACCGCCCCATGATTAAGGACTGGCACGGTGTCTGTGCTCGGGTCCGTCCCTGCAGCGTCGCTAAACCCAAGGGCTGAGCTCTGTCTCGCGAGCCATTCCCGTGACGTCACCTCCCGTGGTCCTTGGTGCCTTGTTCTCACATGGGCTAATCATGGATGGGTAAGTAGGGGCCCGTGGTAGGTGCCTCCCTCACGCGGGAACTGCGCGCCGGTTGTTTTTCTTTTGGATCGTTGCATGAGAAGACTGGGCATGACGTTTGTGCTCGGGTCCGTCCCTGAAGCGTCGACTAATCCAGCGGCCGAGCTCTGTCTCGCGAGCCATTCCCGTGACGTCACCTCCTGGGGTCGCTGGTGCTGTGGCCTTCTCATGCGATACCCTCTAGAGATGCACTCGGCGCGGGTCGACACAACACCTCTCTTTTCACATTTTGCAGAAGAAGACTCAGGCACAACCCGCCTCAGGGTAGGGTCTCGCAGTGATGCGTAAGCTCACGAGAACTTCCTCAGAGTCGTTCAGCTCGTCCTGAGGAGGGCCAATATACACCTTGGCTGTCCTACCGTGCAAGCCACGTGTCAGGACGAGGCTGTACACGCCCCGGAGTTTCTCCCGCTGGGAGGCTCCCTCCCACGGTCCAGTGGAAGTACCATGCTCCACACTGGCAGAACCAATCGAGGAGCGGTTATGCCCACAAACCAGTGGAAGCACCAAGCTCCGCGCTGGCCGCTACGACCGAGGCGTGGTTATGCCCACACTCCACGCAAGTGTGGTAGCTCTATGCTCCACGCTAGTTATAAACAACTGAGGGCGGCCCCCAGTGGTTGCACCAACCTCAGGGAGCTTTTCAGCTCACGAAGCTCACATCTTTTCCTTGGATGGGTGTCGCGAGGGGGGCTAGGCACAGGGGCTATGCTCAGGTCACGCCTGGCAGACACCACCCTACCAGGTGCCCAGACACCTGGCCTTCTCGCGCCCCCATCCCACGCGAAGGCTCGTGAGCAAGGTATGGTGCTCGTTATCCCTCATGAGAGCCGTTCGTATGTCAAAGGGGACCCCTGGGCATCGCGACCCAGGGGCCTCACTAGCCACGTAGCCCCTCATCCCTTGAGTCTAGTTACGACGATAACCCCGGTCACCCGGAGGGCTCAATGGCGATCGAGGTATGCGCGGGGTTGGGCCCTGCCGGCGCAGAACGCAAACGGGATCGCTTGAACGTCAAGGGGGAACCCTGGGCATCGCGACCCAGGGGCCTCACTAGCCACGTAGCCCCTCATCCCTTGAGTCTAGTTATTACGATAACCCCGGTCACCCGGAGGGCTCAATGGCAATCGAGGTATGCGCGGGGTTGGGCCCTGCCGACACAAAGCACCTAAGGAAACATGAAAGGAAGCAAGCACGGAAATCATCTATTTATTACAACAATACCAAGTTTTTCAAATTCAAACAAAGTTCTTACGCCTCCCCGAGGCACTCACACTTCTCTCTCTGGACAGGAGCAGATCAGGCATCACCAAGCGCGTCATCACCGGTCTCCGCCTCTTCGGCTGCGGTAGCAGTGGCCTGGAGGAACGCCTCCACTAGCTCCGTGACCTTTGCCCCCAGGGCCTCAGCAGCCGCGCCCTTTATGCTCGTGGTCACGGGCTCGGACAGCGAGGCCAGGTCAAGAGCAGGGTCACGAAGACTTAGGTGGCTGCACACCTGCGTCAGGACCAAGGTAAGGAGCGTGCGGCTCTCGACGTCGGCTAACTGGCCAATTGTGGCCGCAACCTCGCGCAGGGACCTCACGAGCGCGACAAGAAGCCCGGTGGGGCCTTCCTTCGGAGTGGCCAGCGGCTTCTTGAACCCTTCCCTATAGGCGGCCTACAGCGCCGTACGGGCCTCAAGATCAAAGGCGGCGAGGGCCTCGCGACTCACTGCTGCCGAGGCCGCAAGGGCGTCTTCCTTGTCGCACGCAGCTTGGGTCGCCTTGGCCTGCTCAACCACAACCTTTAGCTTCTCCAGGATCGCGCGGTCAGCAAGCTGCTCCTGTTGCAGCCGGGACGTCTCAGCCCTCTGTGCCTCGAGCTCCTTCCCCAACCTCTCGAGCTCCAGGGTGCGCCCAGTGCCTTCCTCGCAAAGGGACTCCCGCTCGCTCTCCGCCTTGAGGCTGCGCTTCTCGAAGGACGCAGCGTAGGCTCGCGCGGCGTCGCGTGCCCGTGTGGCTGCAACAACTTCCTCTTGACCCTTGGCAGCGATCGCTAAGGCCTAGTTCCAGGAGGCCCGCACAGACTCGTCTGCCAGGAGCCACCCATGGATCAGCCCCAGGCGTCCTTCCATCGCGCGGACATCACCACCTTGAAGTTCGGCGCGAAGCCGACCCAGCGCGGCGGAGGCAGCCTCCAAGGTCTCAGGGCCAGGCTGCGCCGGCTGGCGCACGGGCACCGACAAGACCGGCTGCTCGACCAGGGGCTCGGCGGCTCCGACCCCCCTCGCTGAAGCAGTCGGAGCAGGAGCTGCCGCGGCCTCGCAAGCAGCAAGGACGCCCTCAAGCGCCGCCGCCGCCGCGTGATCGATGGCCCGGTTGGCCGAGACGCCTAGCGTCATGGCACCCTTCTCCGCGGTCGCATCAACAGCAGGAGGGGCAGGGCACCACGACGTGAGCTACCCCTTCGCCTTCTTCATCACGCCACCCATGCTGCTGCATCAAGAGAAGCACGTCAGGGACACAACAACTCAGGATAGCAGGAGATTGCATACTTACTCGTCGGAGGCGAGGCGCGCCCTTCTCTTCACCAACAGGTCGGCTGAAGCCACTGGCGCTATGGGGTGCCGGTAGTCCGGATCTTGGCAAGGCGCGAGGCCATAGTCCTGGGCATAGTCGTGGTCGCTAGTTTCGCTGGCACGACACTCCTCGGCGGGGTCGCCATGTTGCTTCCCCCAGATGCAGCGCGTCTGGATCGACGTGGAGTGGTCGCCAGGGGCTGTCCGGCGGCACCTGCGCCTGACGCCATTGCTCCAGCGGACGCCTCAGAGGAGTCCCCCTATTCGTCCAGTGTCTCCTTTGAGTCCCCCTCGTCACTCCCATCGTCGGCGCCAAAAGACACATCAACCGTGGGCGGAGCACCCACGGGCACACCGAAACCTGACACGGCCTTCAACAGCTCGACCTTGTCATGGTGGATGTACAATGGCAGGTGGGTCCCGGAGAGGCGAAGTCCAGATCAGCCTCGGCCAGCGCCCCTAAGCGCAGCCGGAGCCTGTCGTTGTCGCCCATCAACTCCCACATGGGGCGTGAGCGTGCCTGCAGCGGCGCCAGACACTGCCTCAAGAACTCCTTCATGATCTGGCCCCCTTCAAGCCTCGAGCCCAGGTCGGCTTCAATCCTTGCCAGGACAGGCCCGTCAAGGGGGTCAGTGAGCTTCGCGTAGCTCCAGCCAGCGTGTTTTGCCGGACAGGCGGTAGGCAGCGCCAGCAGAGGATGGACGCGTTGGGCATCCAGATAGACCCACCTCTTTCGGTGGGAGTCTATCTTCTTCCCGACTGTCATCAGCTGATAGCCCTGGCGCTGGAAGACGAAGGAGACGCAGCCCAAGCACGGACCCTCGTCGTACTGGCGCATGGAGAAGAAGTGGCGGAAGAGGGCGACAGTCGGCCTCACCCCCACGAGCGCCTCGCAGTAAAAGGCGAAGAGCGACAGGACGAAGATGGAGTGAGGCTGGATGTGGAGAGCATGCACCTGGTAATGTTCAAGGAAGGCGTAGAAGAACTCTGAGAAGGGCGGCACGAGCCCCACATAGATGCTGTGGAGAAAGAAGGGGTAGCAGGACTTCGGCAAGATCCGCGTCACGGTGGATCCGGCCCAGATCCCCGTCGGGCCATGCTCGTTGTGGACGCTCGACAAGAAAGGTTGGACCTCTGAGTAGTCCTCCTCCTTGGTGATGGAGGACTCCTCGAGCGTCACCTCAAGGGAAGAGGCAGATCCGGACACCGGCGCAGTACCCTTGTTCCTCTTCGCCATTGTTGAAGGTGCCGGAGGATGTAGGCGATTTAGGAAGGCGGGAGGCGTAGGAGGAAGAGATATGAGCAGGGAGGAAGGGAAACGATAACTCGCCCGTAGCGGAGACGACCCCTTTTTGTCAAGACGCACGGTTGCCGAGATAGCGTGGGGAGCGGGGTCGCCCACATCCCATCCAACCGTCACGTGCCAGCCTGGCCCGCAGCCTCTTTGGGGCCCGCGGCACTTTGTCCTCGGCTAAGGCTTCGCCCCGAAGCCAACTCCGCGCGCGCCTTGGGCCCTGGGGCTACTGTCGGCGTTCTAGGAACCAGGGTACCCAGACTTGCCTGTCTGCAGGCCGCGATGCGCTCCTACCACGGCCTGGTACGGCCCAGCTGATTGACCAGCTGTCCAAGACCCTCGCGAGGGGGGGCTAGGCCTCGCGAGGAGAACAACGTCAAGACCCCCTCAGGAGCGGCATCGGCAAGGTGCTCTGGAGGGGCGGAGAATCCAAGGCCAAGCCTGCCTCAGGAGGAGGTAGTGACGTAAGAAGTGACGCACTGCGCCAGCGGGTGCCAACGCCCGCCAGCGGCGTAGTTGCCGTTTCGGTGCAAAGGAGGCAGCACAGACGCAGGTTCCCGAGGAGCGGGACAAAGGTTTCCCCTTTAGTGCAACAAGACCGAAGACCGCAAGGACGACAGGGAGGATGTCAGCACCGAGCCCACCACCGCGTCACCGCCTGATCCTTTTGCAGGCGAAGACTGCTTTTGTCAGGGTAGGAACGTCCTTGTGTTCCCGCTCAAAAATGGCCATTGTGGGATCCCTTCCCGCCTAAACATTTCAGGGGAAGAGGACCCTGGCCGCCTATATAAGTAGCTAGGATCCCCACTATGAAAGGGGGAGAGAGAAGCAGATCCATAAACACTGCCACCACACAAAGGAGCAAGAACACTTCCCTCCTGAACCTCCTGAGCTCACCTCCTGAGCTCAGGAATCACTGTACTAGTTCATATTCCAGCCCTCCCGAGGCCAATCCACAAAAGCAGGAAGTAGGGTTTTACACCACAAGGTGGCCTGAACCTGGGTAAACTCTTGCGTGTTTGACTTGTTGTTTGCTTGAATCTCTTCACTGGGCGAGGGCGAGACGCTAGGTAGACGTGAATGGGAGAGATCTTCGTTCACGCCCTTGTGTTTGAACTTCTTGGGTTTTGCGGAGCCCGTAATCCGACAAATATAAGCCATAGAAACTAGAAAACAAGCAAATTATGCATTGAAAACATAATCTGTCAAAAACAGAACAGTCTGTAATGATCTGAACATTCACCATACTCATGCAACTCTAATAATCTTGAAAAAATAGGACCACGTGAAAAATTAAATAGGACCACGTGAAAAATTTGTATATTAATATTCTGCAAAAAGAATCAACTCAAAAGCACTCTTCTGTTAAAAATTAGAGAAAAAAAATCCGTGAGCTCAAATGTTTCTGTTTTTCAGCAAGATCAAATCTACTATCACCCAACATGATCCTAAGGCTTTGCTTGGCACTTTACTGAAAAAAAAGCTATAAAACATGATTACTACAGTAGCAAAATCATGTGAACACAGAAAAATAGTAGGTAAAAGTGTTGGGTTGTCTCCCGCTTTTCTTTAATGCCGTTTAGCTAGGCATGATGAATTCAATGATGCTCCCATAAAAGATAAAGATTGAAACACAAAGAGAGCATCATGAAGAATATGACTAGCACAATTAAGTCTAACCCATTTCCTATGCATAGGGATTTTCTGAGCAAACAATTTATGGGAGCAAGAATCAACTAGCATAAGAAGGCAAAACAAGCAAATCTTCAAAAGTTTCAACACATAGAGAGGAAACTTGACATTATTGCAATACCTACAAGCATATGTCCCTCTGTCATAATAATTTTCAGTAGCATCATGAATGAATTCGACAATATAGCCATCACATAAAGCATTCTTTTCATGATGCAAAAGCATAGAAATCCACATAAGCAAATTTATTCTCCTAAATAGTGGTGGGAGCAAACTCAACAAAATACCTATTATGAGATTGAAAATTAAAGTCATGATGACAAGTTTCATGGTTATCATTATTCAATATACTATGCATGTCATCACCATAATTATCATATATAGCAACTTTGTTATCATAGTCAATTGAAACATCCTCCAAAGTAGTGGATTCATCACTAAATAAAGTCATGACCTCTCCAAATCCACTTTTATCAATATAATCATCATAAATAGGAGGCATGCTACCATTATAACCAATTTCCACATTAAATCTTGGGGGGCTAAAAATGGCATCTTCATCAAACATAGCATCCGCAAGCTTATGGCTTTGCATATCATTAGCATCATGGATATTTAAAGAATTCATACTAACAACATTGCAATCATGCTCATCATTATGACACACATTTTATAGCATTCTTCTTCTAACAATTGAGCACAATTTTCCTTTCCATCATTTTCATGGAAGACATCATAAAGATGAACAATATGATGCAACCTCAATTCCATTTTTTTGCTTTCTTTTATAGACCAAACTAGTGATAAAACAAGAAACTAAAAGATTCGATTGCAAGATCTAAAGATATACCTTCAAGCACTCACCTCCTCGGTAATGGCGCCAGAAAAGAGCTTCATGTCTACTACACTACTTGTTCTTGTAGACTCGTGTTGGGCCTCCAAGCGCAGAGTTTTGTAGGACAGTAGCAAATTTCCCTCAAGTGGATGACCTAAGGTTTATCAATCCATGGGAGGTGTAGGATGAATATGGTCTCTCTCAAACAACCCTGCAACCAAATAATAAAAAGTCTCTTGTGTCCCCAACACACCAAATACAATGGGAAATTGTAGGTGCACTAGTTCGGCGAAGAGATGGTGATACAAGTGTAGTAATGATATTAGATATTGGTTTTTGTAATAGTAACAATAAAAACAACAAGGCAGTAAGTAACAAAAGTGAGCACAAACGATATTGCAATGCTAGAAAATGAGGCCTAAGGTCCGTACTTTCACTAGTGCAATATCTCAATAATGCTAATATAATTGGAGCAAATAACCACCCCTCAACGTGCGATGAAGAATCACTCCAAAGTTCCTATCTAGCGGAGAACATAAGAAGAAATTGTTTGTAGCTATTCTGTCCGATCGATCTATCCAAGAGTTTGTACTAGAATAACATAAGTTATTCTTTCCGATCAATCTATCAAGAGTTCATACTAAAATAACATCAAAACAAGTTCAGATTTGTAATACTCAATCCAACACAAAGAACCTCAAAGAGTGCTCCAAGATTTCTACCGGAGAAAAAAAGACAAGAACGTGCATCAACCCCTATGCATAGATTACCCCAATGTCACCTCGGGAATCCGTGAGTTGAGTGCCAAAACATATATCAAGTGAATCAATACGATACCCCATAGTCACCAGAAGTATTCAATTGCAAGACATATATCAATTGTTCTCAAATGCATAAAAGTATTTAATCCGATAACAACGAAATCTCAAAGGGAAAAACTCAATTCATCACAACAAGATAGAGAGGGGAAAACACCATATGATCCGACTATATTAAGAAAACCCGCGATACATCAAGATTGTGCATCTCAAGAACACGAGAGAGAGAGAGAGAGAGAGAGAGAGAGAGAGAGAGAGAGAGATTAAACACATAGCTACTGGTACAAACCCTCAGCCCCGAGGGTGGACTACTCCCTCCTCATCATGGTGGCCGCCGGGATGATGAAGATGGCCTCCGGTGATGATTTCCCCACCGACGGAGTGCCGGAAAGGGCTCTAGATTGGATCTCGTGGACTATAGAGCCTTGCGACGGCAGAACTTCTGATCTAGGTTAACCCCAAGGGTTTTCTGAATATTTGGGAATTTATAGGGTAAAGAGGGGTGCGGGAGGCCACCAAGGTGGGCACAACCCACCTGGGAGCGCTTGCCCCCTAGGCGCCCTGGTGGGTTGTGCCCCCCTCGGGGCACCCCCAGGTGTTGCTCTGGCCCATTTGTGGTCTTCTGGTCCATAAGAAATCCACAAAAAGTTTCGCGGTGTTTGGACTCCGTTTGATATTGATTTCCTGCGATGTAAAAAACAAGCAAATAACAACAATTGGCACTTCACACTATGTCAATAGTTTAGTCCCAAAAAATGATATAAAATAATTATAAAATGATTGTAAAACATCCCAGAATGATAATATAATAGCATGGAACAATAAAAAATTATAGATACGTTGGAGATGCATCAATGGGTAAGTCATGTTCACTGTGTTCCTAAGAAGGGAGATATTACTATTGTTCCTAATGATAAGAATCAAATTATTCCATAAAGAATTGTTACAGGCTATAGAATGGTAATTGATTTTAGAAAACTAAATAAAGCAACTAGAAAAGATCATTACCCTCTGCCTTTTATTGATCAAATGCTAGAAAGATTATCTAAGCACAAACACTTTTGCTTCCTCGCTGGATACTCTGGTTTTTTGCAAATACCTGTTTCTCAACCTGACCAAGAAAATACCACTTTTACTTGTCCCTTTGGAACTTATGCTTACATACGTATGCCTTTCGGTTTATGAAATGCACCTGCTACCTTTCAAAGATGTATGACTGCTATATTCTCTGACTTTTGTGAAAAGATTGTATAGGTTTTCATGGATGACTTCTCTGTTTATGGGAAGTCTTTTGATGATTGTTTAAGCAATCTTGATCAAGTTTTGCAGAGATGTGAACAAAAAAAATCTTGTCTTGAATTGGGAGAAGTGCCACTTTATGGTTAATAAAGGTATTGTCTTGGGCCATAAGATTTCTAAAAATGGTATTGAAGTGGACAAAGCTAAGGTTGATGCAATTGAGAAAATGCAATGTCCGAAGGATATCAAAGGTATTCGTAGTTTCCTAGGTCATGCTGGTTTCTATAGGAGACTTATCAATGACTTTTCTAAAATTTCTAGGCCTCTTACAAACCTTCTGCAAAAGGATGTTCCTTTTGTTTTTGATGATGATCGTTTAGAAGCTTTTGAAACACTCAAGAAAGCCTTAATTTCTGCACCCATTGTTTGACCACCTGATTGGAACTTGCCTTTTGAAATTATGTGTGATGCTAGTGATTATGTTGTTGGTTATATTCTTGGACAAAGAGTTGATAACAAATTGAATGTTATTCATTATGTTAGTAAGACTCTAGACAATGCTCAAAAGAATTATACTACTACTGAAAAAGAATTCTTAGATGTGGTGTTTGGTAGTGACAAGTTTTGATCTTACATTGTTGATTCGAAAGTAATTGTTCACATTGACCATGCTGCTATTAAATATCTTATGGAAAAGAAAGATGCTAAATCTAGACTTATTCAATGGGTTCTCTTACTACAAGAATTTGACTTGCATATTACTGATAGAAAAGGAGCTGAGAATCCCGTAGCTGATAACTTGTCTAGGCTTGAAAATGTGCTTGATGACCCACTACCTATTGATGATAGTTTTCCTGATGATCAACTAGCTGCAATAAATGTTGCTCATAATACTCCTTGGTATGCTGACTATGCTAATTACATTGTTGCTAAATATTTACCACCTAGATTTACATACCAACAAAAGAAAAAATTCTTCTATGATTTAGGGCACTACTTTTGGGATGACCCACATCTTTATAAATAAGGAGTAGATGATATTATTAGACGTTGTGTACCTGAGCATGAACAGGGACAAATCCTTCGGAAATGTCTCTCAAAAGCATATGGAGGGCATCATGACGGAGATCGAACTGCTCACAAGGTATTGCAATCTGGATTTTATTGGCCTACTCTCTTCAAGGATGCTCGTAAGTTCGTCTTATCTTGTGATGAATGCCAAAGAATAGGTAATATCGGTAAGCGTTAAGAAATGCCTATGAATTATTCACTTGTTGTTGAACCATTTGATGTTTGGGGATTTGATTACATGGGACCTTTTCCTTCCTCTAATGGGTATACACATATTTTGGTTGTTGTTGATTATGTTACTAAATGGTTAGAAGTTATTCCAACAAGTACTGCTGATCACAACACCTCTATTAAAATGCTTAAGCAAGTTATTTTACCAAGGTTTTGAGTCCCTAGATATTTAATGACTGATGGTGGTTCACACTTTATTCATGGTGCTATCCGTAAAATGCTTGCCAAGTATGATGTTATCCGTAGAATTGCATCACCTTATCATCCTCAGTCTAGTGGTCAAGTTGAGCTCAGTAATAGAAAAATAAAATTAATTTTGCAAAAGATTGTCAATAGGTTGAGGAAGAATTGGTCTAAGAAATTAGATGATGCACTTTGGGCTTATAGAGTAGCTTATAAAAATCCTATGGGTATGTCTCCTTATAAAATGGATTATGGAAAAGCTTGTCATTTGCCTCTTGTATTAGAACATAAAGCATATTGGGCAATCAAGGAACTCAACTATGATTTCAAACTTGTCGGTGAAAAGAGGTTATTTGATATTAGATCATTAGATGAATGGAGAACCCAAGCTTATGAAATTGCCAAATTATTTAAAGAAAAAGTTAAAAGATGGCATGATAAAAGAATCCAAAAGCGTGAGTTCAAAGTTGGAGAATATGTTCTTTTGTACAACTCTCATTTCAGATTCTTTGCAGGAAAACTCCCCTCTAAATGGGAAGGCCCCTATGTCATTGAGGAGGTTTATCGGTCTGGAGCTATCAAAATAAATAATGCCAAAGGTACTAACCCGAAGGTTGTTAATGGGCAACGAATAAAACATTATATCTCAGGTACACCCATTAATGTTGAAAGTAATATCATCCAAACTTTGACACCGGAAGAACACATAAAAGACTCCTTCCGGAACACTCCAGAATCGTTCAAATAAGGATGTACATGATACGGTAAGTAAAGGGACTCCAAAAAATCCGCAAAAATATTTTTTTGTCAGTTTTGGAATATTTGTGCCCACCTCGAGCACCTTCCGGACTCCATTTTTCTACAGTTTGCTTGTTTCCCAAGATAAAAAAAATCTTTATATACCCCCGAACGTGTTGAACACCACATCACGGAGAAATCTTTTGTTTTCCCTTCTTGCTGTTATTCTGCGCAGTTCTGGAAATATGTCATCCCAGGACTCCGATGGAGAGAGCTATGTCTCACATCTCATTGCTGAACCAAAGACCTATGGGGACTTATCTGCCCATGGCCGGACTACGGATGACGAGGAGGATGCTCACTTATTCCTTTTCGTTTTCGGCAGAAAAGCAAAGGGGACTTATGCGACAAGATCTTAAAGCTGGAGTTGGAAGTCGATGATTTAAAGGAGGGAATTTCCCTCCTCGATTACAATATGAAAAAGCTGAAGGCACAACTATCATCACCACCACCACCATCTTCTTCACCACCAAAGGAAAACCGAGTATCGAGTATGGGCACTCCCCTTGGCATTCGCCAAGCTTGGGGGAGGTACCCCGATATCGTATCATCCCCACTATCCTTTGTCTTTACTTATTCTAGTTCGATCTATAGTTATCTTTTGCTTTAGATGAATAAAAGTTTAGTTTGATCCTTTCTTTTCGAGAGTTTGCTTAGTGATCTATCCTTGTAATCGTGTGCGAGATATATAATAAAGTTTAGTTTAAGTTTTTGCTTTCTTTACTTTCATGTTGTAATAAAAGAAAGGAAATAAAATAAGAAGATCCTATGCTAATCTCATGGTAGGTGATGGCACCACATAAGGAAAAGTATAAGTATAAAATTTTATTAGAGATTGACAAACATAGCATTGGTCAATGATGCAACTCATGAAAGAATTAATAAGGGAAGAGAAGATTCACATATAAATATACTATCCTATAAATCTTTTGTGATTGTGAGCCCCCATCAAAATATTATCTGCCAAAATTGTTGACGTTGGACAAGGAAGACAATGTAATGATTTATGTTTGTTCATATTCACATAGAAGTTATATTGTCATAGATCCTTTAACATGTGGTGCTTGCTCCCTATCTTTGCTAGCCAAAAATTCCGCACTAAGTAGAGATACTACTTGTGCATCCAAAAACCCTTAAACCCAAATCTTTTTCAAGAGCCCACCATACCTACCTATGTATTGAGTAAGATCCTTCAAGTAAGTTGTCATCGGTGCAAAAAGGCAATAAAAATTGCTTCTAAAAATGTGAGATCATTTAGTGTAAGAAAAAATTGAGCATTGCACGAACTTGTAATGGTGGAGAATAAAAGCGACAAACTACATAATAAAGGCCGCTATCACAAGGGGCAATGCAACGTGACGTTTTTTTGCACTAATGGGTTGAGCATACAAACAAATAAGCACATGGCAACCTCTGCTTCCCTCTGCGATGGGCCTATCTTTTACTTTTATGCAAGAATCAAAGTTTTTCTCTCTATTCCTTTTTATTTTTATCCTTTGGCAAGCACCATGTGGTGAGGAAAGATCTAGGCACATATGTCCAGCTAAATATGGGTAGCATGAATTATTATTGTTGACATCACCTAAAGGTGAGTATGTTGGGAGGCGAAACTATAAGCCCCTATCTTTCTATGTGTCCGGTTGAAACATTTTGCTCATGTGTATGCGGTTAGTGTTAGCAATCATAGAAGACTATGGGCTAGTTCTTTTGTTGGCTTCTAGAATAAGCTGAAATAAGCTACCCCTACCCAGCTTATTCTAGAAGCCCAACCAAATTTATTTATTTAGAAGCCTACTAATTAAGACTTGACTAGTAGGCTTCTAAATAAATAAATTTGGTTGGGCTTCTAGAATATGCTGGGTAGGGGGCAGCTTATTCTAGAAGCCCAAAAAAGCTACCAAAAGAACTGACCCTATATGATGGTTGAGTATGTGGACTTGCCTAAAGGCTCCGATATGTGACCCTTCCTGAAAAGATGATGAACTGTAGTTGCAAAGTTGACTGAGAACATAGTTTGTTGGTTTCTAATAGAGTTTATGCTTTATACTTTGATTATCTGATGACTTGTTACTTATTCATGAGAAGTCTATGATAAAAGTTCTATGATCAAAGTCTTATGTTTAAATTTGTTGCTGTTATAATAATCTACATGATGCTTCTATGTCCGTATTTTGTTTTTATCGACACCTCTCTCTCAAAGCATGTGGACATGTTTTTTGATTCCGGTTTTCGCTTGAGGACAAGCGAGGTCTAAACTTGGGGGAGTTGATACGTCCATTTTGCATCATGTTTTGATTACTATTATTTATGTTGTTTTTATGCATAATAATGCTTTTTGCAGTAATTCTAATGCCTTTTCTCTCATAATTTGCAAAGTATCCACCAAGAGGGAGAATTCCGACAGCTAGAAATCTGGACCTGAAAAAGCTACGCCAGGCCACATATTCTGCACAACTCCAAACAAGCTGAAACTTCACATTTGAAGAATATTGGAGCAAAAAAGTACTAGAGGGGGCCCACCAGGTGGGCACAACCCACCTGGGCGCGCTTGATGGGATGGCCTTGGAAGCAACCATATTAAATCTTGGTTCATTTTCTTCCAAACTCCCCAGTATGGTAGTTCTTCCTTAGGTAATCACCCCAGACAAGCTCTTTGGCTCCAAATAATTTCCTATTGATCATCAGTCCTCCTCAAAGTCTACTGCAGTAAACTTTAGAGGTAGATAATCTTTTAACCAGAGCCCTTTTTGCCATTCTACCACATCAGTTGAACCTCCCCAGGAAGGACAAAGCCCCAGACATGGTTTGGAAAATAGTATGGCACTATGTGCACCAGTGCGCGTGGTGACCACCGCCCTGGCATGCATTAAGTGTGCTCTGGCTCGACCTCGGCGCTGTGTTCGTCCATTCCCTCCTCGTCTCGACGGACCATCGTGTCCAGTAGCATCCTCGTGATCGCCTGCGTCACCCTGACCCCTTGCCCCTCCGCCCGCTTCCCCGTCGGCGCTCGTTGCCACGCGCCCACGAGAGCGCTGTGGCCGATCGAGCTTCAGCGGCGCTCTGCTATTTCCCTCATGTGCCCTCGGCCCCCCTGCATAGTGTGACACTGTGGCTCGTCAGCACCTCCCCCTCAGGTCCCTGGCAGAAAAACTATCACTACTTTTTGCTCGAGACTTCGATTGTGGTGATTCCAAAGCCCACTTCTTCGTCTCGCCGAGCCCGTTTTGTTGGTAACAATTTCACTATGATTTGACACAGTGAAAATGACCATTTTGCCCTTGTCGTAAACAGCCCTCTCCGAGAGAGAACTGTTTCCGGCGATTCTTTCCGCGGCTTCACCACACTTCTTCCCGGAGTCTCCCTCACCCCCAGGCAAGCCACAATAACCATTTGCATGATAGCCATGCAGTAGCCATGGTTTTCAACTTGAATATTTAATAAAATATTGTTGTTATCTGTCTGCTTGTTTGCTACTACTGTCGTTGTTTCGGTTATGCTCGTGGTTTCTATTTCACTGTCATGCTATGATCTGATGCTTCTTGTTACCTTGTACTACTTGATATTATCATATTCACATGTCATGCTTGGTAGTATAAGTGTTTGCTAGCAGTAGTCTTGATGCATGCTTGTTGTACCGTGATATGCATGTTCCGTTGCAAATAGTTAGTTGTTTGTTTACTTGGTAGTGTTCTTGCTATATTCTTGCATGGTATTTATTTATGATGCTCATAGTCATGTATGCCATGAGTAGCGCTATACTTGTGATATTCATGCTCGTCAGTATGCCATGTTCACTTGGTTAAATGTCTCATTATGGTTATGCTCGATGATTATGTGCACCTCCATGCTTATGTTGATATCAGGCTCATGCATAGTAGTTGCATCATGTTATTTTATTATGACTCGGCTTATCGCATTCAAGTTTAACCAGATAATAATGAACTTGAACAACCGTTTGCTGAGTCATGGTGCCACCAAATCGAGCTGACCAGTGCAGCCACACTTGCCTTTATGGGAAGGCCCTAACTGGGTCTATTGTCATGCCTCTCACCGGTGCCTCCAACGAGGGAAGGTTATGGACACACGTTACCCTGATTAGGTAGGCGGACATAACCTTGTGTGCCCGTTGTTGTTTTTGTTTTGAGCTCGGGCCCCCGTTTGGGACCGTTTGGCCACGATGGTGGTCGTTGTGTCTTTGGTAGACACGGGGCCACCCAGGACTAACCCAGTGGGGAGTGAGTCGGAGTGGCCGGGAGAGTGTCATGACAGTAGGTCGGTTTTGTCAGAACGCTGTTGGTCCACCCGAATGGGAGAAATAGGCCATGGGTTCTGTGGTGTGGGTACAGTGCGCTACCTCTGCAGAGTGTGTGTGTCTAACCTATCGATAGCCGCGCCCGCGGATAAGGGCCCAGGTCGTGTCGGTCACACCGTGAGTCAATAGTAATAATACTATTAACCTGATTTATAACAACCCTGGTTCGATGATGAGATAAGTTGGTTGGGATCACCGGGATGATCACTGTGGTATTGAGGATACTGATTCATTGGATATTTGTGATGGTTATGAGATAACCCGAGCAGAGTAAGTCGGTGCATGTTAATATCATCATGTTGCATGTAGTATTATCATGTTCATGATATGCCCGTGCTAAGTTGTATCATATTCAGTTGTGCATGCCATGTTGTTCTGCTAGTACCATGTTCATGAATGATTTAACCTGCTAATGCCATGCTATTGTCTGTCTGGATTGCTTTTGGTTTATTGTGAGCTTGAAAGTACATTTAATGTACTGACCTGGCGTGTCATGCCAGTTTGCAGGTCATGCCTGGATTGCTTGCTTGTTTTGTTGTGGTTCTGATGTTATAAACGTTCCAGCTAGAGTCCCTGCAGATTGGAGTCCATCATCGCCTTTCGTTGTTCCGCTGCCAGTAGTTGTTCCGCTGCTTCGAGTTGTTCTGCTGCTTGCATAGAGCAACCGTGTCTGGCGTAGTGTCGCCGTGCCAGTGTAACCCCCCTTGTAATATCGGAGACCTTGTATCCATATTCGTGTAATAATAGAAGGCTGGTTTGTTTTATGCTAAGCAGTGCCGTATTCCAGAAGACATCTCCTCGATCTCTGGGCTGGAATACGGGGCATTCCGGTTTCTCTGAGCCGGGGTGCCACACTCGGTCTGGGGGAGGGGGCATGCATTCATAGTTTAGGATTCCCTTCGTGCCGACACAAGGGGGGGGGGCAAGCTATACCGTGCACTTTACAAGATAGGTGCCACATCGAAGTTGCATTTGGTATTTGAAAATCAAACCACCCTTTTCATACATAAATTTGGTCCACATGCAAGTGTGTTCGTGTTCTGACCCTCTCTCGCGTCATTTTTCGCCAAATTTATGAACATTAGACAAGTCGGATGACGCAATAGACACGGTTCACTCAAAATAACCGTGTGCATTGGGCTCCACGAGGCTTCCCCTCTAAAAAATATCTACCCACCTGCAGCTTTTTCTGTTTGATAACACACGGTTATTGTGTTTCGACCGTGTGTGATGTTTCTTGTTCCCAATCGCGCTCGCATCCCTCAAAAATATCTTCCCGCCTCGAGGGTTTTTCTGTTTCATAACACACAGTTGTTATCTCCGGACCATGTGTGATGCACCATCATCAAAATTTCCAATAGCCCCGGCATTTCACTCCCGCGTTTGACTCCCGCGCAGTAAAATTTTCAGTACCCGCGTCATTTCCTCAAACACCCCCCGCCCCGCCCCCCTCCACACACACACACACACACACACACACCAAAACCTCCTCGGGCATGCGCGCACACACACACACCCTCCCTCGCTCAAAACCCTAGCAAGGTCCCTGCTGCCACCGCAAGGCCTCCATTGTCAACATCTGCCGGTTTGCCCGTGCAGCTTACCCACCGATCTCCATACCAAGGCGCCTTGAGTTTCTTAGATGATGCCTGTGAAACGACACCTTTCCCACAGATCCCCATCCCCATCCCTACCCCCACTCCAGAGTGTCGCAGCCTAAGCTCGGCTACGCTTCCCATGGAGCTCAAGGAGCGACTGGCCCAAAAGAGGTGTATCGCAGTCTCTTCGCCCAACGTCGCCGAGGAAGCTGACGACCATTACTGGCCGCAGACACTCAATCAGTGGGATAGAGCATGCAGGTATGCCGCGGACGCTGGCTATGACATCGAGGTCGTCGACAACGACAACCTGAGGCGGGCTATGTCATAGGTTAAGTGGCCCACCCCCAACCCCTCGGGTTCAACCGCCGCCGATCTCATCCATGGCCCCGCCGCTGATCTCCTCTGGCTCGCTGTCAAGAATTTGCCATCCTAGATCGCCAACGAGCCCCTTTTGTCATTTCCGAAGGACACATTCTGTGTTGCTGGCTTGGCATCCACAACTTCCAAGTCTGACCTCATCGACGGTGACCATGATGATTGCACCATCTCCAGCTCTTCCAAGGGGAAAGAGCCCATATGCTTTTCCAAGGGGAAAGAGCTGTCTGAGACATCAGGGAGGGCACCCTACAGTCGTGCTCTTCCAAGGGGAAGGAGCCCATGTGCGACAACATGGAGCGCATCTAGGGTCCATGCTCTTCCCACGGGAACGAGCCCATCTGTGACAAGTGAGGAAACCCATGATTTGTTTTGCCGTGCCTCTTCAAAGGGTGAAACCCATGATTTGTTTTGTCGAATCCCTTTTGTAGTGTAGTGAGAATATGTCCAATTTTAATTGCTATATCTGGCTTTTTGCAGTATGCCTTGTTTATTTCAGTTGTTCACAATGTGATGTTCTATATAAGAAATTATTTACTGTGCAGTACACAATCCAGTTTTAAACATACCGATAGGAATGCATATATTTGCTTGCTGTTAAGCCTGTTATAGCTAGCATATGCCTCTTTTAAAGTTTTTTATTGTTCGGTTGTTTCTAGTTAGCATATGTCCAGTTTCAAATGCTATCTTTGGTTGTTCATAGTATGCCTTGTTTATTCCAGTTATTCACAACGTGATGTTCTATATGTGCAAGTATGAACTGTGCAGTTCAGTTTCATCAGTACCAGTTTCAACAATACCACTTTGAATGACTACATTTGGTTGCTGCATCTTATAGTTAACACGCCTTTCCATTTTTATTTAACAATAACCAGTGTACTTAGACCGGCACAATACAGTTTGAATGACTATGTTTGCTTGTTGTTAAATGTTAGGACTGTTGCAGTTAACACATCTTTCCACTTGTTTTGCTTTAGTAGCGTGCTTAAACCTGCACACTGAAGCTATATTTTCGAGATTATTTTGTCTGCCATGGATAATTTTGGTTGATGTTTAGCTTGTTGTGCTTAACATGCTTCTTGATGTACCTACAGAGGACAATTTTGGGAACAACTGCTGTTTTCCATCGAGGTTAGTTTCATCCCATGGCTTATATATGCTCACTGTTCAGGATATCGGTAGCTGGTACCATATAGGCCGGGGGCTGATAAGGGACTAATCGGTGAATCGGACTTTTAACTGAACATATCTGCAACCTATTTATCATTAGGTTAACTAGGGCCATATGTAATATATCTGAGGCTACATAGCAACATGCAATGTCCTTAATGTCTAAATATACAATCCTAGGCCACATAGCAACAAGGAAGAGTGTTACATTAATGTTCTGATGATGTCTAGATATATGTAGAAGAGCAGCAACAACAACAACAACAACACAACCCTATTTGGATACTCAACTTAGCTCCAGGTTAGAGTGTCACAGCCTGGATTTTTGCTCTCTCCCATTTCCGGACTTGCATTCTCTTTGTTTCCGAACGTGATTTCTGCCTTGCTTTGATTTGGGTTTTGGAATCATTTCAGATGGACTTGTCACTTGGTCATACCATTGACTTTCAACCAAGTGGACTATCTACTCCTCATTCAACTTTGCATCTCTGATAAAACCCTAAAATCATCCTAGGAATATTTTTCCAAGGAAAAATATTTATTTTCCCCCACCCAAACCTACTTTGGAGACTAGTGCTCCAAAGCAACCATCATTCTTCTTGCTCCAAAAATCCTGAAATAATTCATGAATATTCTTAGAACCTTGGCACACCTTCCCGTGCAAAAATATTGCATCACTTTTTGTAATATTTTTGCTGTAGAAAATCATTTCAATTCTGGACCAAAAATACACTTTGTTCAGCAAGTGCATTTTTCCTTGAGCTTTTGGCCTTGAACTTTCTTGAGCTTAAACACCCTCCTAAGAAACCCTAAACCCCAGGAGATCAACCCTAATGGCCTTCTAGAAGATGGTTTAACTTGGCGACCAAGTTTTTTGTCAAAAACTTCCCAACTTGGTTAAGTCACATCTGGTCGGCCTGAGCTTGAGCTATCACCACTCCTACACTAAACACTGCACGGACGAACACGTAGACATGGTTTGGCAGCGCATGGACGTCGTCTTCAACCTCTCCGATGAACTCCTTCCATCACCGTACCTGGCGAGCCCGACCGCGAGCAGCTCCGTCCACCCCACGCTAAGCTACGGCTATGGGCAGGTGCGCCACGAGCCCCGCTTCAATCCTATCTTTCTAGCCAAGCCCCAAACCCCATCGTCGCTAGCGTGAGCTCCGGCGAAGCCCTGCCTCTCTCTGGTCTCACGCTCCCCTCTCTCTCCTGACGTGCAGGACCCACCTGTCGGTCTCACCACTCGGGCCCGAAGCGGTACAAGTGGAGCCGCCTTTCTCGCTTACGCCTTCGACGTCACTCCCCCCTAGTTTTCTGTTTAATTCAAATATTATTCAGAAATTTGACTAAACTTTGACCTTCCACCATTTCTAAACCATAAGTCCAAATGATTTGATTCTTTTTGCATTGTCTTTGTTTCAGAAAGCGCTAGCAGCACACCAAAGGGTGAATTTTTCCTTGCTGTCTAGAATTTCTGGTGATTTTCAGAATGGGTTTTGATAATTATTTTTGTGGTTTCAAAATCTTTTCACAAGGAGAAACTTGTCTTGAAGCAAACCAAGAGGGGTGTGATCCTCCTCTACACTAAGGCAAGCCACACTAGCATTTGGATGGTGTTATTTCAATATCTATGATTTTCTACTTGAATATGAGTTCTTATTTGCATTTAAAATTTGATAAATAAATTTGGTTAATTGTTAGTGACTTTATTCTGCTGGATATGCTTGTTTTAGTTACTGGTTGAATGCATGAACTTGATTGGCTAAGTAGAGTAAGATTTTTACATTAGATATGTGCTATGGAAATAGATGGTAGTTATTTTACTAAGTGATATTTTCAATTAGATGATGAACTAATAAAAATATTGTTGGATAATAAAAATGAGTTGTAACCAGAGAAGTTTTGAACTTAAGTATGGCAAGATATTCATGTTGATAAGTTTGATCCATGACTATGAGTGTTTGTTTTGCATGACGAGTAATTGCATGTTTATTTGCATTATGGCATGATATTGATAAAAAGTTTTTACCAAAGTTAAACTTGAATATGATGTTGATCACCTCATGCTGCCACTGAATCGGGTTTTTATTCAGTGCGACCACGCTTACCTTGTGGGAAGGTCTGGACTCGACCCTTTGTTGTGCCTCTCACCGGTGCCTCCCGCGAGGGAAGGTTATGGGCGTGCATACCCTGGCCCGGTAAGCAGACATAACCTTGTGTGCTCGTTTTTTGTTTATGGTACCTTGTCCCTGTTTGGGACCGTTTTGCCACGACGGTGGCCGTTGGTGTCTTTGGTAGACACGGGGCCACCCAAGACCTAGCCCTGAGAGGGAGATGGTCGGAGTGGCCGGGAGAGTGCCATGACAAAGAGAGGGTTTCGTCGGAATCTTTTGGACCGCACGTATGGAAGTGCGAGGCCAGGGTTCCATGGTGTGGGTAAAGTGCGCTACCTGTGCAGAGTGTATTTAAATATATCGATAGCCGCGTCCTCGGTATTGGGCATAACTCGGAAGTAAGTCACACCATGGATCAACTTTTATAATTATTCTGGCCAATTAAATGGTTGTTTCGTTACATGTGTTTCGAGGTGATTCATGAACTCTGGAGTTGTTCATGAGGAATCGATCTCAGTTGTGACCCGGGTATGGTCACCGTTTGGTTACGAGTTAACCGTCTGGTAAGCGAGTCCGTGAGACTTGTTGTAAGTATTGGTTTCATTGCACCAATAGTAGTTTCTGCATTGCATTAATCTGATTAATTGTCTAGATATTATCTGTCATCAAGTTTATGTTTGTTGTGAGCTTGCAAGTACATTCAATGTACTGACCTGGCATGTTATGCCAGCTTTCAGGAAAGTCGATTTGCATCGGAGCGCATCTCGCGTCAAGGCCGTGTCCACATCGGTGTCCCTGTTCAATGGAGATCCACTTCGTCGTTCTTCCACTTCCGTGTAGTTTGTGTGATCGAGGCCCCGTCATGTTCATTAAATAATGTGCATACTGTCCAGTAGCACCGTGTGTGCCGCTTTGCCTCGAATCTCAATGTAATATCATACCTATGTAATTCATTAGCATCAATAAAGTGGTTGTTTCGGTACCATGTTGTTGTGTATTGCCAGAAGACTTGATCTCTAGGCTGGCAATGCAAGGTAAACCGGTTGCTCGGAGCCGGGGTGCCACAATGCTTGGTATCAGAGCACGTTGATCCTAGGACATGCTAGACCGTTAGTGCGTTAGTTGAACGGTAGGTAGCCTCGTTTGAATGCCGGTAGTCATAGAAATTGGTTGCTGCATTGCATGATTATTTGTTGTTATCACTAATCGTTTGGTTTGTGAGTGTAGATGGCTCCAGTACCGATTCTGCACCATCCCGAGCCAGCTTCGAACACATCTCCGCACCTACTTCAGAATGTGTGGCGATGACTCTATCCAGAGGGTGCTGATCCAGAGTATCATGTGTATCGAGAGCATCTGTTCAGGGCAGTATATGAGTATTATGCTGAAGTCACTCTACACCACATTACCCCTTCCGGCGCTTACACTCGTTTCACTAAGGGTGGTCTCGCTTCTACGCCATCTCAGGCGGTTCAGTTATCTACACTCGAGGATCTTGTAGACTTGCGCTACAACGAGGTTCGCATGCACACCCACCCAGGTCTTTTCTTTTACCCATCTCTACACGAGAATGGGCGTATCTGCTTTCCTGTGATTAATCCGGTGTGCGATCGTCCCACTAGCCGCCTTTCTCGTTATATCATTGCGAGTTACCTCCTGAACTACGAGTTAGCTCGGGAGCTAGCATGCACCCGGACAGCTCTCGCTGCTCGCACCAGGAACCCTCTTCCCACGGTCATCTACACCACTCCAGTTCCTTCCGTCTCCGTTCCCCCGGTGACTTCGCAGGGTACCGTTAACCCTTTGATGGTGACCCCTCGTAGGGCTCCTGCTGCGTGATCTCCCTTACCGCTACTCCTGCCACCCTATGCTTAGTTATCACCCCACGCCCATCCCTGAGGGAGAGCTCCCGAGTCAGCACCGTCGTGTCTCTCTTAACCCGGAGGTCTCCGCTATCAGTTCAGGATCGGGGTCCGGCTTAGGAGAGGAGCCCGTAGCAGCACAGTCCGAGCAGTACATCATTCGAGTATCGCTCTAGTCATAAGTATGATGTATGGGTGTAACCGCACATGTCATGATGCTTAGTTTTATGTATGATGGTAGTAGAACCGTTGTAATGTTTACTTTCATGCTGAGTCTATGTATAATTATGTTGGAACTTTTTTTATTCGTTTTGGTTTTCTCTCGTTGTTTTCTTCTGGGATTTTTCAATGGCTTTCCTCCCATTTTGGATTCTTCTCATCACGGTTGCTATGTATTGGGAGAACAAATAATAGGATGACGCGTGGAGGTAGCAGCAGCCAAGCTTGCGAGGATGTCCCTGTACGCCGCTTCGCGAGGCAGGCAGGACATTCCCCCGAGCCCTACCAGCCACCTCTGTTTTTGCCGCCTCATCCACCTTCCACTGAGCAAATCATGCGAATGTTTGAAGAAAGAAGGACCAATGATCTGCTGGAAATACTAAAAAGTGTGCAAGTCATGGTTGGACAGAATGGAAATCAGGATGGCCATCACTCCAAGCTGTCTGATTTTCAGCGAACCAAACCTCCCAGTTTCAGCCAAGCCATGGATCCATTGGATGCCGACGACTGGTTAAGGACTATTGAGAGGAAGCTATAAATTGCTCGCACCGAGGAAGGAGACAAGGTTCCCTTCGCAACACATTATCTCGAAGGAGCTGGCGCTATTTGGTGTGATAATACTAAGGCCATATGGCCAGCGGACGAGGAAATTTCTTGGACTAGATTCAAGGATCATTTCCGCAAGTATTATATTCCCACCGAGATTATGAAGATCAAGTAGCACGAATTCCTCACCCTCATTCAAGGAAGCATGACAGTCAATGAGTACCTGAATAAATTCAACCATTTGACCCGGTACTCACTCTACGATGTGGCCACAGAAGAACAGAAGATTGACAAATTTCTTGGAGGACTGAATCAGCATCTCAGGTGCACCCACAGCATGATTGATTTTCCGGACTTTATGACTTTGGTGAACAAGGCCCTCATCGCAGAAAAGGAACACAAGCTCCTACGCGACATCAAGCCAGCTATTAATGACCACAAGCGCAAATTCGAGCCGAAGAAGGATATGCAACCGATGCAGAA
Source organism: Secale cereale (assembly GCA_902687465.1). Classification (NCBI taxonomy): domain Eukaryota; kingdom Viridiplantae; phylum Streptophyta; class Magnoliopsida; order Poales; family Poaceae; genus Secale; species Secale cereale. The sequence goes on along the minus strand of LR738711.1, from coordinate 236,421,162 downwards.
AGCTCGTATTTGGCAACAGACCCAGGTTGAGTACAAACCCAACTAGCAGCGGAATGTCAACAAGAACAACACTCAAGTCAAGAATGTCGTGGTCAGTCCGGTGCGCGAAGATTGTCAGCATAGCAATTCCTGCTTTAGCTGTGGGCAAACTGGACATTAGGCCAGACAGTGCCCCAAGAACAACAAGCAAGCCGCTCCATTCCATCCGCGAGTCAACTACATGGAGCCGTATTCCGCCCCAGATATGACCCAAGGGAAAATCCATCATATCTCCGCAGACGAAGCCCACGGGGACCCAGAAGTCGTCATTGGTATACCTGCTGTGATTTTATTTGACTCTGGGGCTTCCCACTCTTTTATTTCACGGAGTTTTGTTGCCCAAAATAATTTTCCTTGCTCAATTTTGGGAAAACACATGCTGGTACAATCCCTAGGATCCCTGCTCAGAAGCAATGTCGTCTGCCGCAATTTGGTAATTGACATCAAGGGCGTCAAGTTCTCAACATCTCTGATTGTCCTCGATTCCAACAAGTTGGATATTATTCTGGGCATGAATTGGTTAACCCAATACCAAGTGTCCATCAACTGTGCGACCAGAGAAGTTACCAGGAAAAGTACGGAAGGTCGCACCACAAGTTTTTATGCCCATAAGCGCATACCAAGCAAGGATATGCTTTTCACAGCCATGCCAGAAGAAGTGGAATTAATTCCAGTGGTCAGTGAGTATCCAGATGTATTCCCTGAAGAATTGCCAGGCATGCCACCAGAGAGAGAATTAGAGTTTGCAATTGACTTGGTGCCTGGAACCACTCCGATACACAAGAAGTATTATCGGATGCCTTCATCCGAATTGGTGGAATTGAAGAAACAACTGGATGGGATGCTACATAAAGGATACATCCTCCCAAGCTCTTCACCATGGGGATCCCCAGCGATCTTCGTGGACAAAAAGGATGGCAGTCTACGAATGTGCGTGGACTACCAACAGCTGAATGACGTCACCATAAAAAACAAGTATCCACTACCAAAGGATTGACGATGTGTTCGACCAACTCAGTGGGGCCAAAGGATTCTCAAAAATTGATTTGAGGACCGGATATCATCAGCTCAAGATAAAGAAGGAGGATATTCCCAAGATCACGTTCAACACTTGGTATGGTCTTTATGAGTACACCGTTATGTCCTTCGGCCTCACCAACGCCCCAACCTTCTTCATGCATACGATGAACAAGGTGTTTATGGATTTCTTAGACAAATTTGTGGTGGTGTTCAATGACGACATCCTCATTTACTCCAAGAGCAAAGATGAACATAAGGAACATCTCCGAGCAGTTTTGCAAAGGTACGCGACCATCAGCTTTATGCCAAGTTCAACAAATGTGAATTTTGGTTCCAGCAAGTGGGATTCCTCGGGCATGTCCTCTCGGTGGAAGGAATCGTAGTGGACCCAAGCAAGGTGAAGGATGTACTTGATTGGTCTGCACCCACAACAGTCTCAGAAATCCGGAGTTTCCTTGGACTAGCCAGATATTATTGCTGTTTTATTGAAGGATTCTCCAAGATCCCCAAGCCAATGACTGAGCTCCTCAAGAAGGATAAGAAGTTTGAATGTACTAAGGACTGCGAAAGGAGTTTCAATGAGTTAAAAATCAGGCTAACATCAGCTCCGGTATTGACGCTTCCAGACATTTACCGCATTTTTGATGTCTACTGTGATGCATCCAGAAAAGGATTGGGATGTGTGCTTATGCAAGATGGGAAAGTCGTGGCTTATGCATCCCGACAACTACAACAACACGAAGGAAACTATCCCACTCATGATTTGGAATTGGCCGCAGTGGTTCACGCTTTGAAGATCTGGAGGCACTATCTGATTGGAATGAGGTGTCAAATATTTACCGACCACAAGAGTCTCAAGTATATATTCACTCAGCTCGACTTTTGAACCTTCGACAACGAAGATGGCTCGAGTTGGTTAAGGATTACGACCTCGGAATAAATTATCACCCGGGCAAAGCTAATGTGGTGGTTGATGCCCTCAGCCGCAAACCAGCCAACCTTAATGCTCTCATGGATTTATTGCCTCCCGAGCTTTATGAAGAAATCACTCAACTCAATTTGGTGATCACCGATGCCCGTCTTGCCAATATATTGGAAGTTGCCCCTACTCTTGAAGAAGAAATCCGCAATGCTCAGGCAGATGACAAACTATTAAGAATATATGTCCAGAAGATGCACAAAGGGCATGCATCAGATTTCTATTGGGATCAACAAGGTACGCTAAGGTTCCGAGGAAGGATTTGCGTACCCAAGCTTGAAGGTGTGAAGCAGAAAATATTGGCAAAAGCACATGAAGCGCCATACTCAATTCATCCAGGTGGTACCAAGATGTATGAAGACCTTCGTCAGGTATTCTGGTGGGACGGAATGAAGAAAGACATCGCGTACTTTGTGGCAGGTTGCGATACCTGCAACAAGGTAAAAGCTGTGACGCCCCAAGACCGACGCTCCAGAAGCCTTCCGGATATTTTGTTGTTGTCGTGTGTTTTATTTCGCTTGTTGCATTTCATCATGGCATCATGTGCATTGCATCCGCATGTTTTCATAAAACTTGTAGTCGTTCGTAGTTGTCGCTTGCCTCCTTGTCTCTGTGGCTTGTTGTCACTCCGCCTGTCATCGTTGACCATTCTCCGTCCAACCACAAACTTGACCGTGTCCGCCTAACCCCTCTTTGCGTAGTGCATCGACCCCTCGCGTGCGTCTGAAACTACCCCGAACCCGAACGGGGATGTTGTTATCGTTGGGTCCGGATCATCCCCAAACATCCCTAAAATATCTTTGGTTTCTTATTTGGACTCCCTAGCCTATTTATACTCGATCGTCCGATCTAATCAGAGTGTCCAAAATCTGCCCCCTACCTACTTAAACAGACCACCTACTTGCCTAACCCTAAAATCTAGGACGGTTGTCCCCCCTAGCCACCGCTACCTACAACCTCCACCCTCTTCGGATCAATCACCGCCGCCACCCCTATCCAGATCCTCCTCGTGTCTCCTCTCACCTTGGGATCCATCCCCGCCCAACCAGCGACCTACTCCCTTCGTTCGAAAATACTTGTCATCAAAATAGACAAAAGAGGATGTATCTAGAACTAAAATACATTTAGATACATCCCCTTTTATACATTTTGATGACGAGTATTTCCGGACGGAGGGAGTACCTAGCTAATCCTCTCGATCCTATCACCAACCATCGCCACCTCACCTCCCTGGACCTCCATCGCCCGTGCCCAAGCTCCTCCTCCTCTGCCCGAGCGCCTCCTCCTCGAGCCTCGTTGGAGCGCCGGACCAGCACCAGCAACTGAGCTATGTCGCCTCTTTCCCTCCTTGCCGCACCTCCTCACTCTCTCCCGCTCCTGACCTTGTTTTCCCTCTCATAGTTCAACAGCAGCAGGAGTCCTGCCATGGCCGTCTGAACCCCCCTGCTACATCGTGCTGCCGTTGGGGTCTCGCCTCTACCACCAGACCCCGCCGGCCTTCGCCACCCTTGCCTGTTCCAGGCCAGATCCCGCCGCCAGAACCGCGTCCCACTCGTCCCGGACCTCCCATGCTTGCCCCGGCCTCCGAATCGACGCCCGAGGCCATCGACCGCCGCCTGGAGCCTCGCCCACTCTGCGGCCCTCGCTGGACCTCCCATGTGTCGCCTTCCGCGGCGAGCTCTGCCCAGCCAGCTTTGACCCGAGGCCCAATGGATCCGCGCCCAACCGTCGTTCTCGCGTAGTTCCTCTCGCTGAGGGACCTCCCCCGCTCGCCAGAGCCCTAGATCCCTCCGCCAAGACCCCTCCCCGCCACTGGAAACGGTCCCTTCATGGCCGGATCCGCGCCCGTCCTGGCCTTCCGCCGCACCTCCTGACACCAAGCGCCGCCGCCGGATGCTGTCAGATTTAGGTTATGAAATACTCCCTCCGTCCGGAAATACTTGTCATCAAAATGGATAAAAAAGGATGTATCTAGATGTATTTTAGTTCTAGATACATCTTTTTTCATCCATTTTGATGACAAGTATTTTCGGACAGAGGGAGTAAGTTCTAATATGATAGGTATTTAAGGGGGATATAATAAAAAAATCATGTAGAACACTAAATATGATAAGTTTGATTCCTTGCAATAGTTTTTCGATATTAAGATGGTAATATGTGGGTTGTGCTGGTGAGTCATTGTGGTTTAGTAAGAATATTTTTGTTAAGGTCTTTTATTCCCGGAGCATGCATGTATAGTCTCCCATTATGCTAAGAAGTTTGAGCACGATTTATTATTGAGTGTCTTCCTTGGCGTGAAGGTCGGGGTGCGCAATGGTAAACTCCTACCAACCTCACCCCTAGGGGCATGCGTAGTAGTATGTACTTTGCTTCGAGGGCTAATAGACTATTGGAATAAGTATGTTAGTTATTTATGACTAATGTGAGTCCATGGATTATACGCGCTCTCACATTTCTGCAATTTGCTAGCCTCTTCGGTGTTGTGCATTGCCCTTTCTCTCCTCACGATGTGGTAGAAATTTCACCAGCGCATCCAAACCTTTTGATATGATACGCTCTATCACACATAAGCCTCTTTATATCTTCCTAAAACAACCATTATACCTACCTATTATGGCATTTCCATAGCCATTCCGAGATATAGTGCCATGCAACTTCCACTATTCCGTTATTATGACACACATCATCATTGTCATATTGCTTTGCATGATCACATAGCTGACATAGTATTTGTGGCTCAGCCACCCTTCATCATTTTTATACATGTTACGCTAGATCATTGCACATCCTAGTACACTGTCAGAGGCATTCATATAGAGTCATAGTGTGTTCTAGTATCGAGTTGTAATTTTGAGTTGTAAGTAAATAGAAGTGTGATGATCATCATTATTCGTTATTAGAGCATTACCCCAGTGAGGTAATAAAAAAGAAGATGCCAAAAAGATCCCAACGAAAAATGAGAGAAAAAGGGAGAAGGGGCAATGTTGCTATCCTTTTCCACACTTGTGCTTCAAAGTAGAACCATATTTATCATATAGAGAGTCTCCTACGTAGTCACTTTCATATACTAGTGGGAATTTTCATTAAAGAAATTTACTTGCATATTTCAATGATGGGCTTCCTCAAATGCCCGAGGTCTTATAGAGCAAGCAAGTTGGATGCACAACCACTTAGTTTTCCAGTTTGAGCTTTCATACACTTATAGCTCTTAGTGCATTCATTGCATGGAAATCCCTACTCCTTGCATTGACATCAATTTATGGGCATCTCCATGGCATGTTGATTAGCCGTGGCAATGTGAGACTTTCTCCTTTTTGTCTTCTCCATATTAATCTCTACCACCACATTCTATTCCACCCATAGTGCTATATCCATGTCTTGCACTCATGTATTGCATGAGGGTTGAAAAAGCTGAAGCGCGTTAAAAAGTACTCCCTCCGTTCCAAAATAGATGACCCAACTTTATACCAACTTTAGTACAAAGTTGGGTCATCTGTTTTGGAACAGAGGGAGTATGAACCAATTGTTTGGCTAACACCGGGGTAGCGCATGATTTATACCTTGTGTTAAGAAGATGGAGCATGAAAAGGCTATATGATTTTGTAAGGATGGCTTTCTGTAGCATTTATATATTTAAGACATGATTGTTTGTTATTATGAATGAGTATCGATTTCTTTGTGTCAAATTATAGATAATTGCTTTGAATCATTCGGATCTTAAATATTCATACCATAAATGAAGGATTACATGTAGACATGTTAGGTAGCATTCCACATAAAAATTATGTTTTTGTCATTTACCTACTCGAGGACGAGCATGAATTAAGCTTGGGGATGCTTGATGCATCTCCAGCGTATCTATAATTCTGTATTGTTCCATGCTATTATAGTATCAATCTTGGATGTTTTATATGCAGTTATATATCATTTTTTTGGGACTAACCTATTAACCTAGTGCGCAGTGCCAGTTGTTGTTTTTGCTAGTTTTTGTCAAGAAATCAATATCAAACAGAGTCCAAACGAAAAAAAATGGATTAATTTTTCTAGAAAAAAAGGAACCCTAGAAGGTTCGGGAGAAGACCTATGGAGTCATGAGGAAGCGAAAAACCCAGGGGGCAAGCCCTACAGGCTTGTGAGCCCCTCGTGGAACCTCTTGACATAATTCCACATCTATAAATTCCCAAATATTCCCCGTATAGCAGAGAGCAATAGCAAATACTTTTTCCACTGCTGCAAGTTTCTGTTCTTCCAACATACCGTCTAGAGAGACCTTTTCCGGTACTCTGTCGGAGGGGGACTCGATCACGGAGGGCTTCTTCATCATCCTTGCTACCTTCCGATGATGCGTGAGTAGTTCACCATAGACCTACGGGTCCATAGCTCGTAGATAGATGGCCGCTTCTCTCTCTTTAATTTTCAATACAATGTTCTCCTCGATGTTCTTGGAGTTCTATTCAATGTAATCTTTTTTGCGGTGTGTTTGTTGGGATCCGATGAATTGTGGTTTTTTGATCAGATTATCTATGAATATTAATTGAGTCTTCTCGGAATTGTTTTATGCATGATTATTATAGCTTTGTGTTTCTCTACGATCTATCCGTTTGGTTTGGTCAACTAGATTGGTTTATCTTGCAATGGGAGAGGTGCTTTGTGATGGGTTCAGTCTTGCGGTGCTCAATCCCAGTGATAGAAAGGGACATGGCATGTAGTTGTATTGTTGCTGTTAAGGATCAAATGATGGGGTTTATTCGTATTGATTGTGTTTACTTTGTCTACATCATGCCATCTTGCTTAGGGTGTTACTCCGTTTTTATAACTTAATACTCTAGATGCATGTTGGATAGCGGTTGATGGGTGTAGTAATAGTTGTAGATGCATGCAGGAGTTGGTCTACTTGTCTCAGACGTCATCCATATATACATGATCATTGCCTTGGATATTGTCATAACTATGTGCTTTTCTATCAATTGCCCGACTATAATTTGTTTACCCACCGTATGCTTTTTGTTCGAGATAAAAGCCTCTAGTGAAAACTATGGCTCCCGGGTCTACTTTTATTATATAGAAAATCCAAAAATACCTTGTGTCGGGGAAACGACACCTATGGGATCCCGGGGACCCCTTTTGCTACGGTTGCGGGGCATAGAGTTGTGCAAAGAGCAGGTCTAGACAATCAACGCATGGGAATTTTTACCCAGGTTCGAGTCGCATAATGGTATGTAAAACCCTAGTCCTTCTTGTCTGTGTATATTTGGTGTTCTTGAGCTCTTGAACTGGCCTCTATGCGTGGCTGTCCAAAAAGTCCGAATCCTCTCTCAGGATGCCTTAGGCCTCCATTTATACGTCAAAGGGGTTGCCACGGCGACACACATGAGGTGTAAAGTTACTACAGTGTACAAGGTTATCCTCTGACATCTTAGGACAAACACATTTAATGCGGCGCCTATGTGTCCCCTAGCTTTATAGGGGGTGGCAAGGTAGCTTGTCCCACCCATTACCACCTCACCTCGCTCCAACACGCGTCCAGGCTGACGAGGCACGCGGCGCCACGCTGGCTGCTAGCTGCTGTGGTGGCAGGGTCTTCACGAAGATCTGCATGCCACCACGCAGGTGCTTGTAGTTGTCTTAGGAGCCGCATGCTGCCACGTAGGTGCTTATCCAGTTGGCGAGTCGGTCGTCGCGTAGGAGGGGCCGTGGGGCGGCGAAACCTTAGCGGGCACGGGCCTGGCTTTGGCCCCGCAGACGCCCCAGGCAAGGGGTCTTGCTGGGGTCTTGTGGCTGTCCCCAGCAAGGCTCTTGCCGGGGGTCTTCGTCTTCTGGTCTCTTGTCTAGGTTTTCGGGCCCCTCTACCCTACAAGAATCTGCAGGCCACTGCATAGGCATCCCTTGAATCTTGGACTTGACGTTGTCGATGGTGTCAGAGCTCTCAGAACCAAGGGTGGTGGCCTTGCTGGTGTTTGGGCGAGCTGCCCCGGCAAGGCTCTTGCCGGGGTCACGTAGGCTGCCCCGGCAAGGGCGTTGCTGAAGGAAATATGCCCTAGAGGCAATAATAAAGAGGTTATTTATATTTCCTTGTAACATGATAAATGTATTTTATTCATGCTAGAATTGTATTAACCGGAAACTTAGTACATGTGTGAATACATAGACAAAATAGTATGTCCCTAGTATGCCTCTACTAGACTAGCTCATTAATCAAAGATGGTTATGTTTCCTAGCCATAGACATGAGTTGTCATTTGATCAAAGAGATCACATCATTAGGGGAATGATGTGATGGACTAGACCCATCCGTTAGCTTAGCACTATGATCGTTTAGTTTTACTGCTATTGCTTTCTTCATGACTTATACATGTTCCTATGACTATGAGATTATGCAACTCTCAAATACCGGAGGAACACCTTGTGTGCTATCAAATGTCACAACGTAACTGGGTGATTATAAAGATGCTCTACAGGTATCTCCGAAAGTGTTCGTGGTGTTGGCATAGATCAAGAATAGGATTTGTCACTCCGAGTGTCGGAGAGGTATCTCTGGGCCCTTTCAGTAATGCACATCATAATAAGCCTTGCAAGCAAATGACTAATGAGTTAGTCACGAGGTGATGTATTACGGAATGAGTAAAGAGACTTGCTTCTAACAAGATTGAACTAGGCATTGAGGTACCGACGATCGAATCTCGGGCAAGTAACATACCGATGACAAAGGGAACAATGTATGTTGTTATGCGGTTTGACCGATAAAGATCTTCATAGAATATGTAGGAGCCAATATGGGCATCTAGGTTCCGCTATTGGTTATTGACCGGAGATGAGTCTCGGTCATGTCTACATAGTTCTCGAACCCGTAGGGTCCGCACGCTTAACGTTTGATGACGATCGGTATTATGAGTTTATGATTTTTGATGTACCGAAGGTAGTTCAGACTCCCGGATGAGGTCACGCACATGACGAGGAGTCTCGAAATATCTGAGACATAAAGATTGATATATTGGACGACTATGTTTGGACACCAGAAGGGTTCCAGAAGGTTTCGGGCATATACCGGAGTACCGGGAGGTTACCGGAACCCCCCGGGGAGTTAATTGGGCCTCATGGGCCCTAGTGGGAGAAGAGGAGTGGCGGCCAGGGCACCCGCGCCCCCCCTCCCCCTCTAGTCCGAATTGGACAAGGAGGGGGGTGGCGCCCCCCTTTCCTTCTCTTCCTCTCTCCCCTACTCCAACTAGGAAAAGAGGGAGTCCTACTCCCGGTGGGAGTAGGACTCCTCCCTTGGCGCGCCCTCGTCCTGGCTGGCCGCCTCCCCCTAGCTCCTTTATATACGGGGGCAGGGGGCACCTCTAGACACACCAGTTGATCAGTTGATCTCTCCCAACCGTGTGCGGTGCCCCCTGCACAGAAACACATCTCGGTCATACCGTTGTAGTGCTTAGGCGAAGCCCTGCGCCGGTAGCTTCATCATCTCCGTCACCACGCTGTCGTGCTGACGGAACTCACCCATGAAGCTCTACTAGATCAAGAGCTCATGGGACGTCATCAAGCTGAACGTGTGCTGAACACGGAGGTGTCGTACGTTCGGTGCTTGATCGGTTGGATCGCGAAGAAGTTCGACTACATCAACCGCGTCACTAGACGCTTCCGCTTTCGGTCTACAAGGGTACGTAGACACACTCTCTCCTCTCGTTGCTATGCATCTAGTAGATAGATCTTGCGTGATCGTAGGATTTTTTTTGAAATACTATGTTCCCCAACAGTGGCATCATGAGCCAGGTCTATGCGTAGATGATATGCACGAGTAGAACACAAGTGAGTTGTGGATGATACTAGTCATACTGCTTACCAGCATGTCTTACTTTGATTCGGTGGTATTGTTGGATGAAGCGGCCCGGACCGACATTACGCGTACGCTTACGCGAGACTGGTTCTACCGACGTGCTTCGCACATAGGTGGCTGGCGGGTGTCAGTTTCTCCAACTTTAGTTGAATCGAGTGTGGCTACGCCCGGTCCTTGTGAAGATTAAAACAACACATACTTGATGAAATATCATTGTGGTTTTGTATGCGTAGGTAAGAACGGTTCTTGCTAAGCCCGTAGCAGCCACGTAAAACTTGCAACAACAAAGTAGAGGATGTCTAACTTGTTTTTGCAGGGCATGTTGTGATGTGATATGGTCAAGACATGATGAGTTATACATTATTGTATGAGATGATCATGTTTTGTAAAGTTATCGGCAACCAGCAGGAGCCATATGGTTGTCGCTTTATTTATGAATACAGTCGCCATGTAATTTCTTTACTTTATCACTAAGCGGTAGCGATAGTCGTGGAAGCAATAGTTGCCAAGACGACAACGATGCTACGATGGAGATCAAGGTGTCGCGCTGGTGATGATAGTGATCATGATAGTGCCTTGGAGATGGAGATTAAAAGCACAAGATGACGATAGCCATATCATGTCACATATTTTGATTGCATGCGATGTTTATCTTATTATGCTTCTTATCTTGCTTAGTACGACGGTAGCATTATAAGATGATCCCTTACAAAATTTCAAGGTACAAGTGTTCTCCCTGAGTATGCATCGTTGCGAAAGCTCGTCGTGCCAAGACACCACGTGATGATCGGGTGTGATAAGCTCTACGTTCACATACAACGGGTGCAAGCTAGTTTTGCACACGCAGAATACTCGAGTTAAACTTGATGAGCCTAGCATGTACATACATGGCCTCGAAACACTAGAGACCGAAAGGTCGAGCGTGAATCATATAGTAGATATGATCAACATAAGATGTTCACCATTGAAAACTACTCCATCTCACGTGATGATCGGACATGGTTTAGTTGATTTGAATCGCGTGATCATTTAGATGACTAGAGGGATGTCTATCTAAGTGGGAGTTCTTTAGTAATATGATTAATTGAACTTTACTTTATCATGAACTTAGTCCTGATAGTTTTTGCATATCTATGCTGTCGAGGATCAATGGCCCGTGCTACCATTCCCTTGAATTTTAATGCATTCCTAGAGAAAGCTAAGTTGAAAGATGATGGTAGCAATTACACGGACTGGGTCCGTAACTTAAGGATTATCCTTATTGTTGCATAGAAGAATTATGTCCTTGAAGCACCGTTGGGTGACAAGCCTGCTGCAGGAGCAACCCCGGACGTTATGAACCTCTGGCAAGCTCATTCTGATGACTACATGATAGTTCAGTGTGCCATGTTTTACAGCTTAGAACCGAGACTTCAACGACGTTTTGAACGTCATGGAGCATATGAGATGTTCCAGGAGTTGAAGTTGATATTTCAAGCAAATGCCCGGATAGAGAAATATGAGATTTCCAATAAGTTCTATAGCTGTAAGATGGAGGAGAACAGCTCTATTAGTGAACACTTGCTCAGAATGTCTGGGTACTACAATCATATGACCCAACATGGTTGCAAAGTTGATGAAGATAGTGTTATTGATTAAGTTCTTCAATCACTGCCACCAAGCCATAAAGGCTTCGTGATGAACTATAACATGCAAGGGATGCAGAAGACAATTCCCGAGCTCTTCGCTATGCTCAAAGCTGGGAAGGTAGAAATCAAAAAGGAGCATCAAGTGTTGATGGTTAACAAGACCACTAATTTCAAGAAAAAGGGCAAGGGAAAGAAGGGGAACTTAAAGAAGAATAGCAAGACAGTTGCTACTCCCACGAAGAAACCCAAGTCTGGAGCCAAGCCTAAAACTGAGTGCTTCTACTGCAAAGGGACTGGACACTGGAAGCGGAACTGCCCCAAGTATTTTGCGGATAAGAAGGATGGAAAGGTGAACAAAGGTATATGTGATATACATGTTATTGATGGGTACCTTACTAATGCTTGTAGTAGCACCTGGGTATTTGATACCGGTTCAGTTACTAATATTTGTAACTCGAAACAGGACTACGGATTAAACAAAGATTGGCTAAGGACGAGGTAACGATGCACGTGGGAAATGGTTCCAAAGTTGATGTGATCGCCCTCGGCACAATACCTCTACATCTACCTTCGGGTTAGTTTTAGACCTGAATAATTGTTATTTGGTGCCAGCGTTAAGCATGAACATTATATATGGATCTTGTTTATTGCGAGACGGTAATTCATTTAAATCTGAGAATAATGGTTGTTCTATTTATATGAGTAATATCTTTTATGGTCATGCACCCTTGAAGAGTGGTATATTCTTGTTGGATCTCGATCATAGTGATACACATATTCAAAATATTGAAGCCAAAAGATGCAAGGTTAATAATGATAGTGCAACTTATTTGTGGCACTGCCGTTTAGGCCATATTGGTGTAAAGCACATGAAGAAACTCCATAGTGATGGACTTTTGGAATCACTTGATTATGAATCACTTGGTGCTTGCGAACCATGCCTCATGGGCAAGATGACTAAAACTATGTCTCCGGAACAATGGAGCGAGCAATAGATTTGTTGGAAATCATACATACTGATGTATGTGGACCGATGAGTGTTGAAGCTCGCGGCGGGTATCGTTATTTTATGACCTTCAATGATTATTTGAGCAGATATGGGTGTATCTACTTGATGAAGCACAAGTCTGAAACATTTGAAAAGTTCAAAGAATTTCAGAGTGAAGTAGAGAATCATCGTAAAAAGAAAATAAAGTTTCTACGATCTGATCGTGGAGGTGAATATTTGAGTTACGAGTTTGGTCTTCATTTGAAACAACGTGGAATAGTTTCACAACTCATGCCACCCGGAACACCACAGCGTAATGGTGTGTCCGAACGTCGTAACCGTACTTTATTATATATGGTGCGGTCTATGATGTCTCTTACCGATTTACCACATTCGTTTTGGGGTTATGCTTTAGAGACAGCTGCATTCACGTTAAATAGGGCACCATCTAAATCCATTGAGACGACGCCTTATGAACTGTGGTTTGGCAAGAAACCAAAGTTGTTGTTTCTTAAAGTTTGGGGCTGCGATGCTTATGTGAAAAAGATTCAACCAGATAAGCTCGAACCCAAGTCTGCGAAATGTGTCTTCATAGGATACCCAAAGGAGACTGTTGGGTACACCTTCTATTACAGATCCAAAGGCAAGATATTCGTTGCTAAGAATGGATCCTTTCTAGAGAAGGAGTTTCTCTCGAAAGAAGTGACTGGGAGGAAAGTGGAACTTGATGATGTAATTGTACCTTCTCCTAAATTGGAAAGTAGCACATGACAGAAACTAGTTCCAGTGATTCCTACACCAATTAGCGAGGAAGCTAATGATGATGATCATGAAACTTCGGAGCAAGTTACTACTGAACTTCGTAGATCAACCAGAGTACGTTCCGCGCCAGAGTGGTATGGTAACCCGGTTCTGGAAGTCATGTTACTAGACCATGATGAACCTACGAACTATGAGGAAGCGATGATGAGCCCAGATTCCGCAAAATGGCTTGAAGCAATGAAATCTGAGATGGGATCCATGTATGAGAACAAAGTGTGGACTTTGGTTGACTTGCCCAATGATCGGCAAGCCATCAAAAATAAATGGATCTTCAAGAGGAAGATCGACGCTGACGATAATATTACTGTTTACAAAGCTCGACTTGTTGTGAAAGGTTTTCGACAAGTTCAAGGAGTTGACTACGATGAGACTTTCTCGCCCGTAGCGATGCTTAAGTCTGTCCGAATCATGTTAGCGATTGCCGCATTTTATTAGCACTCCGATTGCTCCTATTAACGATGCTGAATCTTGTGAGATCAATGCTGCTTTGTTGAATCTTGTCATGAAAGATCAATTCTCCGGCCTTCCTAGTGAAGATGCCGCTACCCATCTAAACAACTTTGTTGATTTGTGTGATATGCAAAATAAAAGGGATACGGATAACGATATTGTTAAATTGAAGTTATTTCTGTTTTCACTTAGAGATCGTGCCAAAACTTGGTTTTCCTCTTTGCCTAGAAATAGTATTGATTCATGGAATAAGTGCAAAGATGCTTTTATCTCTAAGTATTTCCCACCTGCTAAGATCATCTCTCTTAGAAACGATATTATGAATTTTAAGCAACTAGATCATGAGCATGTTGCACAAGCTTGGGAGAGAATGAAATTGATGATACATAATTGCTCTACACATGGCTTGAATCTATGGATGATTATTCAGAACTTTTATGCTGGCTTGAATTTTGCTTCTAGAAATCTTTTAGATTCGTCCGCCGGAGGCACTTTCATGGAAACTACCTTAGGAGAAGCTACCAAACTCCTAGATAATATTATGGTTAATTATTCTCAATGGCACACCGAAAGATCTACTAGTAAAAAGGTGCATGCTATCGAAGAAATTAGTGTTTTAAGTGGAAAGATGGATGAACCCATGAAATTGTTTGCTGCTAAGAGTGCTTCTTCTGATCCTAATGATATGTCTTTGTCCACTTTAATTGAGAATAACAATGAATCTTTGGATGTGAATTTTGTTGGTAGGAATAATTTTGGTAACAATGCTTATAGAGGTAATTTTAATCCTAGGCCTTTTCCTAGTAATTCCTCTAATAATTATGGTAATTCCTACAACAACTCTTATGGAAAGATGCCTTCTGAATTTGAAACTAGTGTTAAAGAGTTTATGATCTTGCAAAAGAATTTCAATGCTTTGCTTGAAGAGAAATTGCTTAAGGTTGATGAATTGGCTAGAAGTGTGGATAGAATTACTCTTGATGTTGATTCTTTGAAACTTAGATCTATCCCACCTAAGCATGATATCAATGAGTCTCTCAAAGCCATGAGAATTTCCATTGATGAATGCAAGGAAAGAACCGCTAGAATGCGTGCTAAAAGAGAAGATTATATTAAATCATCTTCTTCTAGTTATCATGCAAATAAAGATGAAGATCTGAAAGTTATTGATGTGTCTCCTATTAGATCCTTGTTTTCTAGCATTAATCTTGATGAGAATAGGATTGGAGATGATTCTGCTTTAAGGCGTCCCAATGATTCGGAGTTTGTAGATCTTGATGGTAAAATTGCTAAAAGTGGGAGTGAAGAGATTAAAACATTGCATAGTAATGAACCCACTACTTTGGATTTCAAGGGATTCAACTATGATAATTGCTCTTTGATTGATTGTATTTCCTTGTTGCAATCCATGCTAAATTCTCCGCATGCTTATAGTCAAAATAAAGCTTTCACTAAACATATAGTTGATGCTTCGATGCAATCTTATGAAGAAAAACTTGAGTTGGAAGTTTCTATACCTAGAAAGCTTTATGATGAGTGGGAACCTACTATAAAAATAAAAATAAAAGATCATGAATGCTACGCTTTGTGTGATTTGGGTGCTAGTGTCTCCACTATCCCAAAAACTTTGTGTGATTTGTTAGGGTTCCATGAGCTTGATGATTGTTCTTTAAATTTGCATATTGCGGATTCCACTATTAAGAAACCTATGGGAAGAATTAATGATGTTCTTATTGTTGCTAATAGGAATTATGTACCCGTAGATTTCATTGTTCTTGATATAGATTGCAATCCTTCATGTCCTAATATTCTTAGTAGACCTTTCCTTAGAACGATTGGTGCAATTATTGATATGAAGGAAGGAAATATTAGATTCCAATTTCCATTAAGGAAAGGTATGGAACACTTTCCTAGAAATAAAATCAAATTGCCATATGAATCTATCATGAGAGCCACTTATGGATTGCCTTCCAAAGATGGCAATACCTAGATCTATCTTGTATCGTGCCTAGCTAGGGGCGTAAAACGAAAACGCTTGTTGGGAGGCAACCCAATTTTATGTTTTTTGTTTCTGTTGCTGTTAGGGAGTAAATATTGCATCTAGCCTCTGATTATATGTGGTTTCATGTTTTGTTTAGTGTTTGTTACAGGTAGAACCTTTGGGAAGACTTGTGTGAAGTTTATATGATCTTGCTGTGAAAAATAGAATCATTAGCGCTCGCTAAAGTAGTCGTGGGATTTTACTAGAGTGTGCTTTTTAGTTGATTCTTTTTGCTGCTGATTTGTAGACAACAATTTACCAATTTAGTTTGAATTTTTTGGAGTTCCAGAAGTAGGCGAACCCTGCAGATTACTACAGACTGTTCTGTCTTTGACAGATTCTGTTTTTCGTGTGTTGTTTGCTTATTCCGATGCATCTATGAGTAATATTGGAGGATATGAACCATAGAGAAGTTGGAGTACAGTAGGTTTAACACCAATATAAACAAAGAATGAATTCATTGCTGTACCTTTGAGTAGTGGTTTGCTTTCTCATACTAACGGAGCTCACGAGAATTTTTGTCTAAGTTTTGTGTTGTGAAGTTTTCAAGTTTTGAGTATTGCTTTGATGGACTATGGAACAAGGAGTAGCAAAGGCCTAAGCTTGGGGATGCCCATGGCACTCCAAGTAAATTCAAGATAATCAAAAGCCTAAGATTGGGGATGCCCCGGGAAGGCATCCCCTCTTTCATCTTCATCCATCGGTAACTATACTTGGAGCTATATTTTTATTCGCAACATGATATGTGTTTTGCTTGGAGCGTCTTGTAAAATTTGAGTCTTTGCTTGTTATTTTGTCACAATCATCCTTGCTGGACACACCTATTTGAGAGAGTTAAATATGGCCTAGAAATTATTAGAACACTCTATGTGCTTCACTTATATCTTTTGAGTTGAATAGTTTTTGCTCTAGCGCTTCACTTATATCTTTTAGAGTATGGTGGTGGTAATATTTTGTAGAAATTGTTGAACTCTCATGCTTCACTTATATCTATTTGAGAGTCTAGTAAAACAGCATGGCAATGTGTTTAGGCTAAAGAAACTAGTCTTCACATGATAGACATCCAATGTCAATGTAGTAAAAAAATTCACACCAAGTGCATTGAATAGAATGAGATGTTGGATGCTTGATAATTGTTTTGAGACATGAGGATAGTGATATTAGAGTCATGCTAGTGGAGTTATTACGAAGTTGAGAAATACTTGTGTTAAGGTTAGTGATTCCCGTATCATGCACGTATGGTGAACCACTATGTGACGAAGTTAGAGCATGAGGTATTTGTAGAGTGCCAACCGTTGTGTGGAGGTCGGGGGCGTGCGATGGTTAACTCCTACCAACCTCCCCCCTAGGAGCATGCGTTGATTGCTTTGTTTTGATGACTCGTAGATTTTTACAATAAGTATATGAGTTCTTATGACTAATGTTGAGTCCATGGATTATACGCACTCTCACCCTTCCACCATTGCTAGCCTCTCTTGTACCGCGCAAGTTTCGCCGGTACCATAAAACCACTATATATCCTCAAAACAGCCACCATATTGTTCCTCAAAACAGCCACCATACCTACCTATCATGGCATTTCCATAGCCATTCCGAGATATATTGCCATGCAACTTTCCACCGTTCCGTTCATATGACACGCATCATATTGTCATATTGCCATGCATGATCATGTAGTTGACATCGTATTTGTGGCAAGGCCACCATGCATAATTTTTATACATGTAACTCTTATTTCATTGCACATACCGGTACACCGCCGAAGGCATTCATATAGAGTCATACTTTGTTGTTGTAGTATCGAGTTGTAATATCGAGTTGTAATGAAAGTGTGATGATCATCATTATTAGAGCATTGTCCCATGGGAGGAAAGGCTAAATCTATAAAGCCCCTCCGCAAAAAAAGAAAAAGAAAAAGAAAGGCCAAAAGAAATAGAAACAAAGGCCCAAAAAAAGAAAAAGAAAAAGGGACAATTGCTACTATCTTTTTCCACATTTGTGCTTCAAAGTAGCACCATGTTCTTCATTGTAGAGAGTCTCATGTTTAGTCACTTTCATATACTAGTGGGAATTTTTATTATAGAACTTGGCTTGTATATTCCAATGATGGGCTTCCTCAAATGCCCTAGGTCTTCGTGAGCAAGCAAGTTGGATGCACACCCACTAATTTCTTTTGTTGAGCTTTCATTCATATTTAGCTCTAGTGCATCCGTTGCATGGCAATCCCTACTCACTCACATTGATATCTATTGATGGGCATCTCCATAGCCCGTTGATACGCCTAGTCGTTGTGAGACTATCTCCCTCCTTTTTGTCTTCTCCACAACCACCTCTATTCCACCCATAGTACTATATCCATGGCTCACGCTCATGTATTGCGTGAAAGTTGAAAGGTTTGAAAAGCTAGAGTATGAAAACAAATTCTTGGCTGAAATCGGGGTTGTGCATGATATGAATATTTTGTGCGATGAAGAGGGAGCATAGCTAGACTATATGATTTTGTAGGGATAACTTTCTTTAGCCATGGTATTTTGAGAAGACATGATTGCTTTGTTAGTATTGCTTGAAGTATTATTATTTCTTATGTCAATATATAGACTTTTATCTTGAATCTTTCAGATCTGAACATTCATGCCACAATTAAGAGAATTACATTGAAAAACTATATTGGTTAGCATTCCACACCAAAAATTCTTTCTTTATCATTTACCTACTCGAGGATGAGCAGGAATTAAGCTTGGGGATGCTTGATACGTCTCCAACATATCTATAATTTTTTATTGTTCCATGCTATTATTTATGAAGTCTTGGATGTTTAATGGGCTTTGTTATACACTTTTATATCATTTTTGGGACTAACCTACTAACCCAAAGGCCCAGTCCAGATTGCTGTTTTTTACCTATTTCAGGGTTTTGCAGAAAAGGAATATCAAAGGGAGTCCAAACGGAATGAAACCTTCACGAGAGATATTTTTGGAGAAAGTCACGCACGCGGAGCTTGAGGACCAAGTCAGGGGACAAAGAGGTGGCCCTCGAGGGTGGGGGGCGCGCCCCCTTCCTAGGGTGCACCCCCTGCCTCGAGGCCCCCTCATGTGGCCCCCAATGCCCTCCTTCTTCCTATATATATCCACGTCCCCCAGAAACTACACACGCAGAGAGAAAACCCTAATTCCACCGCCGTAGCTTCTGTTCCAGTGGAGATCCCATCTTGGAGCCTATTTCGGAGCTCCCCCGTAGGGGGGTCCATCACGGAGGCCTTCATCATCATCATCATTGCCCTCACCATGAGTTGTGAGTAGTTTACCACGGACCTTCAGGTCCATCGCTAGTATCTAGATGGCTTCTTCTCTCTCTCTGGATCTCAATACAAAGTTCTCCTTGGTCTTCGAGGAGATCTATTCGATGTAATCTCTTTTTGCGGTGTGTTTGTCGAGATCCGATGAATTGTGAGTTTATGATCAAGGTTATCTATGAAATATATTTGGTTCTTCTCTGAAATTTTTATGTGTGCTCATAATATCCTTACAAGTCTCTTCGAATTATTGGTTTGGTTTGGCCTACTAGATCTATAGTTCTTGCAATGGGGGAAGTGCTTGGCTTTGGGTTCAATCTTGCGGTGTCCTTTCCCAGTGACAGTAGGGGCAGGAAGGCACGTATTGTATTGTTGCCATCGAGGATAAAAAGATGGGGTTTTCATCATATTGCTTGAGTTTATCCCTCTACATCATGTCATCTTGCTTAAAGCGTTACTCCGCTCGTATGAACTCAATACACTAGATGCATGCTGGATAGCGGTCGATGTGTGGAGTAATAGTAGTAGATGCAGGCAGGAGTCAGTCTACTTGTCTCGGACGTGATGCCTATATACAATGATCATGCCTAGATAGTCTCATAATTATTCACTTTTCTATCAATTGCTCGACAGTAATTTGTTTACCCGCCGTAGAATATCGCTATCATGAGAAAAGCCACTAGAGAAATCTATGCCCCCCGGGTCTATTCTCAACATATCAATCTACATCTACTTTACTTTTACCGCTTTTATTTGCTGTTTTATGAAACCAAAAATACCAAAAATATAAACTATCATCTCTATCAGATCTCACTCTCGTAAGTGACCGTAAAGGGATTGAAAACCACTTATCGCGTTGGCTGCGAAGTTCTTGTTTGTTTGTGCAGGTGCGAGGGACTCGCGCATGGTCTCCTACTGGATTGATACCTTGGTTCTTAAAAACTGAGGGAAATACTTACGCTACTGTGCTACGTCTCCCTTTCCTCTTCGAGGGAATACAATGCAAGCTCAAGATGTAGCAACCCTCAAGTCCAAACAAGACCAAATGGCATATCTGATTCAAGCACCCATGAGGATTGAGAAGGGCTTGGCCACCCCGACTCAGAATCATGAGAGCTTGGAGAGGTTCATTGAGACTAGGTTCTATGGTCTTGATCTGAAAGTGACAGAGATACAGACAGCAGTTGAGCAGCTCTAGGAGGAAGCAGAGGAGAGGAGAGGACATGCTACCACAAATTCATTTCAGCGAGTGCCTCGAGGTCAGAGATCTACTACAGTGCCAGTTCCAGACACTAGAGCTTCTACATCTGCACCAGTAGCCACACCTTCAGTGCCACCTCCAGCAGCCACTCCACTAGCTCCAACTATGTCATCTGAAGCCTTCGTTCTTGGAGTTCTCTCTACACCACCTCCCGAAGACCAAGCCTGAGAGACGCATAGCACTATGTATTTTCAAACTTTTTGGTAACTTGTTGCCAAAGGGGGAGAAATATGTATAGCTCATAGGCTTCGAGAGAGAGAGAGAGTGTTTTGCCTCTTTGGTCTTTCTTGCTTTTGGTTGAACTTTATTCTGCATTTGCTTTATACTCTATGTCCGTGTGTGAGGTACTTGTTTGATCATGTGAATGATCATATGCTACCTTAGTGCTTGCTTGGATGATACTATCTTTTATATCCTTATATGATCATTCACTTTGCTTGGTGATGAGTGCAAGTTTTAGTGAATATCATTTTGAGCGATCCACCAAGATGTATGTGACGTGGAAGAGTAACCCATGATCCTAATCGATTGTGCATTTGCATTCAAACACAAATTTCAAATAACGCACAAATTTATTGGGAGCTCTTGTTTATCACATACTTCTCAAAGTGACGATGTATTTAAATCTTATTCATTTGGTGAAGCTTTGATCTATATGTTGTCATCAATTACCAAAAAGGGGGAGATTGAAAGTGCAACTATCCCCGGGTGGTTTTGGTAATTACTAACAACATATAGCTCATTGAACTAATGCTATCTAAAGATAAATATTTCAGGAAAGTTCAATGATTGGCATGGCATGGACTAGGAATGTGGACCCCTCAAAATGCTAAAGACAAAGGATTGGCTCAAGCTCAAGACTCTATATTTTCTATTTTAGTGATCCGAGATCACATTGAGTCCATAGGAAAGCCAATACTATTAAAAGGGGATGAGGTGTTGCTTAATGGCTTTCTTGCTCAAAATGCTTAGTGATATGCTCGA
This sequence comes from Secale cereale, assembly GCA_902687465.1. Lineage (NCBI taxonomy): Eukaryota > Viridiplantae > Streptophyta > Magnoliopsida > Poales > Poaceae > Secale > Secale cereale. The sequence goes on along the minus strand of LR738711.1, from coordinate 236,399,828 downwards.
AAACCCTCAACCACTTTCTCGCATCCACATATGTCCCAAACCAAAAGTCAAACTCAGCCCCACCGAAAAGTTCTATCCGGCGCCATCGAGTTCATTTGACATAGCCACTGCCACTAAACCCGAATGAGTCGGTCTCACCGAAAGGGATCTCGGTCTCACCAAGATGGGATTGCAAACTCTCTGTTTCCCTTTGTAACATTTCGGTCTCACCGAGATGAGCGATCGGTCCCACCGAGTTCGCAATGCAAACTCTCTGTTTCTCCTTCGTAACATTTTGGTCCAACCGAAGCGAGCGAATCGGTCCCACCGAGTTTGCCTGACCAGTCCTCTATGTGCTTATTACCAAAATCGGTCCCACCGAGTTTGTGTAATCGGTCTCACCAAGATTATGTTATGCCCTAACCCTAATGAAATCAGTCCTACCGAGTTGATCATATCGGTCCCACCGAAATGCCTAACGGTCACATTATGAATTAAATCGGTCTGATCGAGTTCTCTGAATCGGTCCCACCGAGTTTGGTAAATTGTGTGTAACGGCTAGATTTTGTGTGGAGGCTATATATACCCGTCGACCCACTCTTCACTCGTGGAGAGAGCCATCACAACATACCTACACTTCCATCATACATGTTATGAGAAGAGAACTACCTACTCAAGTGTTGAGATCAAGATATTCCATTCCTACCATATGAATCTTGTTCTCTAGCCTTCCCCAAGTTGCTTTCCACTCAAATCATTCTTCCACCATATCCAAATCTGTGAGGAGCTGTTTGAGTGTTGAGGAAACTATCATTTGAAGCATTTGAGCAAGGATTTCATCATCAACACACTGTCTATTACCTTTTGAAGAGTGGTGTCTCCTAGATTGGTTAGGTGTCACTTGGGAGCCTCCGACGAGATTGTGGAGTTGAACCAAAGAGTTTGTAAGGGCAAGGAGATCACCTACTTCGTGAAGATCTACCCTAGTGAGGCAAGTCCTTCGTGGGCGATGGCCATGGTGGGATAGACAAGGTTGCTTCTTCGTGGACCCTTCGTGGGTGGAGCCCTCCGTGGACTCGCGCAGCCGTTACCCTTCGTGGGTTGAAGTCTCCATCAACTTGGATGTACGATAGCACCACCTATCGGAACCAAGACAAAAACATCCATGCCTACACTTGCGTTTGCTCCCTCCAAACTCCTCCCTTTACCTTCATATGCAATTGTTTTACTTTCCGCTGCTACACACATAGAATTGCATGTGTAGGTTGATTGCTTGACTTGTGCTAAGTTGCTAAAATCCACCAAGAACTAAAATTGGGAAAATGCTAGATTTTTATTTGGTCAAGTAGTCTAATCACCCCCTCTAGACATACTTTCGATCCTACAAATACCCTAGTCCTGCCTTGATGTGTATTTGAGTGTTCTTGAGCTCTTGATATAGCTACGGTGCGTGCCTAGTCCAAAAGATCCAAATCCTTCTCTAGTATGCCTCGGGCCTCCTTTTATAGTCAAAGGGGGTCGCCACAGTGGCACATAGGAGGTGGAAAGATATACAGTGCACAAGCTTATCTCTTGCCATTACGGGACAAGACACATTAAATGTGCTACTTAGGTGTCCACTTGCTTTATCGGGGACGGCAGCGAGGCCCGTCCCGTCTGCCGCCGCTCCATCTGGTTGCGACGCGTGTCCAGGCCAATGAGGCATGCAACGCCCTGTAGGTTGGCAGGCAGCTGAGATGGCGTGGTGGTAGGGTCTTCACGAAGATCTGCATGCCAGCACGCAGGTGCTTGACTAGCTGGACCAGGAACCGCGTACTGCCACGTGGGTTCTTGCCTGGGCTAGTGGGTCGACTGTCGAGCTGGGGCGACGATGGGGCGGCAAGGGCTTGCCGGGGCTTCGGGGTATCTTCGGCAAGGAGCCTTGCTGGGGCCCCGAGGGCATCCTCGGCAAGGAGCCTTGCGGTCGTCTTGTCTTCTGGTACTCATCTAGGATTCGCAAACCCTTTGTATTCACAAAGATCTGCATGCCATCACGCATGCGCTTCCCGAGCCTTGGTTCCAACGTTGTTGATGGTGTCGGAGCTCCTAGGCTCAAGGGTGGCTGCAATGGTGTTGGGTGCCGGGGTGATGCAGGTCGCCCCGGCGAGGGTCTTCCGGGGGAAGCCTATCTTGTTGCTTGGCCTTCTTGTGCCACCGTCTTGGCACTGCTCTGGTACTCTTGTGCTTTGGTTTCCCTCCTCTGCCCTGTTAGGTGTGGCCGCAGGCCTTGCTCTGACTGCCCGTGCACAAGTAAGGGATACAAAGGATAGCCCATATTTTTGTACATCGACAGAGATAAAAAGAGAGAAGGGACAATGCTACTATCCTTTTTCCACACTTGTGCTTCAAAGTAGCACCATGATCTTCATGATAGAGAGTCTCTTATTTTATCACTTTCATATACTAGTGGGAATTTTTCATTATAGAACTTGGCTTGTATATTCCAACGATGGGCTTCCTCATATTCCCTAGGTCTTCGTGAGCAAGCAAGTTGGATGCACACCCACTTAGTTTCTTTTGTTGAGATTTCATACATTTATAGCTCTAGTGCATCCGTTGCATGGCAATCCCGACTCACTCACATTGATATCTATTGATGGGCATCTCCATAGCCCATTAATATGCCTAGTTGATGTGAGACTATCTTACTCCTTTTTGTCTTCTCCACAACCACCACTCTATTCCACCTATAGTGCTATATCCATGGCTCACGCTCATATATTGCGTGAAAGTTGAAAAAGTTTCAGAATACTAAATTATGAAACAATAGCTTGGCTGAAACCGGGGTTGTGCATGATTTGAATATTTCGTGTGACGAAGATGGAGCATAGCCAAAATATATGATTTTGTAGTGATGAACTTTCTTTGTCCATGTTATTTTGAGAAGACATAATTGCTTTGTTAGTATGCTTGAAGTATTATTATTTTTATGTCAATATTAAACTTTTGTCTTGAATCTTTCGGATCTGAATATTCATGCCACAAGAAAGAAAATTACATTAAAAATTATGTTAGGTAGCATTCCACATCAAAAATTCTGTTTTTATCTGTTGGCGTTCTGGGAACGGGGGTACCCAGACTTGCCTGCCTGCGGGCCGGAGCGTGGCTCGTCCAGCGACCTGGTACGGCCCAACCTCGTCAGCAATCACTCAAGACCCTCGCGAGGGTCCGAGCCTCACGAGGCGAACGACACAAGACCTCCCCTGGGGCTGCCTCACTAGGCTAGCTCCCGAGGAGCGGAGATATCAAGGCTAGGGGCACCTCGCGAGGTCCTCGTGACGTGAGCCATGACGACCAAGGCCAGGCGGGCGCCAGCGTGCACAGGGTGCCAGTTTTCTCTTTGGTGCTAAAGGGACAGGCGCAGGCGAGGAGTCCCGAGGCATCAGGCAAAGGTTTCCATATTGGTGCAACGAGACCAAGACCAGCAGGACGGCAGAGCGGAGGTCATCGCACAGCCCATGGCGGCGTCACCACCAGAGCCTTTGGCAGGCGAAGACCACCTTTTGTCAGGATAGCTTGTACTAGCTGTCCCCCTTCAAAATTGGCCATTGTGGGATCCCTTCCCGCTCAATAGTTGGGAAGAGGACCCGAGCCTCTATAAATAGGACTAGCCACCACCATATGGGGCATCTCATCTAGAGCCACCCAAAAACATAGGATGAGAGATCGGATCATCAAGATCACCCTCGCTCTCTCCAAGCACAAGAACACCTCTCCTCAGGGGGTTGTTCTTCCCATATACTAGATCTTCCTCGGCCTATAAGGCAATCCACCACACCACACTGGATTAGGGTATTACACCACAACGGTGGCCTGAACCAGTATAAACCCTTGTGTCCTTTGTTCTTCGAGTTCAACGAGTTAGGCCTAGGAATCGGTGCGAGAGCGAGCTAGAGAGGAAAGGGGAGATCTTCGTGCACACCCCAGTGTTCGAACCTCAAGGGTTTTGCCAGAACCCAAGATCCGACATTTGGCGCGCCAGGTAGGGGTGCGCCAAAGTTTCGCCTCTCCGCCGACCCCGCTCTCCATCCGCCAGGCTCTCATGGCGGGCGCCTCTTCTTCGACCGGCTCGTAGGCGCGCGCGGCAGCGTAGCGGGCCACCGAGCCTTCACCCCCGCCTTGCGACAGGTGCAGTGTCCATCCAGGTTTAGGCCAGATCTACCACCCGTTACGACGGGGCGGCAGATCCGACCGTCTTCCTCCAGGCCTATGAGAAGGCCGTTTCGGCGGTCAGCGGCGGCAACAAGGTCATGGCCAACTGGCTCCCCATGGCGCTCACCGGTGTTCTGCGTGCCTAGTTTCTCAGCTTACCAGAGGCATCTGTAGCATCCTGGGAGGAGCTGTGCAGCCTCTTCACCGCGCGCTTCAGGGTGCCGGTCCCCCATGTCGTCGCGGCTCTCCTCGGTGGCTCTCAAGCGCCGACCTCCGACCGCCACATCAAGCAGTTCTTCCGCCAGATCGGTGTCGCCTCCGTATGTCGGGGGCCCCTCCCGGATGGGCAACACCCAAGACTGACCTCACCTTCGACTTAGGTGACCACCCCACTTCCGCTGGGGGCTCAGGCACTCTCCCAATGCTTTGTAGACCCACCATCTGCAACGTGGCAGTCACCAAGACCCTCATCGACGGTGGGGCTGGCCTCAACGTGCTCTCAGTAGAAGCTTTTAGCCTGCTCCACATGCCGCTCGAGCGGCTACGCCCCACCAAGCCCTTCTCCGGAGTCGGTAGTAGTTTCGCCAGCCCTCTAGGGAAGATCCGCCTCCCGGTCACCTTCGACACAAGCAAAAACTACCGCACCAAGCTGATCGACTTCGACATCGCCCGTATCGGCCTCTCGTACAACGCCATCCTCGGGTATCCCACCTTGGCTCAGTTCATGGCCGCGACCCATCCGGCCTACAACCTCATGAAGATGTCGGGGAGCAGCGGCATGCTCACTATGGCGGGAGACACCAAGGAAGCTCTGGTGGCCCTCAAGCTTGCCTTCCGGGCCGCTGTGGCGGCACATCCGGCCGACGGGGCTGCCCTAGGAGCCAAGGGGGCTGCACCAGCGAAAAGGAAGCAACTTTTCTCCCAAGACCAAGCCGAGACGAAGCAGATACTAGTGGATGAACATGGGATGTCAGGCACCACCTTCACTATAGGCGCTGGCCTTCCCCCAGCTCAAGAAAAGGCGTTGGTCGGATTCCTGCGTGCTAACAAGGAGGTGTTCGTGTGGGAACCCAAGGACCTGGCGGGAGTCCCGAGGGGGGTGATTGAACATCACCTAAACGTATGACCCAACGTGCGCCCTGTGAAGCAAAAGGCCCGGCGCCAATCTACAGAGAAGCAGTCCTTCATCGTACAACAGACTCGCAAGCTAGAAGCGGCGGGTGTCATCCGTGAGGTCCGGTACCTGGAGTGGCTGGTGAACCGCGTCGTTGTACCCAAGATAGGCGGAAAAGAGCGCATGTGTGTCGACTTCACAACCTCAACAAGGCCTGCCCACAAGATCCGTTTCCTCTGCCCCGCATCGACCAGATTGTCGACTCCACCACCGAGTGTAACCTACTGTGCTTCCTGGATGCCTTCACAGGCTACCACCAAATCAAGATGGCAGTGCAAGATGTCGAGAAGACTGCATTCCTCACCCCGTGCGAAGTATACTGCTACACTTGTATGCCTTTCGGGTTGCAGAATGCAGGAGCAACCTTCCAGAGGATGATGCATATCTCTATAGGAGAGCAGCTCGGGAGGAACTGTAATGCCCCAGATGTAACACTTTCCAATTTTGGCAATATATGAAACTTTGACTTCATCAATTCCATTCTGGGCTCTTCTTTAATTTCGGGTTTCTTCGTTTTGTCGTGTGCGTGTGTGTATTTCATCCATGTCATGTTATCATGTGCATTGCATTGCATTCGTGTTGTCACTTGCAACCGGTTCCACTCGCCTCTTCCCGTTGTCCGTTTCGAGTTTCTATGCTCACACACGTGCCCGTGGCATCCACGAGTCCTTTTTTCGTGTGTGGACGTGTAACATTTCTGGATTGAGGTGAGACTTGTTGTGCGATGTTGTTTTGGTACGTGTAGACCGCCTGTCAAGTTTCATCGCGTTTGGAGTTCGTTTGGTACTCCAACGGTTAACCTAGTGGGCTAAAAGTACCTCTTATTTAAGGCCCAAGACCCCCTCCACAACAGCCCACTAACCCAGCACAACCACTCCCATCATATCGGTCGTCGAATGATTGCGTGGCCGAAAACCGCTCCCCATTTGGAGTTTCCTAGCTCTTAGAAACTATGAAACAGTCCCCATCCCCGAAATCCCGGTGCAACCCTAATTTTCCTCTCCCTCCACGCGCCGGACACGTCCGCGCAGCCGCCGGACACATCCGACCCGCTGCCACCTCACTCCAACCAACCAGAGGCTGCCACATCATCCCCGCCGCCACGTGGCGACCCCCGATTCACCGGGCCACCTCATCCATCGCCACCTCAGCTCGCGGCCCCACCGGCCGTCGCGCTGCCACCCGCCGGACCACCGCGCCACCCGTCGCGCCTCCATCCCGCCGGCCACCGCACCGCCCGCCGGCGACAGCCGCGACCGCCGCCGCACCGCCCGCCGGCGACAGCCATCGCCGCCGGCGCCTCCACCAACCGCCGCCGCCGGTCGCCGCCTCGCGCACCGCAGCACCGCCGCCGCCTCCACCAACCGCCGCCGCGGCAACTCCGGCGATCGCCGCCGCAACCCGCCGTCGCGGGGCTCGCCTCCGACCGACCCTCGGCTCCGCGTCGCCGCCGCCCCTCGCCGGAGCGCCGTCGGACGCCGCCCCGGTCGCCACCACCGCACCATCCCGTCGTCTTCTTCGGCCATCTCCTCCGTCTCTGGCGCCAACTCCGGCGAACTCCGTAGATCGGGATGAGATCCACCAGTTCCACCATCCAAACGCACGCCTCCGTCCCGATCCACTCCACCCCGCACGGATTCATCCACGTTTGACTTTTGTGAGGTATAAAAACCACTAAATCCCAGGTTTTTGTTATTTTTATTGCATGTTTGAGTGGCTGTAACTTTTAGTGTGCTTGTCCAAATTCTGCATATGATATATCAAAATGATCGTGGTGATGTGCACTACATTTTGTTCCATTGTGGCATGCTTGTTTGAGTTCATCTAGAGGTCCTTCTCACCGTGAAAAGAGTGCTACTTGTTATAAACTGCTGAAACTTGTTATTTTTATGCCATGTTTGGGATATGATAACTTGGTGCATGTTTATCCAAATGGAGCATATGATATGTTAAAATGTTCATTGTGAAGTGCTCTACATGATGGTTGCTATAGCATTCATGTTAGGTTTCATATTGCCATGTTAATCTCTGTTGCAAAAGTGCATGTGGCTGTTAAGTGCTGAAACTTGTTATGAGATGCTGTTTTGACATGCTCTTTGCTATTGATGTGTTTGTCCCCAAGTCACATGCCAATATGTTTTAGAAGCACCATCATATGGTCTTTGCTGTGGTGCAAACCACTTTCCATGATATGCCATGAGGTGACTTAAACATCTTTGTAAATATGCCATGCCAATGTTACTGTTTTATACTTAGTGAAAAAACTGCTAAGTCTGGAATCTGTTTTAACCTGATGCAATGTTTGCATGATGCCCCACTCAATTCCATGCTTGTTTTGTAGTGGCCAATGGCCATTCCTTGTTGTCCATGTTATTGTCTATCCATCCATCCCCTAACTTACACATATGCCTGGCTGTAGCTTATTTATTTCTTGCTCTCAAGTTGCTATAAATTATGCCTGTCAGGTTTTTAACAGCATGATCAATTTGGTGTAGCTTGTAGCTATTGATCCATGCCTCCTATGGAGTTGCTCCAATGGAGTTGTTTGCTGTATAACATGTCTACTTCATGTCCATGCTTCTTGTCATCATGTTTGGGTGCTGTAGAGTATATATCTCTTGCTCCAAAGTTGCTATGTGGCTGTTAACTTCAGCTTTGCATTGAATCTTGTTTCGTGTGTATGTGTTGAACCGTTGCTCCGTTTCGAGCGTGACCTATATGAAACTTGTGTGATTTTGCATGTAGAATCATAATATCATGTTGTTTACATGTTTGGAGTGTGTTTTTTTATGTTTGGGTGCATCTTGCACCGTTGCCTTGCTTGTCTTGTTTTGCTCATATCTTCTAGACCGTAGCTCCGAATTAAACAAACTTTATATGAAACTTGACTAGAATTTCATGTAGATCATCATGGTGCATGTTAACTTGCTGTTTAACAATTTTAACTTAAGGTTATTTCAGATCTTGACCAATTTCAAAATATGCATATGAGGACTTACCGGATTCGCTATTTGTCGATTCCGGCCTCATTTAAACTTGTTGTTTGTGTTGTTCTTGTGTGCTTCATCCCTTGCCATGAAATGCATCACACTTGCATCATGTTGATTGTGCATTGCACCTTGTTTGATATTGTGCCATGTTGTGTTCTTGTGTTGAGTAGAGCCGGGAGCCGAGACCGAGAACGAGGTTACTACCGAGGTTGAGTACGAGGAGCCGTCTTACGATCCCATCGACGACTCGACAGGCAAGATGACCTGACCCATATATCATTACTATCTTTGCCTATTGCTAGATGTCTCGCTCTTTAGCTTATTGCCTCGATGCCCATGTTTGTTTGTCAGCCTCCTATTGTAGCAATGAATCTCTCTAACCACCCAACCTAGCAAACCTTTGTTTGACTACTAAGCTTCGCTCAGCCCCTCTTATAGCATTGCTAGTTGCAGGAGAAGATTCGAATATTCTTGCTTCATGTTGAAGTTATTGTTGGGATATCACACTATATAATCTGTTTAACTAAATCATCTATATACTTGGCAATGGGTGAAAGGCTAAGCCTCTCGCTTGGTATTTTGTTCCGCTCATGCCACCCTAGGAACTGTTTAAACCGGTGTTATGTTCCTTGATTATGCGTTCCTAACATGGTTGGGGTTATGGGACCCCCTCGATAACCCGCTTATCACTAAAGCTTTTCCAGCGAGGCCCGACATTGGTTCTACATTCGCCTAACAACTAAATCTTGCCGAGGGAGTAATTAACCCGAGGATTAAGTAATCAACCCCCCTGGGCTAGTGCTCTATTTGAGGGTTGGTCTGGTCACTGTACGCTGTGCTCATCCGGTCGTGGCCTGAGACTAGATACGCGCTACTACTGTCAGGGTGTCGGCACGCCGGGAGGTCTTGCTGTATTAGTTTTACCTATGTCGGTATATCTTGAGCACGGGATTCCGAGAATACTCGGGTCTTCCCACCTTGGAGTTGCGACTCCGCGGATTGTGAGCTTGTGATGGGCTAAGTTGGGACACCCCTACAGGGTTTGAACTTTCGAAAGCCGTGCCCGCGATTATGTGGCAGATGGGAATTTGTTAATATCCAGTTGTAGAAAACTTGACACCGTGTTCGGAATACACTACGAGCGTGAGTAACCGTGATGGTCATTTTTCGAAAGGGTTCGGGAAGTGAACACTGTGGGGTTATGTTTGACGTGCTTAGATAGGATCACTTCGTGATCACTTTGACACTCGTGGCACTTCTCTTCTCGCTCTTAACACGTAAGCTAGTGCTAGTGCAGCTGCAACCTTTATTTCTTCAGCCTTGTTCCACACCCAAGGCTTAGATAGTTTTGCTACTCGGGAACGGGATTGCTGAGTCCTCCGTGGCTCATAGATTCTACACAACACCAGATGTAGGTACTATGGTGAACTACACAGGTGACGGCATAGATCTGTACTGGGAGTTCGACGAGGAACGCGGGCGATACTACGTGTCTTACCCAGAGGATCATTAGTGGCTTCTACTAGGGGCGATCGGACCTTGTGGCTTTATTTATTTGGTATCTTTCATTTGGATCTTCGTCCATAGTCGGACTATGATGTTATTTGGATGATGATTGCTGATGTAATGAATTGTGTGATGTGGCGAGTGTAAGCCAAGTACTCTTTTGCAATTTCATCCCTATTTTACATGAGTCGTGCAAAGATACCATACTTGAGATCATTCTAGTATGAGATTATACCTTTAAGTCGTGCCGCGACATGTAGGAGTTATAATCTCATACTGGGCAATACAAGTTGGTATTCAGAGCCTTCTCCGACCTAGAAGCCCCCACTGATTGATCGAATCATTGACGGCTGAGTCTAGGCACACACGTGAAAATGTTTTGAGTCCTATATATATATCGGAGAGTAGGATTTCTTTTTCCTCCTCATCCCTTTTCACTCTGGTGAGGACTCCTGATGATTACTTGTCGCTTCTACTCTCAAAAATTCACTAATTTTTTTTAGGGTCACGCGAGTATTGTTTGGATTGTTCCGATGTCTTTGTGACGAGAACATTGTTCTCGATGACTCCTGTCATTTAGGGGTTGTGGCAGTGTCCCGGGGAGTTGAGCTCTAAGGTGTTGTCGTCACAAATATATCGCATCAGTTCTGGAATACTTAAGATGGCCGACATCGAAAACTCTCCTATGCGGTTAGTGGCAAGATAACCCCAACATCACCCAGTACTGGGGAGGTAGTTCGGGAGTATTGCCATAGCTTGTATAGCAGATGCGTTTCGAAGGTCCGAGGTAAACGGTTTCCGGAAATAACTGGTTATGTGTTGAAGGATGGATACAGCTGGATGTAGGATTAGAGTTGAGTGCGCGATGCTTCCCCTGTATCCCCAACACCTGATTGCATAACTGGAAACTTTCGGAAATTAATAGGTGGGTTCATCTAGTAGCTCGTAGGAATTCTTCCAACGAATGCATGATATGGAGTTCGGGGTTCTACATTGAGTGAAGTGGTTTTATGGGCTTTGTTCCGATCGGGAGTTGCATCTTAAAGGGTCCTTGGCTATGCTGATCCGAGGATTGCAAAAACCTTTTGTAACACGTTCCATAAGCTTTCAGCACGAATATGTCGAACGAAGCTTCTATCTTGTATTTGTTCTATCTGCTCCTTGTTGTTTTTATTGACCTTTTGTTCTCCCAAGTGGCTTCTCAAGAAGATTGTTGTACCATTAAACTGTGGATTACATTCGTTCATTTTCGTTCGAATGTTCTTGTGAAGACTTATGTTGCAATTTCTAGCCGTTGATTCAGCTTATATATTTTCAATCAATGGCTAATAGTTGTCATCTCATTCAGGATGGCTCCTAAAAGGGTTTCGAACGCTAACCCAGAGGGTGAAGAGGTTCCTGATCGTCCTCTTTCCCCGCATCCTCCGTCTGAGGCCTGGAGAGCAATTATGCAAGCGACGAACCAGAACACTCAGATGCTTATGCAAATGATGCAGAACATTCAAGCAAATCAAGCAAATCAAGGTGGTCATGGGAACCAAGGCCAAGGCAATTTGTTCAACCAACCTCACTTTGCTACACTCAATCAGTTCCTGGCAAACCAACCGAAGGCATTCAGTTACTGTGTGGATCCGCTAGATGCTGAAGACTGGATAACAGACATCAAGAAGCACTTTGAATGCAGTAACATGAGACCTCAAGATTATGTCAAGTTTGCCGCCTTCCAACTCAAGGACCAAGCCGCTGATTGGTGGCAGCAGTACAAAGATTCCAGAGAGGGACGTGAAATCTCGTGGACTGACTTCTGCAAGGATTTCCGCTCTCACCACATTCCAACTAGTGTCATCGAAGGTATGCGTGAGCAATTTCGCAACCTGAAGCAAGGCACCATGTCTGTTTATCAATACAATGTCAAGGTCCAGAACCTTGCCCGCTGTGCCAAGCAAGACATCCCAGATGCCAAGAGCAAGATTTATCAGTTTCGTGGTGGTCTGAAGGATGAGCTCCAACTAGCTCTCACCTTGTTTGAGCCGGATGAATTTGATCAATTCTATAACATGGCACTTAAGCAAGAGGCATCCCAACTCAAGATGGAAGCTTCCAAAAAGAGAATCAGAGATGCTGTGAACTCCTCCTCTTCTTCCCAACTGGTTGCAAAGCAGCAGAAGTTTTGGCTTCCACCTCCTCCAGTGATCCGACCTTCCAACAACAACAAGCATTCTGGTGGCCGTGGGTTCTCCCACCCACCCAACCCAAGCAATCAGTCAAAGAATCACTTTAAAGCTTTAAAGTCAAGTGCTCCTTATCACCGTCCTCTCTCAGAAGTGGTTTGCAACAAGTGCTCTCAGAAGGGTCATTATGCTAACAAGTGTCCCAACTCAAGGCGCCTTCCGCCTCCTCCACCTGTCAGTACTGCTATTGTCAAGCACAACCCCAAGTCAACAAGAGTGAATCTGATGAATGCAGCTCAAGCAGAGAATTCTTTAGATGTGATACTTGGTAACCTTCCAGTTAACTCTATTCCTGCAAAAGTCTTGTTTGATTCAGGTGCATCACATTCTTTCATGTCAAGACCTTTTGCATTGTCACATGATATGCCATTGCAAGCTTTGCCTAGTCCAATGTTTGTGCTTTCTCCGGGTTTGCTAATGAACTCCAACAACTTTGCTCCGGATGTATCTATTCATATGGGTGATTACCATTTTCTGGTTTCTCTGGTTATTCTCGGCAATTCCAACATTGATATTATTCTTGGGATGGATTGGCTCTCCAAGGATGATGCTCACATTGATTGTGCAAATAAGGAAGTCAAGCTTACTCATCCTGACGAAGACGTGATTATCTTCGCCTCTCAAGATAACACAATCAGGCTATTCTCTCTCAATGACAAGGGCGAGATTAATGCCATCTCTCAAATTCCTGTGGTCAATGAATATGAAGATGTTTTCCCTGAAGAGCTTCCAGGCATGCCTCCGCATCGTCAAGTTGAATTCGTCATTGAACTCGAGCCCGGTACCGAGCCAGCATGTCGACGTCCGTACAAGCTTTCCCCTGAAGAGTTGAAGGAGCTGAAGAGACATCTCGATGAGCAAGAGCGTATGGGTCTACTCAGGCCTAGCACTTCTCCTTGGGGCTATGGTGTTCTATTTGTCAAGAAGAAGGATGGCACGGAGCGCCTTTGCATTGATTACCGGCCATTGAACAAGAAAACAATAAAGAACAAGTACCCGCTCCCCAACATCAATGAATTGTTCGAGCAGCTCAAAGGAGCAAAAGTGTTCTCAAAGCTCGATCTCCAGATGGGTTACCACCAAATTCGTATCCGTGAAGAAGATATTCACAAGACCACATTCAGAACGAGCTACGGCTCCTATGAATACACAATCATGTCTTTTGGCCTCGCAAATGCTCCACCCACCTTCTCGAGGATGATGCAGTACATATTCAACCCCTACACCAATGAATTTGTTCTTGTCTATCTGGATGACATCTTGGTATTCTCCAAGAATGAAGAAGACCATGCCAAGCACCTCCGTTTGGTTCTCGACAGACTCCATGAACACAAGTTCTATGCGAAGTTCTCCAAATGTGAATTCTGGTTGGATAAGGTCTTATATCTTGGCCATATCATCTCTGCCGAGGGTATTTCTGTCAAACTCGAGAAAGTTGAAGCCATTGTCAACTGGGAACCCCCGCAGAACGTCAAGCAACTCCAAAGCTTCCTTGGTCTCGCTAGCTATTGCAGAAGGTTCGTTGAGAACTTCTCCAAGATTGCCAAGCCTCTCTCAAACTTGCTGCAGAAGAATGTCAAGTACAACTGGTCTCCTGATTGTGATGTGGCATTCAAAACACTCAAAGCAAAGCTCATTTCTGCTCTGGTTCTTACTCCTCCAGATGAGTCCAAGCCCTATGAAGTATTCTGTGATGCTTCTATACAAGGACTTTGTGGTGTTCTCATGCAAGACAAGAAGATTGTGGCATACACTTCTCGTCAATTGAAGCCAAGTGAGAAGAACTACCCCACACATGATCTCGAGCCAGCAGCAGTGGTACATGCCTTGATCACGTGGAGACACCTTCTGTTGGGCAGAAAAGTGGACATCTTCACCGATCACAAGAGCTTGAAGTACATCTTCACACAGCCTAACCTGAACCTTCGCCAGACTCGTTTGGTTGAGATGATCCAAGCATCGAATACACACCTGGCAAGGCCAATGTCATTGTGCCTTGAGCAGAAAGGCATATTGCAACAGTCTCCTTCTCAAGCCGTTTAAGCCTGAGCTTTGTGAATCATTCAGGAAGCTCAACCTCCAAGTAGTTCCACAAGGCTTTCTTGCAAATCTTCAAGTTGCTCCTACCTTGGAAGATCAGATCCGTGAGGCCCAACTAAGTGATGCTATGGTGCAGAAAGTGAAACATGGTATTGCAAAGGGCACTCCCAAATACAAGTGCTATCGTGTTGATGAGAAAGACACCTTGTTCTTTGAGGACAGACTTGTGGTTCCCAAGGGTGATCTCAGGAAGCTCATAATGAACGAGGCACATGACTCCCTCCTCTCCATTCATCCTGGAAGTTCTAAGATGTACCAAGACCTCAAGCAATCTTACTGGTGGACTCGCATGAAAAGGGAGATAGCTCAATTCGTGAATGAATGTGATGTCTGCAGAAGAGTGAAGGCAGAGCATCAACGTCCATCCGGTCTCCTCCAACCTCTTCCTATTCCCGAGTGGAAATTCGACCACATTGAAATGGATTTCTTCACTGGGTTTCCCAAGTCCAAGAAGGGGAATGATGCTATCTTTGTTGTGATTGACAAGCTAACCAAAGTAGCTCACTTCCTTCCCGTCAAAGAATCCATCAATGCAGCTCAGCTGGCAGAGTTGTACACTTCCAGAATTGTGTCGTTACATGGCATTCCTCAAGTTATCTCCTCAGACCGTGGAAGTTTGTTCACATACAAGTTCTGGGGCTCCTTTCAGTTAGCCATGGGCACTAAGATCCGTTTCAGCATTGCGTTTCACCCTCAGACTAGTGGTCAAGTCGAAAGAGTGAACCAGATCCTCAAAGACATGCTCAGAGCTTGTGTCATCTCTTTTTGCATGAAGTGGGAAGATTGTCTCCCGTTTGCTGAGTTCTCTTACAACAACAGTTTCCAAGAAAGTGCCGGCAAAGCTCCTTTTGAAATCCTCTATGGCAGAAAGTGTCGTACTCCTCTCAACTGGTCCAAGACTGGTGAACGTCAACTTCTTGACAATGACTTGATCTCAGAAGCCGAAGAAATGTGCAAAGTCATACGTGAGAATCTCAAGGCCGCTCAGTCGCGTCAAAAGAGTTATTATGATGGCAAGCATTGTGATTTGGCCTTCAACATTGGAGTTCATGTCTATCTTCGTGTTTCTCCTATGAAAGGAACCCAAAGATTCGGTATCAAAGGAAAGCTTGCTCCTAGATACGTGGGCCCTTTCAAGATTCTTGGCAAAAGAGGTGACCTAGCCTATCAACTCGAGCTTACATCCAACTTTGCTAATGTTCATGATGTGTTTCACGTGTCTCAACTCCGCAAGTGCTTCAAGACACCTGAACGCACCATTCCGTTCGAGGAGATTGATCTTCAACAAGACTTGTCTTACCGTGAGCATCATGTTGCTATTCTTGAAGAAACTGAGCGCAAAACCCGCAACAAGTCAATCAAGTTCTTGAAAGTTAAGTGGTCACACCATACCGACCGAGAAGCTACGTGGGAACGAGAAGATCACCTTCGTTCCGAGTACCCTTCCTTCTTCCAGTCCTAGATCTCGGGACGAGATCTTTTTGTAGTAGAGGAGAGTTCGTAATGCCCCAGATGTAACACTTTCCAATTTTGGCAATATATGAAACTTTGACTTCATCAATTCCATTCTGGGCTCTTCTTTCATTTCGGGTTTCTTCGTTTTGTCGTGTGTGCATGTGCATTTCATCCATGTCATGTTATCATGTGCATTGCATTGCATTCGTGTTGTCACTTGCAACCGGTTCCACTCGCCTCTTCCCGTTGTCCGTTTCGAGTTCCGACGCTCACACACGTGCCCGGGGCATCCCCGAGTCCTTCTTTCATGTGTGGCCGTGTAACATTTCCGGATTGAGGTGAGACTTGTCTTGCGATGTTGTTTTGGTACGTGTAGACCGCCTGTCAAGTTTCATCGCGTTTGGAGTTCGTTTGGTACTCCAACGGTTAACCTAGTGGGCTAAAAGTACCTCTTCTTTAAGGCCCAAGACCCCCTCCAGGACAGCCCACTAACCCAGCACAACCACTCCCATCAACTCGGTCGTCGAATCGTGATCACGTGGCCGAAAACCGCTCCCCATTTGGAGTTTCCTAGCTTCCAGAAATTATAAAACAGTCCCCATCCCCGAAATCCCGGTGCAACCCTAATTTTTCCTCTCCCTCCGTGCGCCGGACACGTCCGCGCAGCCGCCGGACACGTCCGACCCGCTGCCACCTCACTCCAACCAACCAGAGGCCGCCACGTCATCCCCGCCGCCACGTGGCGACCCCCGATTCGCCGGGCCACCTCATCTGCCGCCACCTCAGCCCGCGGCCCCGCCGACCGCCGCGCCGCCACCCGCCGGACCACCGCGCCACTCGCCGGACCGCCGCACCTCCATCCCACCGGCCACCGCACTGCCCGCCGGCGACAGCGACCACCGCCGGCCCTTCGCCCCGCCGTCGTTCGCCGCCTCGCGCACCGCAGCGCCGCCGCGGCCTCCACCAACCGCCGCCGCGGCAACTCCGGCGATCGCCGCCGCAGCCCGCCGTCGCGGGGCTCGCCTCCGGCCGACCCTCGGCTCCGCGTGGCCACCGCCCCTCGCCAGCGCACCGCCGGACGCCGCCCCGGTCGCCACCACCGCACCATCCCGTCGTCTTCTCCGGCCATCTCCTCCGTCTCCGGCGCCAACTCCGGCGAACTCCGTAGATCGGGACGAGATCCACCAGTTCCACCATCCAAACGCATGCATCCGTCCCGATCCACACCATCGCGCACGGATCCATCCACGTTTGACTTTTGTGAGGTATAAAAACCACTAAGTCCCAGGTTTTTGTTATTTTTATTGCATGTTTGAGTGGCTGTAACTTTTAGTGTGCTTGTCCAAATTCTGCATATGATATATCAAAATGAAAGTGGTGATGTGCACTACATTTTGTTCCATTGTGGCATGCTTGTTTGAGTTCATCTCGAGGTCCTAATCATCGTGACAAGAGTGCGACTTGTTATAAACTGCTTAAACTTGTTATTTTTATGCCATGTTTGAGATATGATAACTTGGTGCATGTTTATCCAAATGGAGCATATGATATGTCAAAATGTTCATTGTGAAGTGCTCTACATGATGGTTGCTGTAGCATTCATGTTAGGTTTCATATTGTCATGTTAATCTCTGTTGCAAAAGTGCATATGGCTGTTAAGTGCTGAAACTTGTTATGAGATGCTGTTTTGACATGCTCTTTGCTATTGATGTGTTTGTCCTCAAGTCACATGCCAATATGTTTTAGAAGCACCATCATATGGTCTTTGCTGTGGTGCAAACCACTTTCCATGATATGCCATGAGGTGACTTAAACAAGCTTGTAAACATGCCATGCCAATGTTACTGTTTTATACTTAGTGAAAAAACTGCTAACTCTGGAATCTATTTTAACCTGATGCTATGTTTGCATGATGCCCCACTCAATTCCATGCTTGTTTTGGAGTGGCCAATGGCCATTCCTTGTTTTCCATGTTATTGTCTATCCATCCATCCCCTCACTTGCACATATGGCTTGCTGTAGCTTATTTATTTCTTGCTCTCAAGTTGCTATAAAT
The DNA here is from genome assembly GCA_902687465.1 of Secale cereale. Taxonomy (NCBI): domain Eukaryota; kingdom Viridiplantae; phylum Streptophyta; class Magnoliopsida; order Poales; family Poaceae; genus Secale; species Secale cereale. Next base: position 236,382,146 of record LR738711.1, on the reverse strand, counting down.
TATGACTGTCAGGTTTTTAACAGCATGATCAATTTGGTGTAGCTTGTAGCTATTGATCCATGCCTCCTATGGAGTTGCTCCAATGGAGTTGTTTGCTGTATAACATGTCTACTTCATGTTCATGCTTCTTGTCATCATGTTTGGGTGATGTAGAGTATATATCTCTTGCTCCAAAGTTGCTATATGGCTGTTAACTTCAGCTTTGCATTGAATTTTGTTTCATGTGTATGTGTTGAACCGTTGCTCCGTTTCGAGCGTGCCCTATATGAAACTTGTGTGATTTTGCATGTAGAATCATAATATCATGTTGTTTACATGTTTGGAGTGTGTTTTTTTGATGTTTGGGTGCATCTTGCACCGTTGCCTTGCGTGTCTTGTTTTGCTCATATCTTCTAGACCGTAGCTCCGAATTAAACAAACTTTATATGAAACTTGACTAGAATTTAGTGTAGATCATCATGGTGCATGTTAACTTGCTGTTTAACAATTTTAACTTAAGGTTTGTTCAGATCTGGACCAATTTCAAAATATGCATATGAGGACTTACCGGATTCGCTATATGTCGATTCCGGCCTCATTTAAACTTGTTGTTTTGTGTTGTTCTTGTGTGCTTCATCCCTTGCCATGAAATGCATCACACTTGCATCATATTGATTGTGCATTGCACCTTGTTTGATATCGTGCCATGTTGTGTTCTTGTGTTGAGTAGAGCCGCGAGCCGAGACCGAGAACGAGGTTACTACCGAGGTTGAGTACGAGGAGCCGTCTTACGATCCCATCGACGACTCGACAGGCAAGATGACCTGACCCAGATATCATTACTATCTTTGCCTATTGCTAGATGTCTCACTCTTTAGCTTATTGCCTCGATGCCCATGTTTGTTTGTCAGCCTCCTATTGTAGCCATGAATCTCTCTAACCACCCAACCTAGCAAACCTTTGTTTGGCTACGTAAGCTTCGCTCAGCCCCTCTTATAGCATTGCTAGTTGCAGGAGAAGATTCGAAGATTCTTGCTTCATGTTGAAGTTATTTTTGGGATATCACACTATATAATCTGTTTAACTAAATCATCTATATACTTGGCAATGGGTGGAAGGCTAAGCCTCTCGCTTGGTGTTTTGTTCCACTCATGCCACCCTAGGAACTATTTATACCGGTGTTATGTTCCTTGATTATGCGTTCCTAACACGGTTGGGGTTATGGGACCCCCTCGATAACCCGCTTTGCGCTAATGCTTTTCCAGCGAGGCCCGACATTTTGGTTCTATATTCGCCTAACAACTAAAACTTGCCGAGGGAGTAATTAACCCGAGGATTAATTAATCAACCCCCCTGGGCCAGTGCTCGATTTGAGTGTTGGTCCAAACTAGAGTCGTGTGCGGTACCCCCCTTGGCAACTTGGGTTTTGGTCACTGTATGCTGTGCTCATTCGGTCGTGGCCTGAGACTAGATACGTGCGGCTACTGTCAGGGTGTCGGCACGCCGGGAGGTCTTGCTGGATTAGTTTTACCTATGTCGGTATATCTTGAGCACGGGATTCCGAGAATACTCGGGTCTTCCCACCTTGGAGTTGCGACTCCGCGGATCGTGAGCTTGTGATGGGCTAAGTTGGGACACCCCTGCAGGGTTTGAACTTTCAAAAGCCGTGCCCGCGGTTATGTGGCAGATGGGAATTTGTTAATATCCGGTTGTAGAAAACTTGACACCATGTTCGGAATACACTACCAGCGTGAGTAACCATGACGGTCATTTTCCGAAGGGGTTCGGAAGTGAACACGGTGGGGTTATGTTTGACGTGCTTAGATAGGATCACTTCGTGATCACTTTGACGCTCGTGGCACTTCTCTTCTCGCTCTTAACATGTGAGCTAGTGCTAGTGCAGCTGCAACCTTTATTTCTTTAGCCTTGTTCCACACCGAAGGCTTAGATAGTTTTGCTACACGGGAACGGGATTGCTGAGTCCTCCGTGGCTCACAGATTCTACACAACACCAGATGCAGGTACTATGGTGAACTACACAGGTGACGGCACAGATCTGTACTGGGATTTCAACGAGGAACGCGGGCGATACTACATGTCTTACCCAGAGGATCAGTAGTGGCTTCTACTAGGGGAGATCGGACCTTGTGGCTTTATTTATTTGGTATCTTTCATTTGGATATTCGTCCGTAGTTGGACTGTGATGTTATTTGGATGATGATTGCAGATGTAATGAATTGTGTGACGTGGCGAGTGTAAGCCAACTACTCTTTTGCAATTTCATCCCTATTTTACATGAGTCGTGGAAAGATACCATACTTGAGATCATTCTAGTATGAGCTTATACCTTTAAGTCGTGCCCTGACACGTAGGAGGTATAATCTCATACTGGGCATTACAGGAACGCTGAGGCCTACGTTGATGACATCGTGGTGAAGTCTCAGGAGGCCAAGACCATCATCGAAGATTTGGAAGAAACCTTCGCCAGCCTTCGTAAGGTAGACCTGCGGCTCAACCCGGAAATGTGTGTGTTCGGCGTCCCATCAGGTAAGATTTTGGGCTTCCTGGTGTCGCACAGAGGGATCGAGGCCAACCCCAAGAAGGTCAAGGCCATAGAAAAGATGCGTCCGCCGAAGACCCTCAAAGAGGTGCAGAAGCTGGCCGATTGTGTAACGTCACTTGGGCGTTTCATATCCAAGCTGGGGGAGCGAGCCCTCCCCTTCTTCAAACTGATGAAAAGGAAGGGCCCGTTCGAGTGGACCCCTGAGGCTGATGCAGCATTCGAAGACCTCAAGAAATACCTCACGAGCCCATCGGTAATGGTGGCCCCCAAACCTCAAGAGGCCCTGGTGTTGTACCTAGCCGCTACACCACATTCCGCCAGCGCGGCGTTAGTGTCTTTCCGGGAGGAGTGCCAACACAAGACCCCACTGCACTGGAGCGATGCTCCTGAGTCTCCCACAGGGCCGGCAAGCGATCGCGCCCTGCAAGACGACATTCCTGAAGCCATGGTTGTCCCTTCTGGCGACCAAGCTCCCGAAGCTCCTTTACCCAATCAGGCGCCATAGCCCTAGGCGAGCCCGGGCTCCACCCATGGCGAGCACCCGGTGTACTTCGTCAGCACGGTGCTCCGTGATGATCAGGGACGCTATCCCATGCCGCAGAAGCTCCTGCTTGCGCTCTTCGTCTCTTCGTGCAAGTTGCACCACTACTTCCAAGGCCATCCCATCAAGCGCGCCCAGGTGGGTTGTGCCCACCTGGTGGGCCCCCTCTAGTACTTTTTTGCTCCAATATTCTTCAAATGTGAAGTTTCAGCTTGTTTGGAGTTGTGCAGAATATGTGGCTAGCGTAGCTTTTTGAGGTCCAGATTTCTAGCTGTCGGAATTCTCCCTCTTGGTGGATACTTTGCAAATTATGAGAGAAAAGGCATTAGAATTACTGGAAAAATCATTATTATGCATAAAAACAACATAAATAATAGTAATAAAACATGATGCAAAATGGACGTATCAACTCCCCCAAGTTTAGACCTCGCTTGTCCTCAAGCGAAAACCAGAATCAAAAAACATGTCCACATGCTTTGAGAGAGAGGTGTCGATAAAAACAAAATACGGACATAGAAGCATCATGTAGATTATTATAACAGCAACAAATTAAACATAAGACTTTTATCATAGAACTTTTATCATAGACTTCTCATGAATAAGTAACAAGTCATCAGATAATCAAAGTATAAAGCATAAACTCTATTAGAAACCAACAAACTATGTTCTCAGTCAACTTTGCAATTACAGTTCATCATCTTTTCAGGAAGGGTCACATATCGAAGCCTTTAGGCAAGTCCACATACTCAACCATCATATAGGGTCAGTTCTTTTGGTAGCTTTTTTGGGCTTCTAGAATAAGCTGCCCCCTACCCAGCTTATTCTAGAAGCCCAACCAAATTTATTTATTTAGAAGCCTACTAGTCAAGTCTTAATTAGTAGGCTTCTAAATAAATAAATTTGGTTGAGCTTCTAGAATAAGCTGGGTAGGGGTAGCTTATTTCAGCTTATTCTAGAAGCCAGCAAAAGAACTGGCCCATAGTCTTCTATGATTGCTAACACTAACCGCATACACATGAGCAAAATGTTTCAACCGAACACATAGAAAGATAGGGGCTTATAGTTTCGCCTCCCAACATACTCACCTTTAGGTGATGTCAACAATAATAATTCATGCTACCCATATTTAGCTGGACATATGTGCCTAGATCTTTCCTCACCACATGGTGCTTGCCAAAGGATAAAAATAAAAAGGAATAGAGAGAAAAACTTTGACTCTTGCATAAAAGTAAAAGATAGGCCCATCGCAGAGGGAAGCAGAGGTTGCCATGTGCTTATTTGTTTGTATGCTCAACCCATTAGTGCAAAAAACGTCATGTTGCATTGCCCCTTGTGACATCGGCCTTTATTATGTAGTTTGTCGCTTTTATTCTCCACCATTACAAGTTCGTGCAATGCTCAATTTTTTCTTACACTAAATGATCTCACATTTTTAGAAGCAATTTTTATTGCCTTTTTGCACCGATGACAACTTACTTGAAGGATCTTACTCAATACATAGGTAGGTATGGTGGGCTCTTGAAAAAGATTTGGGTTTAAGGGTTTTTGGATGCACAAGTAGTATCTCTACTTAGTGCGGAATTTTTGGCTAGCAAAGATAGGGAGCAAGCACCACATGTTAAAGGATCTATGACAATATAACTTCTATGTGAATATGAACAAACATAAATCATTACGTTGTCTTCCTTGTCCAATGTCAACAATTTTGGCATATAATATTTTGATGGAGGCTCACAATCACAAAACATTTATAGGATAGTATATTTATATGTGAATCTTCTCTTCCCTTATTAATTCTTTCATGAGTTGCATCATTGACCAATGCTATGTTTGTCAATCTCTAATAAAATTTTATACTTATACTTTTCCTTATGTGGTGCCATCACCTACCATGAGATTAGCATAGGATATTCTTGTTTTATTTCCTTTCTTTTATTATAACATGAAAGTAAAGAAAGCAAAAACTTAAACTAAACTTTATTATATATCTCGCACACGATTACAAGGATAGATCACTAAGCAAAGTCTCGAAAAGAAAGGATCAAACAAAACTTTTATTCATCCTAGTGGTAGCACTTAGCTCCGTGCTGGTGAGAAGACTAGACTAGGTGCCGGACGCGACTGTTCATTTGCTTTCTGGAGTTGACTTGCCCCTTCCTTCTTTTAATGGATTTTGAAAGTTCTAGCGTTTCTCGAATGGCTTGGTTAAATCATCTCTCTCTTTGGTTCTTCCCTCGATTTTTGGCCTTGCATCGGAGGGAGCGGCAGTTGTCCGACGCTCTCCCTCGCGCGCCTCCCTTAGCCTCTGCGAGGCATCCATGTTTGGGCTCGTGATCGACGCACCCCTCTCCTTAGGTCCGTGTCCCACGGGTACCGCGACAGGGTGTGTTTGACCATGTTCAGCCCACGCCAGGGACCTCATGCGGTGAAGGATAATAATCTCCTAACGAGTTTCTACAGCTTCCCGAAGGGCCACACGTCACGAGATGGGGGCTATCCCAAGTACGTCAAGATAAGCATCCTTACCCCATGGGCGCATAATACACATACCTTGCAACACTGGCCGGGAACACTAAACATGGCGCCAATCAGCATAAAAACCACGGTTCATTACATGCCCTTCCAGGGCCCCATACTCGTTTGTCTTAGTAATGCAGAAAGAAAGGAAGAGCGAGGACATGCAATGACGGCTCCTACGATGCGGCTGCTCACGAGGACCGGCTCCCCGAGCTCAGCCGGAGACCTCCTCACGCTTCACTGGGGCGTGAAAATGAGATGACCCAGCACCGCCCTCAGGGCGGGCGCGTCGGCGTGGTGGCTGGTCGTAGCCACCGCTGCTGGAGCTGTCGTTGTAGGAGGAGCTGCCGTAGCTGGATGAATTGCGGCCAGCGCCGAGGGCGAGTTCACCTTCACTCTCGTCACGGCCATCGCCAAGGCCGAGCACCTCGCCGCCGTTGTTGTCCTCGGGGCAGCACCCAGCACGACGACCATCTTCCCCGAACACCCTCACAAAGAGGGTCGAGTCGCCATCATACCTGAAGTGGAGGGTGCACCGCCTACCCAGGCCGCGCGCGCGGGCAAACGTCTGCCAGCCGCGGGCCAGGGTCACGGCGCCCGCGACGGAGATCTCCACCGCAACCCACGAGGCCCTGCTGCATCAGCCATCCTCCTGCAGCCAAAGACCGCCGGAGCTCGTGGTTGGAAGTTCGCCGGCTAGGGAGCGCGGGAGCTGGAGTCAGGTACTGGCCGGGCTCTCCGACCACACAACAAACTCCAGCATCACCTTCGCCGAATGAAAGCGCGACCGGGGAGGCCGGATGACTCCGGTGCGCCTCCCCTCATTCACATGGCTGCAATGGCCTCGGTGATCCCCACCACGCGAGAGGCCACTGCCGCGGCTGCTAAGGGCGGTGTCGGACGGTGAGGAGGTCCGCCCACGCCCGCGAGGGGCCGTGGTAGGGGTCACGGCACACTTGCGGGGGCAGCCTCGTCCCCTCTTAGGTGGTGGTGAGCCGGGCCCCTCCTGACGGGTCTTCCCCTTCTCCATGGACGAGAACCTCCTCACCGGCGCCATGGGTGTCGATGCAAAGCGAGAAGCAAGCAGGAAGAAGATGAGGCGGGCGAAATGATGGACGAGACGGGCAACGGGGGCTCCGCCCCTCGCCTTATTTATAGCCAAAGGAAGGCCAACCGTCAGCCTCCATAATCACAGGTAATGATGGTCCTCTATACATGCATGGACTTGTCAAGTGATGCGGTTGCCTAGGTGGCATGGGGAAGTGGAGAGGCCCACGTCCCATGAATCGCCACGCGACAATCAAGGCCGCAGGCTTTTGGGCCCCCCGACGCTCTGCACTTGACCCTTGGCTTTGCCGCGAAGCCAAGTCCAAGCCAGCCTCGGGCCCGGGGGCTACTGTCGGCGTTCTGTGAACGGGGGTACCCAGACTTGCCTGCCTGCGGGCCGGAGCGTGGATCGTCCAGCGACCTGGTATGGCCCAACCTCGTCAGCAACCAATCAAGGCCCTCGTGAGGGGCCGAGCCTCGCGAGGCAGATGATACAAGACCTCCCCTGGGACGGCCTCACTAGGCTAGCTCCTGAGGAGCGGAGATATCAAGGCTAGGGGAACCTCACGAGGTCCTCGTGACGTGAGCCATGATGACCAAGGCCAGCCAGGCGCCAGCGGGCAGAGGGTGCCAGTTTCCTCTTTGGTGCTAAAGGGGCAGGCGCAGGCGAGGAGTCCCGAGGTATCAGGCAAAGGTTTCCATATCGGTGCGACGAGACCAAGACCAGCAGGACGACAGAGCGGAGGTCATCGCGGAGCCCAAGGCAGTGTCACCACCAGAGTCTTTGGTAGGCGAAGAACACCTTTTTTCAGGATAGCTTGTACTAGTGGCCCCTCAAAATTGGCCGTTGTGGGATCCCTTCCCACTCAATATTTGGGAAGAGGACACGGGCCTCTATAAATAGGACTAACCACCACCATATGGGGCATCTCATCTAGACCCAGCCAAAAACCTAGGACGAGGGATCGGATCATCAAAATCACCCTCGCTCTCTCCAAGCACAAGAACACCTCTCCTCAGGAGGCTGTTCTTCCCATGTACTAGATCTTCCTCAGCCTATAAGGCAATCCACCACACCACACTGGATTAGGGTATTACACCACAACGGTGGCCCGAACCAGTATAAACCCTTGTGTCCTTTGTTCTTCCAGTTCAGCGAGTTAGGCCTAGGAATCGGTGCGAGAGCGAGCTAGAGTAGAAAGGAGAGATCTTCGTGCACACCCCGGTGTTTGAACCTTAAGGGTTTTGCCGGAACCCAAGATCCGACATTACCATTTACCTACTCGAGGACGAGCAGGTATTAAGATTGGGAATGCTGATACGTCTCCAATGTATCTATAATTTTTTATTGTTCCATGCTATTATATTATCTGTTTTGGATGTTTAATGGGCTTTAATATACACTTTATTATTATTTTTGGGACTAACCTATTAACCGGAGGCCCAGTGCCAGTTGCTTTTTTGTGCCTATTTTAGTGTTTCATAGAAAAGGAATATCAAACGGAGTCCAAACGGAATGAAACCTTCGCGAGGATCTTTCTTGGAACAAACGCAATCCAGGAGACTTGGAGTGGAAGTCAAGGAAACAACGAGGCGGCCATGAGGCAGGAGGGCGCGCCCAGGGGTGTAGGCATGCCCCCCACCCTCGTGGGGCCCTCGTAGCTCCACCGACCTACTTCTTTCGCCTATATATACTCTTATACCCTGGAAACATCCAGGGGAGCCACGAAACCACTTTTCCAACGCCACAACCTTTTGTACCCATGAGATCCCATCTTGGGGCCTTTTCCGGTACTCCGCCGGAGGGGGATTCGATCACAGAGGGCTTCTACATCAACACCATAGCCTCTCCGATGATGTGTGAGTAGTTTATCACATACCTTCGGGTCCATAGTTATTAGCTCGATGGCTTCTTCTCTCTCTTTGGTTCTCAATACAAAGTTCTCCTCGATGTTCTTGGAGATCTATTCAATGTAATTCTTTTTGCGGTGTGTTTGTCGAGATCCGATGAATTGTGGGTTTATGATCAATATTATCTATGAACAATATTTGATTCTTCTCTGAATTCTTATATGCATGATTTAATATCTTTGCAAGTCTCCTCGAATTATCAGTTTGGTTTGGCCTACTAGATTGATCTTTCTTGCAATGGGAGAAGTGCTTAGCTTTGGGTTCAATCTTGTGGTGCTTGATCCCAGTGACAGAAAGGGAATAGACACATATTGTATTGTTGCCATCGAGGATAAAAAGATGGGGTTTATATCACATTGCTTGAGTTCAGCCCTCTACATCATGTCATCTTGCTTAAGGCGTTACTCCGTTCTTATGAACTTAATATTCTAGATGCATGCTGGATAGCGATCCATGTGTGGAGTAATAGTAGTAGATGCAGAATCGTTTCGGTGTACTTGACACGGACGTGATGCCTATGTTCATGATCATGCCTAGATTTTCTCATAACTATGCGTTTTTCTATCAATTGCTCGGCAGTAATTTGTTCACCCACCGTAAAATATGCTATCATGAGAGAAGCCACTAGTGAAACATATGGCCCCAGGGTCAACTTTATATCATATAAGTTTTTGATCTACAATTCTAGTTTACTATTTATTTTGAAATCTTTATTTTCCAATCTATATAATAAAAATACCAAACATACTTATCTTATTATCTATATCAGATCTCACTTTTGCAAGTGGCCGTGAAGGGATTGACAACCCCTTTATCGTGTTGGTTGCAAGGTTCTTGATTGTTTGTGCAGGTACTAGGCGACTTGCATGTAGTCTCCTACTGGATTGATACCTTGGTTCTCAAAAACTGAGGGAAATACTTACGCTACTTTGCTGCATCACCATTTCCTCTTCAAGGGAAAACCAACGCATGCTCAAGAGGTAGCACGCGGCTCCTCGTGTACGTACTTCTCCGACAAGTTGTTAATGAATGCCTGTGCCACTTCCGCCTTTGGCTCGACCCAGGTCAGATCGAGGCCATGCGCGTCGAAGACCGGCATCATGGCAATGCTGGCGCTCTGGTGACAGTTGTTGCTCAGTGGGACCACCCCTGCTGGCAACCCGAATAGGTTGTCCGGCTTGGCGGCTCCGGGGGCCTTGCCGGCCTTCTCAGTCTTGCTAGCCTTCTCGGCCTTGACGGTCTCGTCAACCCTTAGCTAGAAGAGCCTCTGGCAAAGATGGGTGTGCTGGAGCACCGTGAAGTTGTGGTTTAAACCAAGGCGAAGCCTCATGATATCGACCGCGTTCCTGAAATCCCTGGCCGGCCTCCCCTTGTTGTGGAGTGGGGCGATCCGGCGACGGATAAAATCGGCCCCAATCATCTCGAGGGTGAGCCCGGCCGCGGCCAGGCGATGGATCCTAGTGGTGGCAATCATAAGCTTCCGGTCCTCTGCGTCAAGGTTGCTCCAGTCCTTGCGATGGACCAGCGGCTTCGAACGGACCCGACAGAACTCCGGCGGGTGCGTCTCCTTGATCCAGCACCACCGGCTTCACCACTCCTCCCGCCTATCCTTCATGGCGCCCTCTGGGTATGCGCCCTTGGTCTGCTGCCTCAGAATCCAAGCAATGCAGCCTGAGATAGCGCCCCCGGCTGGATGCGAGGAGCGAAGTAGTGGTGGAAGAGCGTCGTGCTGGGGTGCCCTCCGGCAAAGCCCTTTCTAAGATGGGCAAAGTAGGCCAAGCACGCCATGGCATTCGGCGTGAGGTCCAGAAGGCGGAAGCCGTAGGTGTACATGATGTCGCTGAAGAAATCTGAGAAAGGGGGGCAGAGCCCACAGGAGAAGTAATCGACAAAGAAAGGGTACCGATGTGGACCGCCCTTGGTGAAGCAGGAGGCAGGGACGACGCGCGTGACAAGATGCACCGTCGTCTTCCTCCCCCACAGGCACTTGAACTTGTCCTTGAGGGCGAGTGTGTCGACCGTCGGCTCGAAGAGTGGGAACCTAGTCTATAGCTCCACCAACGCGCTCTCCGGCGACTCTTCCCCCCGACATCCATCGGCGTCCCCTCCTTCGTCGTCCCTTTACCTTGCCTGTCTTGGACGCCATGACGGCTGAGAGAGGGCAGAGGATCGAGGGCAATGAAAGCGCGGCGGCGGCAAGCAGGGGCAAGAACGTCGGCTTGTGCTTGGAGAAGAAAAGGGGAACGGCGGTTCTGAGATTGGAAAAGACGCGGAGGGTAAATGAGCAGCGCCCCTGCGGTTTCCTCTTTTATGAGGAAGGCGCGGGCCGCCTCTTTACTATTCACCGTGACGTGACGCAGGCACGCTGCAATCGCCCCGCGCACAACCCCCATGTCACACACTAATGCGAGTCATGGGGAAGCACAACCGATGAAGGAATAACCGCGGTCAAAAACCCTACCACGCATGCCCGCGCACCGTTCTGGGCCTGGCCCAACAACGCTCCGCGCTTATGTGTGGCCCAGGCCTGGGGGCGCCTATCGGTGTACAAAAGTAGGGGTCCTTTTGAACCCCTTTACTTGTGCATGGGCAGTTGAAGCCGCGCCTACGTCCACGCTTGGCGGAGCAGAAGAAGGAGGGGCAGAAAGCTGCCAAGGCAACTCTCAAGCCAGAGACATGAAGGACAGAGGGGCAAGGTGGACTCCTCCCCCAGCAACTATTGGGGAACGTAGTATTTCAAAAAAAATCCTACGATCACGCAAGATCTATCTACTATATGCATAGCAACGAGAGGAGAGAGTGTGTCTACGTACCCTTGTAGACCAAAAGCGGAAGCGTCAAGTGACGCGGTTGATGTAGTTGAACTTCTTCGTGATCCAACCGATCAAGCACCGAACATACGTCACCTCCGCGTTCAGCACACGTTCAGCTTGATGATGTCCCACGAGCTCTTGATCCAGTAGAGCTTCACGGGAGAGTTTCGTCAGCACGACGGTGTGGCGACGGAGATGATGAAGCTACCGGCGCAAGGCTTCGCCTAAGCACTGCAACAGTATGACCGAGGTGTGTTTCTGTGGAGGGGGGCACCGCACACAGTTGGGAGAGATCAATTGATCAAATTGTGTGTCTAGAGGTGCCCCCTGCCCTTGTATATAAAGGAGCTAGGGGGAGGCGGCCGGCCAGGAGGAGGGCGCGCCAAGGGAGGAGTCCTACTCCCACCGGGAGTAGGACTCCCTCTTTTCCTAGTTGGACTAGGACGGGAGAAGGAAGGGAGAGAGGAAGAGAAGGAAAGGGGGTGCCACCCCCCTCCTTGTACAATTCGGACTAGAGGGGGAGGGGGCGCGCGGCTTCCCTGGCCGCCGCTCCTCTTCTCCCACTAGGGCCCATGAGGCCCAATTAACTCCCCCCGGGGGGGGGGGGGGGTTCCGGTAACCCCCCGGTACTCTCGTATATGCCCGAAACCTTCCGGAACCCTTTCGGTGTCCAAACATAGTTGTCAAATATATCAATCTTTATGTGTCGGACATTCCGAGACTCCTCGTCATGTCTGTGATCTCATCCGGGAATCCGAACTACCTTTGGTACATCAAAACTCATAAACTCATAATACCGATCGTCATCAAACGTTAAGCATACGGACCCTACGTGTTCGAGAACTATGTAGACATGATCGAGACTCATCTCTGGTCAATAACCAGTAGCGGAACCTGGATGCTCATTTTGGCTCCTACTTATTCTACGAAGATTTTTATCGGTCAAACCGCATAACAACATACGTTGTTCCCTTTGTCATCGGTATGTTACTTGCCCGAGATTCGATCGTCGGTATCTTAATACCTAGTTAAATCTCTTTACCAGCAAGTATCTTTACTCGTTCCGTAATACATCATCTCGTGACTAACTCATTAGTCATTTTCTTGCAAGGCTTATTATGATGTGCATTACCGAGAGGGCCCAGAGATACCTCTCCGACACTCGGAGTGACAAATCCTATTCTTGATATATGCCAACACCACGAACACTTTCGGAGATACCTGTAGAGCATCTTTATAATCACCCAGTTACGTTGTGACGTTTGATAGCACACAAGGTGTTCCTCCGGTATCTGGGAGTTGCATAATCTCATAGTCATAGGAACATGTATAAGTCATGAAGAAAGCAATAGCAGTAAAACTAAACGATCATAGTGCTAAGCTAACGGATGTGTCTAGTCCATCACATCATTCTCCTAATGATGTGATCTTGTTGATCAGATGACAACTCATGTCTACGGCTAGGAAACATAATCATCTTTGATTAATGAGCTAGTCTAGTAGAGGCATACTAGGGACATACTATTTTGTCTATGTATTCACACATGTACTAAGTTTCTCGTTAATACAATTCTAGCATGAATAAAAGACATTTATCATGATATAAGGAAATATAAATAACATCTTTATTATTGCCTCTAGGGCATATTTCCTTCAGTCTCCCACTTGAACTAGAGTCAATAATCTAGATTACAAAGTAATGATTCTAACACCCATGGAGTCTTGGTGATGATCATGTTTTGCCCGTGGAACATGCCTAGTCAATGGGTCTGCGACATTCAAATCCGTATGTATCTTGCAAATTTCTATGTCTCCCTCCTTGACTTGATCGCGGATGGAATTGAAGCGTCTTTTGATGTGCTTTGTTCTCTTGTGAAACCTGGATTCCTTCGCCAAGGCTAGTGCTCCAGTGTTGTCACAAAAGATTTTCATTGGACCCGATGCACTAGGTATTAAACCTAGATCGGATATGAACTCCTTCATCCAGACTCCTTTTGCTGCTCCCGAAGCAGCTATGTATTCTGCTTCACACGTAGATCCCGCCACGACGCTCTGCTTGGAACTGCACCAACTGACAGCTCCACCATTCAATACAAATACATATCCGGTTTGTGCCTTAGAGTCATCCGGATCAGTGTCAAAGCTTGAATCGACATAACCATCAATGATGAGCTCTTTGTCACCTCCATAAATGAGAAACATATCCTTTGTCCTTTTAAGGCACTTCAGGATGTTCTTGACCGCTGTCCAGTGATCCACTCTTGAATTACTTTGGTACCTCCCTGCTAAACTTATAGCAAGGCACACATCAGGTCTGGTACACAGCATTCCATAGATGATAGATCCTATGGCTGAGGCATAGGGAATGACTTTCATTTTCTCTCTATCTGAGTGGTCGGGCATTGAGTCTTACTCAACTTCACACCTTGTAACATAGGCAATAACCCTTTCTTTGACTGATCCATTTTGAACTTCTTCAAAACTTTATCAAGGTATGTGCTTTGTGAAAGTCCAATTAAGCCTTTTGATCTATCTCTATAGATCTTGATACCTAATATGTAAGCAACTTCACCGAGGTCTTTCATTGGAAAATTCTTATTCAAATATCCTTTTATGCCATCCAGAAATTCTATATCATTTCCCATCAACAATATGTCATCCACATATAATATTAGAAATGCTACAGAGCTCCCACTCACTTTCTTGTAAATACAGGCTTCTCCAAAAGTCTGTATAAAACCATATGCTTTGATCACCTCATCAAAGCGTATATTCCAACTCTGAGATGCTTGCACCAGTCCATAGATGGATCGATGGAGCTTGCACACTTTGTTAGCACCTTTAGGATCGACAAAACCTTCTGGTTGCGTCATATACAACTCCTCTTTGAGATATCCATTCAGGAATGCAGTTTTGACATCCATTTGCCAGATTTCATAATCATAAAATGCGGCAATTGCTAACATGATTCGGACAGACTTAAGCATCGCTACAGGTGAGAATTTCTCATCGTAGTCAACTCCTTGAACTTGTCGAAAACCTTTCACAACAAGTCGAGCTTTGTAAATAGTAATATTACCATCAGCGTCGGTCTTCCTCTTGAAGATCCATTTATTTTCGATGGCTTGCCGATCATCGGGCAAGTCAACCAAAGTCCTCACTTTGTTCTCATACATGGATCCCATCTCAGATTTCATGGATTCAAGCCATTTTGCAGAATCTGGGCTCATCATCGCTTCCTCATAGTTCGTAGGTTCATCATTGACTAGTAACATGACTTCCAGAACCGGGTTGCCGTACCACTCTGGCGCGGAACGTACTCTGGTTGATCTACGAAGTTCAGCAGTAACTTGCTCCGAAGTTTCATGATCATCATCATTAGCTTCCTCACTAATTAGTGTAGGAATCACTGGAACTAGTTTTTGTGATGTACTACTTTCCAATTTGGGAGAAGGTACAATTGCCTCATCAAGTTCCACTTTCCTCCCACTCACTTCTTTCGAGAGAAACTCCTTCTCTAGAAAGGATCCATTCTTAGCAACGAATATCTTGCCTTCGGATCTGTGATAGAAGGTGTACCCAACAGTCTCCTTTGGGTATCCTATGAAGACATATTTCTCCGACTTGGGTTCGAGCTTATCTGGTTGAAGCTTTTACACATAAGCATCGTAGCCCCAAACTTTAAGAAACGACAACTTTGGTTTCTTGCCAAACCACAATTCATAAGGCGTCGCCTCAATGGATTTAGATGGTGCCCTATTTAACGTGAATGCAGCTGTCTCTAAAGCATAACCCCAAAACGATTGTGGTAAATCAGTGAGAGACATCATAGACCGCACCATATCTAATAAAGTATGGTTACGACGTTCGGACACACCATTACGCTATGGTGTTCCGGGTGGCGTGAGTTGTGAAACTATTCCACATTGTTTCAAATGAAGACCAAACTCGTAACTCAAATATTCACCTCCACGGTCAGATCGTAGAAACTTTATTTTTCTTGTTACAATGATTCTCTACTTCACTATGAAATTCTTTGAACTTTTCAAATGTTTCAGACTTGTGCTTCATCAAGTAGATATACCCATATCTGCTCAAATAATCATTGAAGGTCATAAAATAATGATACCCGCTGCGAGCCTCAACACTCATCGGTCCACATACATCAGTATGTATGATTTCCAACAAATCTGTTGCTCGCTCCATTGTTCCGGAGAACATAGTTTTAGTCATCTTGCCCATGAGGCATGGTTCGCAAGCACCAAGTGATTCATAATCAAGTGATTCCAAAAGTCCATCACTATGGAGTTTCTTCATGCGCTTTACACCAATATGGCCTAAAAGGCAGTGCCACAAATAAGTTGCACTATCATTATTAACCTTGCATCTTTTGGCTTCAATATTTTGAATATGTGTATCACTATGATCGAGATCCAACAAGAATAGACCACTCTTCAAGGGTGCATGACCATAAAATATATTACTCATATAAATAGAACAACCATTATTCTCAGACTTAAATTAATTACCATCTTGCAATAAACAAGATCCAGATATAATGTTCATGCTTAACGCCGGCACCAAATAACAATTATTCAGGTCTAAAACTAATCCCGAAGGTAGATGTAGAGGTAGTGTGTCGACGGTGATCACATCAACTTTGGAACCATTTCCCACGCGCATCGTCACCTCGTCCTTAGCCGATCTTCGTTTAATCCGTAGTCCCTGTTTCGAGTTACAAATATTAGTAACTGAACCGGTATCAAATACCCAGGTGCTACTAAGAGCATTAGTAAGGTACACATCAATAACATGTATATCACATATACCTTTGTTCACCTTTCCATCATTCTTATCCGCCAAATACTTGGGGCAGTTCTGCTTCCAGTGTCTAGTCCCTTTGCAGTAGAAGCACTCGGTTTCAGGTTTGGCTCTAGACTTGGGTTTCTTCATGGGAGTAGCAACTGTCTTGCTATTCTTCTTTAAGTTCCCCTTCTTTCCCTTGCCCTTTTTCTTGAAACTAGTGGTCTTGTTAACCATCAACCCTTGATGCTCCTTTTTGATTTCTACCTTCCCAGCTTTGAGCATAGCGAAGAGCTCGGGAATTGTCTTCTGCATCCCTTGCATGTTATAGTTCATAATGAAGCCTTTATGGCTTGGTGGCAGTGATTGAAGAAATCTATCAATAACACTATCTTCATCAACTTTGCAACCAAGTTGGGTCATATGATTGTAGTACCCAGACATTCTGAGCAAGTGTTCACTGATAGAGCTGTTCTCCTCCATCTTACAGTTGTAGAACTTATTGGAAATATCATATTTCTCTATCTGGGCATTTGCTTGAAATATCAACTTCAACTCCTGGAACATCTCATATGCTCCATGACATTCAAAATGTCGTAGAAGTATCGGTTCTAAGCTGTAAAGCATGGCACACTGAACAATCGTGTAGTCATCAGAACGAGCTTGCCAGACGTTCATAACGTCCGGGGTTGCTCCTGCAGCAGGCTTGTCACCCAGTGGTGCTTCAAGGACATAATTCTTCTGTGCAACAATAAGGATAATCCTTAAGTTACGGAACCAGTCCGTGTAATTGCTACCATCATCTTTCAACTTAGCTTTCTCTAGGAATGCATTAAAATTCAAGGGAACAGTAGCACGGGCCATTGATCCTCGACAACATAGATATGCAAAAACTATCAGGATTAAGTTCATGATAAATTAAAGTTCAATTAATCATATTACTAAAGAACTCCCACTTAGATAGACATCCCTCTAGTCATCTAAATGATCATGCGATTCAAATCAACTAAACCATGTCCGATCATCACGTGAGATGGAGTAGTTTTCAATGGTGAACATCTTATGTTGGTCATATCTACTATATGATTCACGCTCGACCTTTCGGTCTCTAGTGTTCCGAGGCCATGTCTGTACATGCTAGGCTCGTCAAGTTTAACCCGAGTATTCTGCATGTGCAAAACTGGCTTGCACCCGTTGTATGTGAACGTAGAGCTTATCACACCCGATCATCATGTGGTGTCTTGGCACGATGAGCTTTCGCAATGGTGCATACTCAGGGAGAACACTTGTACCTTGAAATTTTGTAAGGGGTCATCTTATAATGCTACCGTCGTACTAACAAGATAAGAAGCATAATAAGATAAACATCACATGCAATCAAAATATGTGACATGATATGGCCATCGTCATCTTGTGCTTTTGATCTCCATCTCCAAGGCACTATCATGATCACTATCATCACCGGCGCGACACCTTGATCTCCATCGTAGCATCATTGTCGTCTTGGCAACTATTGCTTCCACGACTATCGCTACCGCTTAGTGATAAAGTAAAGAAATTACATGGCGACTGTATTTAATAAATAAAGCGATAACCATATGGCTCCTGCCAGTTGCCGATAACTTTACAAAACATGATCATCTCATACAATAACGTATAACTCATCATGTCTTGACCATATCACATCACAACATGCCCTGCAAAAACAAGTTAGACGTCCTCTACTTTGTTGTTGCAAGTTTTACGTGGCTTCTACGGGCTTAGCAAGAACCGTTCTTACCTACGCATACAAAACCACAACGATTTTTCGTCAAGTATGTGTTGTTTTAACCTTCACAAGGACCGGGCGTAGCCACACTCGATTCAACTAAAGTTGGAGAAACTGACACCCGCCAGCCACCTGTGTGCGATGCACATCGGTAGAACCAGTCTCCGGTAAGCGTACGCGTAATGTCGGTCCCGGCCGCTTTATCCAACAATACCGCCGAATCAAAGTATGACATGCTGGTAAGCAGTATGACTAGTATCATCCACAACTCACTTGTGTTCTACTCATGCATATCATCTACGCATAGACCTGGCTCATGATGCCACTGTTGGGGAACGTAGTATTTCAAAAAAATCCTACGATCACGCAAGATCCCTCGTAGACCGAAAGCGGAAGCGTCTAGTGACACGGTTGATGTAGTCGAACTTCTTCGCGATCCAACCGATCAAGCACCGAACGTACGACACCTCCGTGTTCAGCACACGTTCAACTTGATGACGTCCCACGAGCTCTTGATCCAGTAGAGCTTCATGGGTGAGTTCCGTTAGCACGACGGCGTGGTGATGGAGATGATGAAGCTACCGGCGCAGGGCTTCACCTAAGCACTTCAACGGTATAACCGAGGTGTGTTTCTGTGGAGGGGGGCACCGCACACGGTTGGGAGAGATCAACTGATCAACTTGTGTGTCTAGAGGTGCCCCCTGCCCCTGTATATAAAGGAGCTAGGGGGAGGCGGCCGACCAGGAGGAGGGCGCGCCAAGGGAGGAGTCCTACTCCCACCGGGAGTAGGACTCCCTCTTTTCCTAGTTGGAGTAGGAGGGGAGAAGGAAGGGAGAGAGGAAGAGAAGGAAAGGGGGCGCCACCCCCCTCCTTGTCCAATTCGGACTAGAGGTGGAGGGGCGTGCGGCTGCCCTGGCCGCCACTCCTCTTCTCCCACTAGGGCCCATGAGGCCCAATTAACTCCCCGGGGGGTTCCGGTAACCCCCCGGTACTCCGGTATATGCCTGAAACCTTCTGGAACCCTTCCGGTGTCCAAACATAGTCGTCCAATATATCAATCTTTATGTCTCAGACATTCCGAGACTCCTCGTCATGTGCGTGATCTCATCCAGGAGTCTGAATTACCTTCGGTACATCAAAAATCATAAACTCATAATACTGATCGTCATCAAACGTTAAGCATGCGGACCCTACGATTCGAGAACTATGTAGACATGACCGAGATTCATCTCCGGTCAATAACCAATAGCGGAACCTAGATGTCCATATTGGCTCCTACATTTTCTATGAAGATCTTTATTGATCAAACCGCATAATAACATACATTGTTCCCTTTGTCATCGGTATGTTACTTGCCCGAGATTCGATCGTCGGTACCTCAATACCTAGTTCAATCTTGTTACCGGTAAGTCTCTTTACTCGTTCCGTAATACATCATCTCGTAAGGCTTATTATGATGTGCATTACCGAAAGGGCCCAGAGATACTTCTCCGACACTCGGAGTGACAAATCCTATTCTTGATCTATGCCAACACCAGGAACACTTTCGGAGATACCTGTAGAGCATCTTCATAATCAACCGGTTACGTTGTGACGTTTGATAGCACACAAGGTGTTCCTCCGGTATTCGGGAGTTGCATAATCTCATAGTCATAGGAACATGTATCAGTCATGAAGAAAGCAATAGCAGTAAACTAAACGATCATAGTGCTAAGCTAACTGATGGGTCTAGTCCATCACATCATTCTCCTAATGATGTGATCTCGTTGATCAAATGACAACTCATGTCTATGGCTAGGAAACGTAACCATCTTTGATTAATGAGCTAGTCTAGTAGAGGCATACTAGGGACATACTGTTTTGTCTATGTATTCACACATGTACTAAGTTTTTGGTTAATACTATTCTAGCATGAATAAAAGACATTTATCATGATATAAGGAAATATAATAACATCTTTATTATTGCCTCTAGGCCATATTTCCTTCAGTCTCCCACTTGAACTAGAGTCAATAATCTAGATTACAAAGTAATGATTCTAACACCCATGGAGTCTTGGTGCTGGTCATGTTTTGCCCGTGGAAGAGGCTTAGTCAATGGGTGTGCGACATTCAAATACGTATGTATCTTGAAAATTTCTATGTCTCCCTCCTTGACTTGATCTCGCATGGAATTGAAGCGTCTTTTGATGTGCTTTGTTCTCTTGTGAAACCTGGATTCCTTCGCCAAGGCTATTGCTCCAGTGTTGTCACAAAATATTTTCATTGGACCCGATGCACTAGGTATTAAACCTAGATCGGATATGAACTCCTTCATCCAGACTCCTTCATTTGCTGCTTCCGAAGCAGCTATGTATTCCGCTTCACACGTAGATCCCGCCACGACACTCTGCTTGGAAGTGCACCAACTGACAGCTCCACCGTTCAATAAAAATACATATCCAGTTTGTGACTTAGAGTCATCCGGATCAGTGTCAAATCTTGAATCGACTTAACCATCTACAATGAGATCTTTGTCACCTCCATAAACGAGAAACATATCCTTTGTCCTTTTAAGGTACTTCAGGATGTTCTTGACCGCTGTCCAGTGATCCACTTCTGGATTACTTTGGTACCTCCCTGCTAAACTTATAGCAAGGCACACATCAGGTCTGGTACACATCATTCCATACATGATAGATCCTATGGCTGAGGCATAGGGAATGACTTTCATTTTCTCTCTATCTTCTGCAGTGGTCGGGCATTGAGTGTTACTCAACTTCACACCTTGTAACATAGGCAATAACCCTTTCTTTGACTGATCCATTTTGAACTTCTTTAAAACTTTATCAAGGTATGTGCTTTGTGAAAGTCCAATTAAGCCTTTTGATCTATCTCTATAGATCTTGATGCCTAATATGTAAGCAGCTTCACCGAGGTCTTTCATTGAAAAATTCTTATTCAAATATCCTTTTATGCCATCCAGAAATTATATATCATTTCCCATCAACAATATATCATCCACATATAATATCAGAAATGCTACAGAGCTCCCACTCACTTTCTTGTAAATACAGGCTTCTCCAAAAGTATGTATAAAACCATATGCTTTGATCACCTCATCAAAGCGTATATTCCAACTCTGAGATGCTTGCACCATTCCATCGATGGATCGCTGGAGCTTGCACACTTTGTTAGCACCTTTAGGGTCGACAAAACCTTCTGGTTCCATCATATACAACTCCTCTTTGAGATATCCATTCAGGAATGCAGTTTTGACATCCATTTGCTAGATTTCACAATCATAAAATGCGGCAATCGCTAACATGATTCGGACAGACTTAAGCATCGCTACGGGTGAGAAAGTCTCATCGTAGTCAACTCCTTGAACTTGTCCAAAACCTTTCACAACAAGTCGAGCTTTGTAAACAGTAATATTATCGTCAGCGTCGGTCTTCCTCTTGAAGATCCATTTATTTTCGATGGCTTGCCGATCATTGGGCAAGTCAACCAAAGTCCACACTTTGTTCTCATACATGGATCCCATCTCAGTTTCATTGCTTCAAGCCATTTTGCGGAATCTGGGCTCATCATCGCTTCCTCATAGTTCATAAGTTCATCATGGTCTAGCAAAGCATGATATCTTTATTTTCATGATAACTAGAAGAAGATGATTTAATATAATCTTCTCTTTTAGCGTGCATTCTAGCGGTTCTTTCCTTGCATTCATCAATGGAAATTCTCATGGCTTTGAGAGACTCATTGATATCATGCTTAGGTGGGATAGATCTAAGTTTCAAAGAATCAACCTATCCACACTTCTAGCCAATTCATCAACCTTAAGCAATTTCTCTTCAAGCAAAGCATTGAAATTCTTTTGCGAGATCATAAACTCTTTAACACTAGTTTCAAATTCAGAAGGCATCTTTCCATAAGAGTTGTTGTAGGAATTACCATAATTATTAGAGGAATTACTAGGAAAAGGCCTAGGATTAAAATTACCTCTATAAGCATTGTTACCAAAATTATTCCTACCAACAAAATTCACATCCAAAGATTCATTGTTATTCTCAATCAAAGTGGACAAAGGCATATCATTAGGATCAGAAGAAGCACTCTTAGCAGCAAACAATTTCATGTGTTCATCCATCTTTCCACTTAAAACACTAATTTCATCGATAGCATGCACCTTTTTACTAGTAGATCTTTCGGTGTGCCATTGAGAATAATTAACCATAATATTATCTAGGAGTTTGGTAGCTTCTCCTAAGGTAGTTTCCATGAAAGTGCCTCCGGCGGACGAATCTAAAAGATTTCTAGAAGCAAAATTCAAGCCAGCATAAAAGTTCTGAATAATCATCCAAAGATTCAAACCATGTGTAGAGCAATTACGTATCATCAATTTCATTCTCTCCCAAGCTTGTGCAACATGCTCATGATCTAGTTGCTTAAAATTCATAATATCGTTTCTAAGAGAGATGATCTTAGCAGGTGGGAAATACTTAGAGATAAAAGCATCTTTGCACTTATTCCATGAATCAATACTATTTCTAGGCGAAGAGGAAACAAAGTTTTGGCACGATCTCTAAGTGAAAACATAAATAACTTCAATTTAACAATATCTATATCTGTATCCCTTTTATTTTGCATATCACACAAATCAACAAAGTTGTTTAGATGGGTAGCAGCATCTTCACTAGGAAGGCCGGAGAATTGATCTTTCATGACAAGATTCAACAAAGCAGCATTCATCTCACAAGGTTCAGCATCATTAATAGGAGCAATCGGAGTACTAATAAAATCATTGTTATTGGTATTGGAGAAGTCACACAATTTGGTATTGTTCTGAGCCATAGGGACAAGCAAGCAATCCAACACACAGAAGCAAACAAGAAGCAAGCGAACGATAAACGCACGGCGAAAGAAGGGCAAATAAAACGGCAAGGGTGAAGTGGGGGAGAGGAAAATGAGAGGCAAATAAATGTAATGCGAAGGATAAGGGTTTGTGATAGGTACTTGGTATATGACTTTTGCGTAAGCCTCCCTGGCAACGGCGCCATAAATTCTTCTTGCTACCTATTGAGCTTGCGTTGTATTCCCTCGAAGAGGAAAGGGAGATGCAGCACAATAGCGTAAGTATTTCCCTCAGTTTTTGAGAACCAAGGTATCAATCTAGTAGGAGACCACGCGCGAGTCCCTCGCACCTGCACAAACAAATAAGAACTTCACAGCCAACGCGATAAGGGGTTGTCAATCCCTTTATGGTCACTTGCGAGAGTGAGATCTGATAGAGATGATAGTTTATATTTTTGGCATTTTTGGTTTAATAAAACAGAAAATAAAAGCGGTAAAAGTAAAGTAGATGTAGATTGATATGTTGAGAATAGACCCGGGGGCCATAGTTTTCTCTAGTGGCTTTTCTCATGATAGCGATATTCTACGGCGGGTAAACAAATTACTGTCGAGCAATTGATAGAAAAGCGAATAATTATGAGACTATCTAGGCATGATCATTGTATATATGCATCACGTCCGAGACAAGTAGACCGACTCCTGCCTGCATCTACTACTATTACTCCACACATCGACCGCTATCCAGCATGCATCTAGTGTATTGAGTTCATACGAACAGAGTAACACTTTAAGCAAGATGACATGATGTAGAGGGATAAACTCAAGCAATATGATGAAAACCCCATCTTTTTATCCTCGATGGCAACACTACAATACGTGCCTTGCTGCCCCTACTATCACTGGGAAAGGACACCGCAATATTGAACCCAAAGCCAAGCACTTCTCCCATTGCAAGAACTATAGATCTAATAGGCCAAACCAAACCAATAATTCGAAGAGACTTGCAAGGATATTATGAGCACACATAAAAAGTTTAGAGAAGAACCAAATATCTTTCATAGATAACCTTGATCGTAAACTCACAATTCATCGGATCTCGATAAACACACCGCAAAAAGAGATTACATCGAATAGATCTCCTCGAAGACCGAGGAGAACTTTGTATTGAGATCCAGAGAGAGAGAAAAAGCCATCTAGATACTAGCTATGGACCCGAAGGTCTGTGGCAAACTACTCACAACTCATGGTGAGGGCGATGATGATGATGATGAAGGCCTCCATGATGGACCCCCTCCGGTGGAGCTCCGGAACAGGCTCCAAGATGGGATCTCCACGGGAACAAAAGCTACGGCGGTGGAATTAGGGTTTTCTCTCTACGTATGGAGTTTCTGGGGTACGTGGATATATATAGGAAGAAGGAGGGCACCGGGGGCCACGCGAGGGGGCCTTGAGGCAGGGGGCACGCCCTGGGAAGGGGGGCGTGCCCCCCACCCTCGAGGGCCACCTCTCTGTCCCCTGACTTGGTCCTCAAGCTCCGCGTGCGTGATTTTCTCCAAAAATATCTCTCGCGAAGGTTTCATTCCCTTTGGACTCCGTTTGATATTCCTCTTTTGCAAAACCCTGAAATAGGCAAAAAAACAACAATCTGGACCGGGCCTTTGGGTTAGTAGGTTAGTCCCAAAAATGATATAAAAGTGAATGATAAAGTCAATTAAACATCCAAGACTTCATAAATAATAGCATGGAGCAATCAAAACTTATAGATACGTTGGAGACGTATCAAGGGTCATTGGAGATGCTTCTGCAACACTTGGCATCTTGGCAGCTTTCTCAGCTCTAGCTTTCTCTCTCCTTTCATGTGCTTGCATTGATGATGGTTCATTTTCATCCATGACAATTGTGTTGTCCTGAAAGTCAGGCACCAAGGGAAGATATTGTCTGTCCAATAAGTATGTGCATGTGCCCATCTTGGAGTTGATGAGCATCTGGATGTGTGGAGCATACCACATGATCTCTTTTGATCTGCAATAGTCCTCTTGATTGTTTCAACAATGAGACTCATGACTTTGAATTTTTGAGGCACATCAAATATATGCAGCAAGTTGATTGAATGTCCTCTGATCATCTTTGCATCTCCAGATTTGGGAAACTGTGTATGCCTCAAGATTGTGTTGATAGTGGCTAGACCAGACAACAAGTGATGTACAGATCCAAACTTATGTGTCTCCAAGTCATCATCAGGGATCTCCTTGTACATATTTGCCGTAGAGTTGTGGTCTTGCTTCTTCTTGGCATACACATCCAAATCATATTCATGCTCTTCAGGGGCATTAATCAGCTTGACCCACTCATCAACAGTTGACTGGTACCTTGTACCTTCAGACATCCATACAATTCTACCATCAGGATAAAAGTGAGTTGTGGAGTAGAATTGCATGATGAGTTCATCATTCCACTTTGTCAACTTGTGATCCACAAACTTGTCAACTCCACATGCTTTGAAGCTGTCATGCACATTGGGGAAATAATCTACATTCTCATCAATGAAGTCCCAGTCCACTCTCTTCATATCACACACTATGGGCTTCTTGTCGAGCAGAACTGTCTCATAGAAGTCTTGTTGTTCCTTGGTGTGAAACTTGTAGTCCACATCAGTCCTTCTCTTACAACATATGGATCAGTCTGTCTCCATCTTCTGAGACCTGCATCTTTCCTCAACTTCATGTCTTCTGCTACTAGATGATCATCATTGTGATCAGGGATCTTGGGCTTCAACTTTCTGAGCACTTGGGCCTCAGCTTCTTCATCAACCTCAGGCACTGGGGCCTTGTTCTTCTCTGAAGCTGCAATGTTTCTAGTGCATCTCTTGGGTGCAGACTTGGTGGCTTGAGCAGCTTTGGGAGCAGTCTTGGGCTTAGAAGGGGCAGCCCCAGACCTGATAGCATCTCACATAAGCTTCTGAGCTTTAGGAGCTGGTGAAGTAACCTCTTCTTCTTCTTCTTCTTCTGCAACTTCATCATCCCTCATGGATTGCTTGCCAATCACTCTGGCTGTTGTCTTTCTAGCTCTCTTCTTTGTTCCTGCTGGCTCATCATCTCTGGATTCAAGTATGAACACCATAGTCTCTTGAGTAGATGATCTGGCCTTTGACAAAGGAATTCTCTTGGCAGGGACCTTCTTTTTCTGACCTGGCTTAGTTGCAGCAGCTATGCCATACTCCTTTCTGAGCAGCTTCTTCTTTCAAGTGCCCTCATCAGCCACAAAATCTTCATCCTCGGTATCTGAGGTTTTCTTCTTTCTGGTCTTGGTAGCTGCCTTGGGCAAGTTGTTAGGTGTGCTCCTGCTACCCTCATCATAGCTGCTAGAGGGACTAGTGCCCTCACTCAGTTTGACTTGCTCCTCAGATAAATTCTTGCTATCACTCTGGCCAGACATCTTGGCACTGCAAACTGAAAGCTGACCCTGTGAATAGATGTAGATGAGGTAGAGTGGATGAGCATCACAAAATGCAGAGTTTTTGCAAAACAGATGACTCAAAAACTTAGTTTTAGTTCTCTACAGAAAGTATTTCGGAGCTACCGATTTGTTAAACTTGGTGATACCGAAGCAATTCTGGAGCCTAAACTAGTGAACTCGGTCAGACCGAGTCACAGTTCGGTGGCACCGATATTGCTAGGGTTTCACAGAGAGTCGAACTCGGTCGCACCGATTTGCAATTTTCGGTCAGACCGAAAAGTGCAAGTGCAATGGCCTAAGCCAAATTGGTGAGACCGATTTCTACAACTCGGTCGGTCCGAGATGAGTTCGGCGGAGACCTAACCCTAAATTTTCAATCAAAACTAATTTCTACGGAGTTTCTGCTGGATAGGAAGATCTCATATGTAGTAAAGAACATGACAAAGGAATGTGCTACGAATCGGAGTTAAAGATCATCACAAACAATCAAGTTCATACCCTAACCCGGCGGTGAACTTGCTACGGCGGCAATGGCGATGGAGATTGCCGTTGACAGCGGCGGAGACCAGTGGTGGGAGGTCACTGGCAGCGAGGAGATGATTCGGAGACACCATGAGGCAGAGCAGGTCACGCGCGGGTGAAAGGTTTCGGAAATTTTTCCAAAATTCAACCCATCGGAATATATAACCTGACCCTGTCGGTGTGACCGAGTGGAGCAACTCGGTGGCACCGAGATGCAAAACTGCTAGCAGTTACTGCAACTCAGTGTGACCGAGAAGTTCAAATTGGTTCACCGAGATGGAAAACCTAGATCAACTTAGTGAACTCGGTGTGACCGAAATGGATGACTCGGTCATACAGATTTGCACAAAGAGATTTTGGAGGTTTAACTCTATGACGAATCGGGGACTCCGAGTGATCCTCACACAGAGTGGTTCGAATCTGACTTGATCAAACTTTGTGATGTAGCAAGAATAGAGTTTGAGACGAGAAAAACATAGATAGCTAGAGAGTGTTCTTAGGCATTCTTGTCCATCCATTTGGCAAAATAAAAAGAGCCTAACAATCAAAGCAACAAATGGATGTCCTCGAATGAGAAAAATATGTAGTCAACATGCTCACACAATAAGATAACAAATGAAACATGTGGCAAAGCATGCACAAGCATTCTAGCATATATCAAGCAATTGGCGATGACTAGGTCATCTATATATGAGTATATTGACTTAGGAGTCAAATGAGAACATTTGATCATAGGTCATACTCATCGTTTAAGTACAAGTGGGGTTACCACTTTTACATAAAGCATTGTTGTGTTCACATCATTAGAGTTGCTTTAGCTCAATTGATTAGAGTAAAGCTCCCCCTAGATGTGATATCCCCCCTAAGAGGAATGAACTAACCTTGGGTTTTGTCGATGATGACTTCATGTAGGTGTTGAAGATGTAGATGCTCAATGTTGATGTAGATCATTTGCAGCAATCCATTGGAGTGAGTTGCACTTTCAATACCTACATGGGTTAGTCCCACAAGGAACAAACAAGGATATCCATAGACATAGAGTGAATAGCACACATGATGATGTCCATAAAAGCACTAGGTTACCTTGTCCCTTGTCTTACCAACAAGAGGGTTTGTGACTCCTCAAACCAGTGCAAGATATAGAAGTTGTTTGCGCTTGTTCTCGCCATAATGATATGAGTGAAGTATGTTGGCGGAGTCACCCTCAAGAACTCTCTAGTTCTTCTTCTTCAGGATCCACACCATCTTGATGGGAATCCTTGCAGTTGTAGTCGTACTTGATGAAGTAGAACTTGACGTAGTCTTGGGAACCCACTTGACCTAGGCCTTAGGAGCTTCTTCAAATACATCAATCTCCTCTTGAAGCTTATCCTTGCCCTTTAGCTTGTGGTCTAGTGGTGGAAGATCATCTTGTGCTTGTGTCCCTTGAAAGGAAGTAGGATCATACTTCTCTTGTTGAGGAACAAACTTCGTCTTGGGGTATTGATCTTCTTCCCACTCAACTCCATTGGCATTGAACTTCCATTCAAAACCGACACCTTGATTCTTCTGGTGTCTTCCTTGCTTGCGTACAATCTCCTCAAATTGCTTACTCCCAGCAAGGCTCTTGTAAACACCTTTCTCTATAATTCCCTTCAATAAGCTATTTTCTTGCTCAAGTGTAACTTTGCTAAGAGAATCATTAGTGGAATCAAGAGAACTACTAGAAGCAACATCATTGGATTTAGCATGATTATTGTTACTACTAGAGGAAGAATCTTTCTTGTTCTTGTTGCTAGATTTTACTTGTGGCATGTAGGTAGACAAGAGTAAATGCTTGGCAATGTAAGAAGAACTTTTCTTGTGAAGATCATCATTGATTTCTTTTAAGAACTCATGCTCTTGTTCAAGGTTGAGCTTTTCAAAGCATAACTTCTCATGAGTCTTTAAAAGATATCGATGATCTTCCAAGGTAGTTTCATGAGCTAACTTAATAGTGTTTAGTTCTTTAGTTAGTCGCTAAATCTTCTCCTTATTATTGTCGTTCGTTTTATCTTGATTAGCATGATTAATAGCAATTTAATCATAGTTTTCATCATAGGTTTCATCACTATTGCTACCAACAAGTAAATCATCATCTCCTAGCAAATCATCTTCATCACTATCAAAATCAAGATACTCGGGGTGTGATACCTTGGGACCTTTAGCCATGAAGCATCTTCCAATTCCTTCATTTGGTGAGTCAAATATGTCATAGGAGTTGGTTGACACAAGAGCATTTCCGGCAATACCTTCATCTTGAGTATCTTCGGAGTCGGAGTAGTAGCTTCTCTCGGAGTGGTCATCGAAGTCGGAACCGGATACCCATTCACCAAGATGAGCTTGATGTCTTCGTTTTGTATAGCTCCTTGATGATTTCTCCTTCCTTTCCGAGTCTTTGCTTCTCCGAGAAGGTCTTCGTTCATAATGATCATCTCTACTCCTTCTCTCTCTTGGTGGTGATTCTTATCTTCTACTTCTCCTTTTAGGTGAGTCTTGTCTTCTCTTGTGGGGAGCCGTACACTCATTGGAATAGTGTTCGGGTCTTCCACAATTGTAGCAATTCTGATCACGACTTGAAGATCTCTTGTCATTGTAGGACCTTGACTTGGAACGTCTCTCTTTGCTTCTACTCTTGTAGAACTTGTTGAAGTTCTTCACCATTAAGCTCAATTCTTCATTGAGGACTTGTTTCTCACTTGATGATGTAGGAGCATCACATGAGGCTTTGTAAGCACCACTATACTTGTTGTGAAGCTCTTCTTTATCTTTGAGTGACATCTCATGAGCAACAATTCTTCCAATTACTTCTGTTGGCTTGAGATCTTTGTAAATGGGCAACATTTAGATCAATGTGCACACGGTGTCATATTTTCCATCCAACGTTCTTAGGATCTTCTTGATGATGAATCTATCGGTCATCTCTTCACTTACTAAGCCGGCAATCTCATTTGTGATTAGAGCAAGCCTAGAGTACATTTCAGCGACACCTTCACCATCCTTCATCTTGAACTTGTCAAGTTGACTTTGAAGCACATCCAACTTGGATTCCCTTACGGAGTCGGTAGCTTCGTGCATATCAATCAAAGTATCCCAAATTTCCTTTGCATTCTCAAGACGATTGATTTTGTTGAATTCTTCGGGGCACAATCCGTTGAAGAGGATATCACAAGCTTGAGCATTGTATTGCAGCATCTTCAACTCTTCCGTGGTAGCTTCACGATTTGGTTCCTTCCCATCGAAGAATTCACCTTGCAAACCAATACACACAATAGCCCAAACGGCGGGGTTACGTCCAAGAATATGCATTTTCATCTTATGCTTCCAACAAGCAAAATTAGTAGCATCAAAGTAAGGACCTCTACGGTGGTAACTTCCCTCGCTAGACGACATACTCTCCTAGGTTGTGAAATCAAGGCTATGATCGACAAAGCTATGGAAATCACGGCAAACGGAGACCAAAGCTCTGATACCACTTGTAGGATCGAAAGTATGTCTAGAGGGGGGTGATTAGACTACTTGACCAAATAAAAATCTAGCCTTTTCCCAAGTTTAGTTCTTAGCAAAATTTACCAACTTATCACAAGTCAAGCAATCAACCTACACGTGCAATTATAAGAGTATAGCAGCAGAAAGTAAAACAATTGCATATGAAGGTAAAGGGAGGAGTTTGGAGGGAGCAAACGCAAGTGTAGACACATATATTTTTGTCTTGGTTCCGATAGGTGGTGCTATCGTACATCCAAGTTAGTGGAGACTTCAACCTACGAAGGGTAACGACTGCACGAGTCCACGGAGGGCTCCACCCACGAAGGGTCCACGAAGAAGCAACCTTGTCTATCCCACCATGGCCATCACCCACGAAGGACTTGCCTCACTAGGGTAGATCTTCACGAAGTAGGCAATCTCCTTGCCCTTACAAACTCCTTGGTTCAACTCCACAATCTCGTCGGAGGCTCCCAAGTGACACCTAACCAATCTAGGAGACACCACTCTCCAAAAGGTAATAGACGGTGTGTTGATGATGAACTCCTTGCTCAAATGCTTCAAATGATAGTCTTCCCAACACTCAAACAGCTCCTCACAGATTTGGATATGGTGGAAAAATGATTTGAGTGGAAAGCAACTTGGGGAAGGCTAGAGAACAAGATTCATATGGTAGGAATGGAATATCTTGATCTCAACACTTGAGTAAGTGGTTCTCTTCTCAGAACATGTATGATGGAAGGGTAGGTATGTTCTGATGGCTCTCTCCACAAGTGAAGAGTGGGTGGAGGGATATATATAGCCTCCACACAAAATCTAACCGTTACACACAATTTACCAAACTTGGTTGGACTGATTCAGAGAACTCGGTCTGACCGATTTAGTTCATAATGTGACTGTTAGGCATTTTGGTGGGACCAATATGATCAACTCGGTAGGACCGATTTCACTAGGGTTAGGGCATAACGTAATCTCGGTGAGACCGATTACACAAACTCGGTGGGATCGATTTTGGTAATTAGCACACAGAGGGTTGGTCAGGCAAACTCGGTGGGACTGATTCGCTCATTTCGGTTGGACCGAAACGTTACGAAGGGGAAACAGAGATTTTGCATTGCGAACTCGGTGGGACCGATCGCTCATCTCGGTGAGACCGAAATGTTACAAAGGGAAACAGAGAGTTTACAATCCCATCTCGGTGAGACCGAGATCCCTTTCGGTGAGACCGAAGTGATTAGGGTTTAGTGGCAGTGGCTATGTCAAATGAACTCGGTGGCGCCGGATAGAACTTTCCGGTGGGGCCGAGTTTGACTTTTGGTTTGGGACATATGTGGATGTGAGAAAGTGGTTGAGGGTTTTGGAGCATATCACTAAGCATTTTGAGCAAGAAAGCCATTAGGCAACACCTCATCCCCTTTTAATAGTATTGGCTTTCCTATGGACTCAATGTGATCTTGGATCACTAAAATAGAAAATGTAGAGTCTTGAGCTTGAGCCAATCCTTTTTCTTTAGCATTTTGAGGGATCCACATTCCTAGTCCATGCCATGCCAATCATTGAACTTTCCTGAAATATTTATCTTGAGATAGCATTCGTTCGATGAGCTATATGTTTTTAGTAATTACCAAAATCACCCGGGGATAGTTGCACTTTCAATATTACGCATCTTCGCAGCCCGAACCTGGTTAAACGATCCTTATGCTGACTCCTAGACCCGTCCTTTACACAACCCCGCGCCCGTCAACCATAGAAGGGATTCTAGTGATCCCATAGTTGTCGTTCCCCGACATCTTTGGCGCGCCAGGTAGGGGTGTGATGTCTACTACGCAACCTTCTTCTTGTAGACGTTGTTGGGCCTCTGTGACGCCCCCGATTTGACCGTACACTAATCATGCACGCAAATGTGTACGACCAAGATCAGGGACTCACGGGAAGATATCACAACACAACTCTAGACACAAATAAAATAATACAAGCTTTGTATTACAAGCCAGGGGCCTCGAGGGCTCGAATACATAAGCTCGAATACAACAGAGTCAGCGGAAGCAATAATATCTGAGTACAGACATAAGATAAACAAGTTTGCCTTAAGAAGACTAGCATAAAACAAAACGATCGAAAAGGCAAGGCCTCCTGCCTGGGAGCCTCCTAACTACTCCTGGTCATCGACGGCCGTCACATAGTAGTCGGCACCCTCGGGGTAGTAGCAGCCATGAAAGGTGGCATCTAGCTCCTGGACTCCACCATCTGGTTGCATCAACCAGAAAGAAGAAAGAAGGGGGAAAAGGGGGAGCAAAGCAACCGTGAGTACTCATCCAAAGTACTCGCAAGCAAGGATCTACACTACATATGCATCGATATCAATAAAAAAGGATAGTATCTATGGACTAAGCTGCAGAATGCCAGAATAAGAGGGGGAGAAGCTAGTCCTATCGAAGACTAGCATCTTCTAGAAACCACCGTCTTGCAGCAACAGGGGGGTAGAGTAGTATAACATAAGTCATATTTATGTTGTTGTTTCAGCGCTCCGGGATCCTTTCTCGACTCCCGAAGCAACATATCCAATTCATGCCTCAGCATCCAATTCTAGTTGTAGCGATCGGGATACAACTCCAAGTGTCTGTTACCATAGGACAGGCTATCGATAGATGTTTTCTTCCCTGCAGGGGTGCACCAACTTACCCACCATGCTTGCTTAACTCCGGTCGGACACACCATCAGGTCATACCCGGCCTCGTCCAAACAATATGCCGCAACCCGACCTAGGCTTAATCGAGAGGTCAAGCACGCCGAACTAAACCTATGCCCCCAGGGGTCATGGGCCATCTCCCCGGGAACTCCTGCATGTTGCGTACGCGGCCGGTAAGCAGACCTGGGCTACCTCCTTAAAAAGGCAGGTGCTTACGCGGTCCAACCCGGCGCACACCGCTTAGTCACATGACATCAATTAAGCTTTGGCTGATGCATACGACGCAGAACGCCCATACTATGCCCACGTGATGGTTAGCGCTATCAGGCCAGAGGCCCCTTGGATCAAATATCCAAACCATTTAGTGTCTTGGGAACGCGCAGTAACGAGCAGAGACTCACGATCTTGTGACCCCATCGCCCCGTCATGAGGACTTGCGACAATGGCTAAGAATGACCGGCCACGCCTCATAATTATCTCGCGGGTACCTTCTAGGTCAACCCGACTACACATCACTCGCCATTAAGCTCGCGCGGGTACCCTTCAGGGCCGACCTGTCTTTAGTAACATGGTTCAGTGTAAAGTCATAGTAACCATAGTAACCATGTGTCTAACACCAAAGGGAAACCTGTGGAAATCACCATAGATGGAATTCCACCTGATGTTTATCGTCAAGGTGAACGAAAGAGGAGTCACCCTCGAGGTCCACTCTTGAGGAGTTGCACGACAGTGTCGTTATCGGGAGTGGAGAAAGAGGAATCACCCTCGATGACCATAACCGATGAACTCACCTACAAGGTTAACATCAGAAGTGTTGATGAGGTGTCACCCTCGGCACTCGATAGTAAGCCAGTATTGTCGAGCAACTAAGGGGAAAGTGATGTTCGTTGTCGGGGCCTGGTCTTCGATCCCGTTGATTGGGTCTTTTGATAATCCAGCGGGGCAGACATGACAAAGTGGGGGGGGGGTCTCTGATGGATCTCTAACCAGCCTATACTAAGCAATTTATTATAAACATGTAAGGTATGAAAGCAGGTTACAACAACAGGCTATGCATCAGAATAGGATCATACAAAAACAGTAGCAATTCTAATGCAAGCATAAGAGAGAAGAGAGTGGGCGATATCGGAATGGTTAAGGGGGGTTGGCTTGCCTGGTTGCTCAGACGAGAAGGAGGGGTCGTCAACACTGTAGTCGATCACCGGGGCATCATCGGTCTCGGGGTCTACCGGAGAGAAGAGGGGGAAGAAACAATAAACATAAAGCAAATAGTTGCATGACAAACAAAAGCAGCGCTCGGTGTGATCTAACGCGGTGCTACACGATACCGACGAAGGGGGATAACATCCGAAAAAGTATCCCCGGTGTTTCGTGCTTTCGGACAATTGAATCGGAGAGGGGATGTTGCATGTTCGCTATGCTAGGTGCATGTGGCAGACGAACGGACCGCGTATTTGGATTCGTCTCGTCGTTCTGAGCAACTTTCATGTATAAAACATTCTCATCCGAGTTACATATTATTTATCTTAATTTTTAAAAATTTAATGATTTTCTATAATTAATATTATTTAAAATAAGTCAAAAACAGAATTACGACGTCAGCCAGGGCCCGTCTGTCATAGTCTAATAGTTTATTAGGTTAATTAAGCAGGTTAATTAATTTAATTAACTATTAACTAATTAAACATTTTGTTTAACTGCTTATTTTTACTTCTCATTTTTAATAGGTGGCGGGCCCACTGGACAGGGGCACAACCGGCTCCCTTCCAGTGGCTAGGGACGCACGAGAGCAGTGCCCCAACGGCCACAGTGAGGAGCAGCGGTGAGCACGCAGGGGTGTGCGGTGAAGGCGGGTCGCGACCACGGGAGGAGCTACAGGGGGGCGCCGAGGTGACGGCGGCAGCCAACGAGGTGAGGGGGGAACAGAGCAGTGCGGATAGGGGAGCTGCGGGCGCACAAGAGGCAAGCCACTGGGGCGTGGGCGGCAGCGGCGACAGCTGGTGAGCGCAGCCAGGCCACCTTTTCATTTCTATTCTGTTTATGTTTTGCCTCTATTTTAAATAAAAAATGACTTTTAATAAATATTGAACTTGGTCCATAAATCACATTGTGATTTTTGGCATTGCCACAAAAGGTCCGGGGAGCATTTGAATCCATTTGAATTTTACATAAAATGACAATGGATTAACGGGGCTGTTTTGGTCACTGCTTTAATCATTTTAGGGCATTAAAACATGTTATAAAAATGTTGGTTCACCACCAATATTAGTTATGGATTATATGCCACAAAAGGAACATTTTCGATTTCATGTCTGACAAATATGAATTTTTGACTTTTGATTGAATTTGAATTGTGATTTGGATCAAATGAAAATTAGCAACAGTAATGTGATGACATGGCACCATTAATAGGGTATTACTGTAGCATGACACTGGGGGTGTTACAAATCTCCACCACTACAAGAAATCTCTTCCCGAGATTTAAGAGGTGGGGTAAGGGGAAGAATTGGTTACGACATTCTAACGGATCTTCTCGGTCTTGGTTGCTCTTCTTGAAGTAGTTCATCCTCTTTCAGTGATGCCTTCATTTCTCTGCTTGAGGTCATCACGATGAAGCCGGCATCCTTTCTTCAGGACCTCCATCGTACTTACGAATAGGAAAGGGGCAGCTTGACAACGATAGAATGCTACAAGGGGGTAATCATCGCGGGTTATCCCACGAATGAACACATGAGTATCTCTCGAGTTGAACGAATAAAACACGTCGAGAGCAAAGTAATATGGTACAATAAGAAGTTTCAAACGGATAGGCAATCGTTCGATGTCTAAATAAGGTGTGAAAGGGGTCCAGAGCAACGAGAATAAGTATTGCGTCTGATACCAAAATAGATCACTAGGAATGTGGCTCGTGATTTACATACGAAGCCAAGTGTGAGGATCAATTTTGGAAAATAGGGATGTACAGGAGAGTCAGGTTTCGATCCTGAGGAACTGTGGGTTATGGGACTACCATGTGGGTTGAAAGTAGGAAGGACGGTGACGTCTTATACGATCATGTAAGCAAGGCATGTCTGAGGATAGCATGTCAGTTATGCTGGCAACAACATCGGTACCAAGGGCGAGGGACGAAGAGAAACATTTTTCCTGCTCGTTGAAACGAGGCGGACCAAATAGGCAAAGTTCTCGTCCATCGGTGGTTACCGGAATTGTATCGACAATAGTAACAGGGTCTTACTGACAGAGTTGTACAACAAGGTGTTTACCTAAGTAGAAAACTATTACTGCTTAGATTATGTGTAGACCAATGAAAGGTTAAACAAACAAATCAAAAGGAAAATGTGTTTAAACACAAAGAATAGGAGTAAATCATCCTCAAGATTAAGCAGGGCATGATATACGTGTCAAGAGATCAAAATCATGACCATATAGATAAAAGGGGTAAGAAGATTTATGAAATGTACCCACACAACGATGTTGGATAGTTGATCAAGAAACATTTAGCATTGCACTTATAATATTCTTGTGGATCTTCGGAGTACCACAGACATGCTTCGAGGTAGCCCCGGCATGGTCTTGAAGCAAAGGTCAGACTTTGGATACACCAGGATCCATCGGGAACAACTTATAAAATAAGGCATACAATTTCAGCAAGGGAATATGAGGATGAGGCTGACGGGCTTAGAAACAATTCCTTCAGATTTCCCTAGACATGAATTTTCATAGTTAAGTGAACAAGGCAATAGTATTGGACACCAGGGTATATAATGAAGTGTGTTTGCGGAGAACATCCCCAATTAAGTACTGAACGAAATGCACCTGGAATTACGTACCAAGTAGCCAGATCGATGTTAGTATGGAGGTTGAATAACCCGAAGGGTTGGAATGAAACTATCGACCATTCACTTCAAAGCATTTGGCTTGCTAGAAGTTTTGAATTCGCACGTCATACTTCAATTGTTGGGTTTCCGGTTACAAACAACACGGGGACCAGGGAACGAATGAAGATGGCGAGAAGTATTACTTGTATCAAGAGTTCATAAGGGTGGTGAAATTGTCACGACCTTCTTGACATAATAGATGGTAATACTCTAAGGTAAAGAACAAATGCTGGATAGCAAGGATCTCAAGGTATATCATGAAACATGAACAAGTTTGTGTTGGAGGGAAGGCAATAATGTTGTCGATGATAACTCAAATCATCGAGGGGGTAAGGATGGTATTTCTCATTGGAATTCGATTGATAACCTAGAAGAGCTCATAATATCATGGATGATCACGACACAGTTGCCGAGAGATTTCATGAAGATGTAATCGGTCCGCGAGGACATCAAGTCAATGGAATGATGAAGCGAAAGGTCATGGAAACCACTAGTACAATACAAACTTGAAATCAAGCTTGTTGTTCAAGGCGAAATGGTATGACGAGGAAGATTGGTCTAGGCTTAGCTCATCATCGAAAATTTTGCTCCGGGAAGAAGGGCCGGGTAGCACTGCTAAAATTTAGCACGATAAAGATATAGCCGATCAGGCTAGGAATGACTTGAAGGATTATTAAACTCATAGCAATGATAATTACTTAGAGTTATTGAATCGGAGTGCGGAATCGATTCATTTATTGATGTTCTCGAGTGACTAATAACTCAGAACTCGGGGAAATATGAAATCAGAGAGAAGCAATGATAGACGAAGACTCATAGGAAGCAACACAGTTCTTTGATATTCTCGAGGTACCGAAGGGTAATACTCGAAGGAAGATCAAAATAGAGGCTACTGAGATTATCGATCTGTAGAAGGTAAGTGCTTTAACTTGTCCTAGAATTGGGATCAAAGAAGAACAATATGTTCGGAACCATGATTTCAAAGGACCAAACTCCAGATATAAAATGAAGTCATACCAAGTGAACAATTAATTTTAAGATAAGCTTCGATGATAAGATCTACATTGTTTCCATGGGCATGAACACAAAGTTCAAGGTCGACTCCCATTTCTACAATGCATAACTTTTCATTCACTTCTCTCTTGCGAAGAAGTTGTAGCGTTGAAATTCTATCTGACGAATAGCCAATAGAGTATAACCCACATAACCTTCGAGTTCACGCAGATTAGGGAAGGCATAGGTTCAACCCATCGAGGCATCTTAGGAACATATACCATGAACTTTAGGAGTAATGAACACAAGCTCACCAGCAAGCACGGTTGACAAAAGGAGAGGATACAATTTACCAAAGGCATCATGTATCAGGAAAGAACTTACAAGGTGATTAATTAAGAAGGACATAGTTGGAAAAAAACAAAGGATATGGTGGTCCACAAGGGTTCTGATGTGAGCATCGATACTCAACCAGAAGAAGAACAATGCAAGGAGATCAGTTTATAGAAACAACTGACTAATTCGATAGCTCAAATGCAAAGGAATTATGATTTCCAAATCAATGGATCAGAGGCAAACACTCCGATTAAGGATGGATAAGTTGAATAGACTTGGGGTACAATCGATGGCAATTTGATTGGTTGAGAACCATCTCATGTTTAACAAGAGGTCTGAGCTAGAAGGATGAATACTAGACTCTGATTGAGGATTGCGAGCATTCGCAACATATTGAATCAGTGGACTCAAAAAGATAATGAGAAAGGATGCCAATAAGATTAATAGACTTATGGGATTAACCATAATGTAGGCAGACAAGACTTTCGGGAGCACTAGGCTGCAGAGGAACTTCGGGAGATTGAATTGCATTCGAAGGATTGTGTGAGACATATGATCAACTGGGGAAGAACGAATCCCCGATAAGTGTGAGGAATTATTCATAGGGGTATTCAGGCGAAAAAGAGCTGTAAGGCAGTCGGAAAAAGGATTCTCGAAATATCTGAAGTATTACAGGGTATCTTGTAATAACAAGAACAATTAAAATCAAGGTATGGATGACAAGTGTATGCAACTATCCTTAGGGATTTATCGGTGATATGGAATTGCAATGGCGAAGTGCACAAGGGTTTTGGGGAAACATCGGAGAGTATCTTCGAAATCTTCCGGTGTAGCAAGCGATCATCTGGACT
Source organism: Secale cereale (assembly GCA_902687465.1). Taxonomy (NCBI): domain Eukaryota; kingdom Viridiplantae; phylum Streptophyta; class Magnoliopsida; order Poales; family Poaceae; genus Secale; species Secale cereale. The sequence goes on along the minus strand of LR738711.1, from coordinate 236,343,143 downwards.
GAAGGGGCTCTCCAGGAGAAAGTATTTTCGAGAACCTAAGGTTAGATATTAGCAAAATCATTTAACCGAATAGAAGAGAGATCAGAATCCCAGAGTATAGGCGGGGAGTAAAAGATCCTAATACCACCCAATGGCGACGTGGGCCCGTAAGCCACACAACCAAGTTAGTAATCAGTTTTTTTCAAAGACTAGACTCAAATTCGGCCAAGGAGTTGGAAAGGGGGATCCTACAGGCAGTCAGCTCTGATACCAACTTGTGACGCCCCCAATTTGACCGTACACTAATCATGCACGCAAATGTGTACGACCAAGATCTGGGACTCATGGGAAGATATCACAACACAACTCTAGACACAAATAAAATAATACAAGCTTTATATTACAAGCCAGGGGCCTCGAGGGATCGAATACATAAGCTCGAATACAACAGAGTCAGCGGAAGCAATAATATCTTAGTACAAACATAAGTTAAACAAGTTTGCCTTAAGAAGGCTGGCACAAAACAACACGATCGAATAGGCAAGGCCTCCTGCCTGGGAGCCTCGTAACTACTCCTGGTCGTTGGCGGCCATCATGTAGTAGTCGGCACCCTCGGGGTAGTAGCTGCCGTCAAAGGTGGCATCTAGCTCCTGGACTCCACCATCTGGTTGCATCAACCAGAAAGAAGAAAGAAGGGGGGAAAGGCGGAGCAAAGCAAGCGTGAGTACTCATCCAAAGTACTCGCAAGCAAGGATGTACACTACATATGCATCGGTATCAATAAAAAGGATAGTATCTATGAACTAAGCTGCAGAATGCCAGAATAAGAGGGGGGAAGCTAGTCCTATCAAAGACTAGCATCTTCTGGAAACCACTGTCTTGCAGCAACAGGGGGTAGAGTATTATAACATAAGTCATATTTATGTTCTTGTTTCAACGCTCCGGGATCCTTTCTCGACTCCTGAAGCAACATATCCAATTCATGCCTCAACATCCAGTTCTAGTTGTAGCGATCAAGATACAACTCCAAGTGTCCGTTACCGTAGGACAGGCTATCGACAGATGTTTTCTTCCCTGCAGGGGTGCACCAACTTACCCACCACGCTTGCTTAACTCCGGCTAGACACACAGTCAGGTCATGCCCTGCCTCGACCAAACAATACGACGCAACCCGACCTAGGCTTAATAGAGAGGTAAAGCACGTTGGACTAAACCTATGCCCCCAGGGGTCATGGGCCATCTCCCAGGGAACTCATGCACGTTGCGTACGTGGCCGGTGAGCAGACCTGGGCTACCTCCTTAAAAAGGCAGGTGCTTACGTGATCCAACCCGGCGCGCGCCGCTCAGTCGCATGACGTCAATTAAGCTTTGGCTGATGCATACGATGCAGAACGCCCATACTATGTCGACGTGATGGTTAGTGCTATCAGGCCAGAGGCCCCTTGGATCAAATAACCAAACCATTTAGTGTCTTGGGAACGCGCGGTAACGATCAGAGACTCACGATCATGTGACCCCATCGCCCCGTCTCGAGGACTTGCGGCAAGGGCTAGGAATGCCCGGCCACGCCTCGTAATTATCTCGCGGGCACCTTCCAGGTCAACCCGACTACACATCACTCGCAATTAAGCTCGCGCGGGTACCCTTCAGGGCCGACCCATCTTTAGTAACATGGTTTAGTGTAATGTCATAGTAACCATAGTAACCGTGTGTCTAACACCAAAGGAAAACCTGAGGAAATCACCCTCGATGGAATTCCACCTGATGTTTATCGTCAAGGTGAACGAAATAGGAGTCACCCTCGAGGTCCACTCTTGAGGAGTTGCACGACAGTGTCGTTATCGGGAGTGGAGAAAGAGGAATGACTCTCGATGACCATAACCGATGAACTAACCTACAAGTTTAACATCAGAAGTGCTAATGAGGTGTCACCCTCGGCACTCGATAGTAACCCAGTATTGTCGAGCAACTAAGGGGAAAGTGATGTGTGGTGCCGGGGCCTGGTCCTCGATCCCGTTGATCGGGTCTTCTGATAATCTAGCGGGGCAGACATGACAAAGTGGGGGGGTCTCTGATGGATCTCTAACCAGCCTATACTAAGAAATTTAGTATAAACATGTAAGGTATGAAAGCAGGTTACAACAACAGGCTATGCATCAGAATAGGATCAGACAAATATAGTAGGAGTTCTAATGCAAGCATAAGAGAGAAGAGAGTGGGCGATGTCGGAATGGTCAAGGAGGTTTGGCTTGCCTGGTTGCTCAAACGAGAAGGAGGGGTCGTCAACACCGTAGTCGATCACCGGGGCATCATCGGTCTCGGGGTCTACCGGAGAGAAGAGGGGGAAGAAACAATAAATATAAAGCAAACAGTTGCATGACAAGCAAAAGTAGCGCTCGGTGTGATCTAACACTGTGCTTCACGATACCGACGAAGGGGGATAACATCCGGAAAACTATCCCCGGTGTTTTGTGTTTTCGGACAATTGAATCAAAGAGGGGATGTTGCATGTTCGCTATACTAGGAGCATGTGGCAGACGAACGGACTGCGTATTCAGATTCGTCTCGTCGTTTTGAGCAACTTTCATGTATAAAACTTTCTCATCCGAGTTACATATTATTTTATATTAATTTTTAAAGATTTAAGGATTTTTCTAGAATTAACATTATTTAAAATAAGTCAAAAACAGAATTACGACGTCGGCCTGACGTTAGCAGTCAGCAGTGTAGTTGACTAGGTCAAACTGACAGCCAGGGTCCGCCTGTCATAGTCTAACAGTTTATTAGGTTAATTAAGTAGGTTAATTAATTTAATTAACTATTAACTAATTAAACATTTTTTTACCTATTTATTTTTACTTTTCTTTTTTTAATAGGTGGCGGGCCCACTGGACAGGGGCACAACCGGCTCCCTTCCAGCGGCTAGGCACACACAAGAGCAGTGCACCAGCAGCCACAACGAGGAGCAGCGGTGAGCACGTAGGGGTGTGCGGCGGAGGCGGGTCGCGGCCACGGGAGGAGCTGCAGGGGGGCGTCGAGGTGACGGCGGCGACCAGCGAGGTGAGGGGGGAGCAGAGCAGTGCGGATAGGGGAGCTGCGGGCATACATGAGGCAAGCCACGGGTGCACGGGCGGCAGTGGCGACAGCTGGTGAGCGCGGCCAGGCCACGGCGGGTGGGCGCGAGCTAACGGTGCGAGCAGAGGGAAGACGTGCACGGCGCCACGATGTTTGAGACGAGGGGAAAACAGAGGGTGAAGGGAATCGTTGTGGTTGCTCAAATGGAGGTAGGGGAGAGCTCGGGGCGTGTCGAGGAAGCACACGGGGAGGCCGGCGGCGCCATGGTGGTGAGAAGCAGGTCGAGACGAGGCGGAGGACGAGTGGCTCGGGCGCCACGGTAGCGCCAAGGTGCTGGCATGCGCCTGCGTCGTGGAGGGCGGTGGTGGTGAGGATGAGCGAAGGTAAGGGAGGTCGGGCGCTGCCAGCAGGGAGCCCGTCCTCCGGAGCGGCGGCAAGGTTGGGCGTGGAGGCGCCAGGCGGCGACGGGGGGGGGGGGATGATACGTCCAAAACGTATCTATAATTTCTGCTTGCTCCATGCCTCTTTTGTGTGATATTGCTATGATATTTATGCACTTCCATACACTTTTGATCATATTTGGACTAACCTATTAACTCAGTGCACCCCAGTGCCAGTTTTTGTTTTCTGCTGTTTTTGTATTTCAGGTTTTCCCATTACGTAAATTGCCAGAAAAATTCCTGGAAAAATATATAAAAAATCAGCGTTCCGGAAGCTTCCATGCGGCCAAAGTAGGGCCGGAGGGGGGCCACAGGGGCTCCAGGCGCCCAGAGGGCGCGGCCCCCTCCTGGCCGCGGCGCCAGGCCGCCTGGGCCCCCCTTAGCTCCCCTGGCGACCCCCTTTGGCATATATTTAACACCCGTCGCGGAAACCCTGATTCCAGACCCCTTTTCTCCAGACGCAATTCCGATCTCCGCCGCCATCGCCATCAAGTTCCGGGGGACCAGAATTCCTGTGCCGGCACCCTGCCGGGACGGGGAAGTGCCCCCGGATTCACCTCCATCGACGTTTCTTTCTCCCTCCATGATGCGGGAGTAGTTCCTCCTCGGGGCTGAGGTTTCTACCAGTAGCTATGTGGTCAATTCTCTCTCCCATGATGTGATCTTCGTTGTGATCATAGGCTATGTTAATCTAGGGTGATCCCATGATATTTCCCCTTCCTCTATGTATTGGATTGATGTACCCACTTGTCTTTATCTAGTATAATCCCCGAGACCAAGGTGACAGCGGTCTATTGGACATGGATTAGAAGAATATTTTCATGAGTGATTTCCTCTTTTGTGTATGGATTGAAGATTGAGAGTCTCTTGGTGCTTGTCTTTGACTATCCTTTAGATATGTTGTGATGATTGTGGTACTCTCTTTGGATGGCCGCGGTGACATTGGGAAATCCATAGATTGAGAACTACGAACTTTGAGGTGTGCTTTTGTAGCCCTACATAATTCTCGTCCTCTCTTGACCACAAAGGAATGACCTCCGGGTGCGTCTCCATTGCATGTTTTATGGGAAATATCATGTGATTCGATTATGTTAATGTTGTTGGGAGTTGCCACTAGTGAAAGTATGATCCCTAGGCCTTGTTTCCACCATTGCAATACCATTTGTGCTCACGTTTACCACTTGTTTGCTTGCTGCACTTTTTATTACAGATTTATATTACTTTGCTTTGCCACTCCTATCATCCATATTTTACCATCTCTTCGCCGAACTAGTGCACCTATACATCTGACAAGTGTATTAGGTGTGTTGGGGACACAAGAGACTTCTTGTATCTTGATTGTAGGGTTGTTTGAAAGGGGTACGTTCAACCTCCACTTCCCTGAGTTCGATAAACCTTGGGTTACTCACTTAAGGAAAATTTGCTGATGTCCTACAAACCTCTGCTCTTGGAGGCCCAACACTGTCTACAAGAATAGAAGCGTGTGTAGACATCAAGCTATTTCTGGCGCCGTTGCCGGGGAAGTGAGGTAAGTGAAGGTACCTTCTCTAGATCTTGCAATTAAATCTTTTTGTTTCTTGTTTTTATTTCACTAGTTATGTTTATGGAAAACCGCAATCTTAGTTCGCTGCTTGGGGAAGGCCGCTTTACCACACCCGTGGTAGAGAAGTCTCCTCCACCTACTGAATGTATCCCATTCAAAATACCACTTGGGATAATTGAAATAATTATGAATGATCGTTATGATGGGACAGTCAATCCTAGTATTCATTTGTTGAAACTTACAGAACTTTGTGAGTTGTTTAAGATTTCAGGTTTGACAAGAGATGGAGTCATGAAGAAATTATTTGCCTTGTCCCTGAAAGGAAAAGCATTGGAATGGTATAGGCTACTAGATGACTCTCACCTGCTAGATTGGGAAGAGATCCAGTCTCACTTTTACTCCAAGTTTTATCCTCTTCATGAAGTCCATGAGAATAGGAATTATGTTTATAATTTCTATCCTCATGACGGAGAGAGCGTAGCTCAAGCTTGGGGGAGACTGAAAACGTTAATGCTAAAAAGTCCTAACCATGGGCTCCCCAAAGATGCTTATGTGGAGAGTAAGAGTACCTTTTTGCATGTGGATCATGGTAACAATGCTTTATGTGATGCTTATATTGTTGAGTTTATTCGTGATCCCACTGAAAATTATTATGAGAAGGGAACATATGCTTATAGATATTTCAATAATATCAAGTTCCCTCTCTTTGTGTTGAAGGTTTTGAAGCTGCACTTGTTTTGTCTTCCTATGCTTATTGCTTTGTGCTTCAATGAATTATTCTATTGCAATATTCCTATGCATAGGAAGCATGTTAGGCTTAAATGTGTTTGGTATTTGCTTCTTGATGCTCTCTTTTGTTCTTCAGCTCTTATTCCTATGAGAGCATCATTAAAGTCTTAAGGCTATCTTTATGGCTATAAAGAAAGAGCTCTAGGGAGACAACCCTTGTTATCTTTGCTTTCAGTTTTTAGTGGTCTTGATGTTTGTTACTACTGTAGCAACATCATTGTATCTTTATTTTTCAGCTTTGTGCCAAGTTTAGCCTCTGATTGCAAGAAAGTTCAAAAGTTGTGACGTGCTGTCCAGGAAACAGATTCTGTCCTTGGACAGAAAAATTCGTATAAAGTCACCAGATCATATTTTTGGTCTGAATTTTTTCAACAGCGTGCTCTATACAATTGACTTTCGGGCGTCTGTTTGAGTTTTTTGATTTGAGTTGTAGAAGTGCCCCGAAAAAATTATTTACTACCTGCTGGTCTGTTTTTCACAGATTCTGTCCTGTTTTGCCTTTTCTTCGTTTTGCAAACCTTGAGCTTGCTTTTTCTTTGCAAAAACACTTTGGCAATCTTAAGAAACAGTAGCTCTTCAAGATTATCCTTATTTCCAGCAAGGAAAAATTATTTTATTATGGGTACTAACCTTGCTAATCAGATTATGATGAGTTATGTATGAAGGGAGTTTTCAAGTGTGCGAGGGAAGATGATAAAAAGATTCAGGAGTGTCAAACGCTCAAGCTTGGGGATGCCCCCGTGCACCCCCAAGAAATATTCAAGAAGACTCAAGCGTCTAAGCTTGGGGATGCCCCCGTGCATCCCCTTCTCCATCAACAATTATCAGTTCGTCTTTCGTTCCACTATATTTTAATCACTTCATGTGTTATGTGCTATGCTTGGAGCGTCTTGCTTTTAGTTTCCTTTTTAGTTTTCTTTAGCTTTGCTTGCTGTTCATAACGAGTTAGAACCCAGCTTTCTTTGTGTGGGAGAGAAACACGCTCCACTTCAACCTAGAACACAACATATGATTTTCATGTTTATCCTTGCTGTGTATGTTCTTTGTCTTTCAATAGCTAATGTCATGTTTAGCTCTTAGTTTTCATGCTTTTCTTTTTAAAGAGCTCTTGTTTAGTTGGTCGCTGGAACTCTCTTTAGTTATCATGCTTATCTTGTCAAGAGAGTTGGCTTCTGTTGCACTGGTTGATATGTCTACGATAAAAATGCTATGTGCATAATGGTGCTTAGTAGTTCATGTTTTCTTATGGTTAGTCTCAAATAGCTGGGGGGTTCTTAATGTGTTATTGAAGTACCAACATGATTTGTTTGCCTATGATGTGGTATTGTTTAGTGATATCTTCCTCCAAGAATTTATTTTGATTGACTTGGCGTATGCTCACGCATATTTAAGACTGTAAAGAAAGTCTATCAAGCCTTGATGATCTTTAAATTCTGAGTAGCGATATAACTTCCATGCCCGATTCAATGTTGCTTTGTCGCTCTGCATGATTATGACCGTCATTGCTCTTTTAGTTGGTCGCTCCCAGTCTTTTGCTAACCTTCGCCTGTACTAAGCGGACTGACTGCTTGTGCATCCAAAATCCTTTAAACCAGTTATGCCATATGAGTCCACCATACCTTCCTATACATGGTATTTACCTGCCATTCCTAACGAAGACTTTCATGTACCATCTCAAAATTATTCAAAAAAGGCATTTTCTCTTTTGTGCCTATGTTTTAGCTCATGAGGAAGTAGTAGTTAATTCATGATCTTTTTAAGTTGGACAAGCTTCACCCCGGGATTGCATGTCTAATGTGCAAACCCATAATACGAGAAGGAACTGGCAAAGAGTGCGCCCGGCTCATTAAAAAATTATACAACAAACAAACCCTCCTTCACGCTTTGTTCATGAGAAATTAGAAAACTTTGGTAGTGATAAACAAAGCAGATTAAGAGGATGTGATCGTCCTCATGCGGGAGTCGTTCCTCGAAACTTGTCCAGCTCAAGAAGTGATTGAGTTATCTGCTAGCATTCGTTGACGAAATATGCATATTCTAAAAAAAAAAATTATTACCTCTGTTTTTAAAACCAAGAGCTCTGGTACATGTTTAGTTTTTGTTTCCGACCACGGGTTTTCAACCTTGCCAACAAAAGCCACGGTTCGAGAGTCTCCACCTTCTTTCTTTAAAAGCACCAACTATTGAGAGCATGATTGTCATTCTGAGTGTAATGTGCATTGTGCCAAAGTACCATTGTCTTTTGCATGATTATGATATCGTTTATTCTGCAATCATTGTATCTAGTCGTCACTTAAACCTTGGAGGTGCCCCTGCATTTATGTTTTGCTTCACTAAAGGGGGCAAGCGAGGTATCACTTTGTCATGTTTGCACACCATGCTCACTACAAATCTATTGAGTGCTTCAGTATCATATTGCATAACTTTCAGTTCTTTGTGATATTCTCATGAGGCAACTTAATTACTACAGATTCATTATCTCAGTAAGCCTTTGTCATGTGACTGTGAAAAGTTCTTATATGGTTAATAGCATGTCACCACAGAAATTATGCTTGTTATCATTTACCTACTCGAGGACGAGCAGGAATTAAGCTTGGGGATGTTGATACGTCCAAAACGTATCTATAATTTCTGCTTGCTCCATGCCTCTTTTGTGTGATATTGCTATGATATTTATGCACTTCCATACACTTTTGATCATATTTAAACTAACCTATTAACTCAGTGCACCCCAGTGCCAGTTTCTGTTTTCTGCTATTTTTGTATTTCAGGTTTTCCCATTACGTAAATTGCCAGAAAAATTCCGGGAAAAATATATAAAAAATCAGCGTACCGGAAGCTTCCATGCGGCCAAAGTAGGGCCGGAGGGGGGCCACAGGGGCTCCAGGCGCCCAGAGGGCGCGCCCCCCCTCCTGGTCGCGGCGCCAGGCCGCCTGGGCCCCCCTTAGCTCCCCTGGCGACCCCCTTTGGCATATATTTAACACCCGTCGCGGAAACCCTGATTCCAGACCCCTTTTCTCCAGACGCAATTCCGATCTCCGCCGCCATCGCCATCAAGTTTCGGGGGACCAGAATTCCTGTGCCGGCACCCTGCCAGGACAGGGAAGTGCCCCCGGATTCATCTCCATCGACGTTGCTTCCTCCCTCCATGATGCGGGAGTAGTTCCTCCTCGGGGCTGAGGTTTCTACCAGTAGCTATGTGGTCAATTCTCTCTCCCATGATGTGATCTTCGTTGTGATCATAGGCTATGTTAATCTAGGGTGATACCATGATATTTCCCCTTCCTCTATGTATTGGATTGATGTACCCACTAGTCTTTATCTAGTATAATCCCCGAGACCAAGGTGACAGCGGTCTATTGGACATGGATTAGAAGAATATTTTCATGAGTGATTTCCTCTTTTGTGTGTGGATTGAAGATTGAGAGTCTCTTGGTGCTTGTCTTTGACTATCCTTTAGATATGTTGTGGTGATTGTGGTACTCTCTTTGGATGGCCGCGGTGACATTGGGAAATCCATAGATTGAGAACTACGAACTTTGAGGTGTGCTTTTGTAGCCCTACATAATTCTCGTCCTCTCTTGACCACAAAGGAATGACCTCCGGGTGCGTCTCCATTGCATGTTTTATGGGAAATATCATGTGATTCGATTATGTTAATGTTGTTGGGAGTTGCCACTAGTGAAAGTATGATCCCTAGGCCTTGTTTCCACCATTGCAATACCATTTGTGCTCACGTTTACCACTTGTTTTCTTGCTGCACTTTTTATTACAGATTTATATTACTTTTCTTTGCCACTCCTATCATCCATATTTTACCATCTCTTCGCTGAACTAGTGCACCTATACATCTGACAAGTGTATTAGGTGTGTTGGGGACACAAGAGACTTCTTGTATCTTGATTGCAGGGTTGTTTGAAAGGGGTACGTTCAATCTCCACTTCCCTGAGTTCGATAAACCTTGGGTTACTCACTTAAGGGAAATTTTCTGCTGTCCTACAAACCACTGCTCTTGGAGGCCCAACACTGTCTACAAGAATAGAAGCGTGTGTAGACATCAGGGGACGCCAGGGGCACGATCCAGATGTGGATCGATGGGGGGAGTGGGGTTAGTGGGGGTAGCTAGGTTTTAAGTGGTGGGGATTAGGGAGGCGCCGACTGGGCCTGCTGGGCCGGCCAGTGCGGCGGCCTGCTGGGCCGGGCCTGGATGCACTGTCGCTGAGCAGGCCTCAGTATATAGTGGCTAATTGCCAATGGTCTTTTTCTATTGTTTTCATTTCTATTTTTTTTATGTTTTGCCTCTATTCTAAATAACAAATGACTTTTAATAAATATGGAGCTTGGTCCATAAATCACATTGTAATTTTTGGCATTGCCACAAAAGGTCCGGGGAGCATTTGAATCCATTCGAATTTTACATAAAATGACAATGGATTAACGGGGCTATTTTGGTCACTGCTTTAATCATTTTAGGGCATTAAAACATGTTATAAAAATGTTGGTTCACCACCAATATTAGTTATGGATTATATGCCACAAAAGGAACATTTTAGATTTCATATCTGACAAATATGAATTTTTGACTTTAGATTGAAATTGAATTGTGATTAGGATCAAATGAAGATTAGCAACAGTAATGTGATGACATGGCACCATTAATAGGGGATTACTGTAGCATGACACTGGGGGTGTTACAGCCTCCAAGTGCAGAGGTTTGTAGGACAGTAGCAAATTTCCCTCAAGTGGATGACCTAAGGTTTATCAATCCATGGGAGGCATAGGATGAAGATGGTCTCTCTCAAACAACCCTGCAGCCAAATAACAAAGAGTCTCTTGTGTCCCCAACACACCCAATACAATAATAAGTTGTATAGGTGCACTAGTTCGGCGAAGAGATGGTGATACAAGTGAAATATGGATGGTAGATATAGGTTTTTGTAATATGAAAATATAAACACAGCAAGGTAACTAATGATAAAAGTGAGCATAAACGGTATTGCAATGCTTTAGAAACAAGGCCTAGTGTTCATACTTTCACTAGTGCAAGTTCTCTCAACAATAATAACATAACTGGATCATATAACTATCCCTCAACGTGCAACAAAGAGTCACTCCAAAGTCACTAATAGCGGAGAACAAACGAAGAGATTATTGTAGGGTACGAAACCACCTCAAAGTTATTCTTTCTGATCGATCTATTCAAGAGTCCGTAGTAAAATAACACGAAGCTATTCTTTCCGTTCGATCTATCCTAGAGTTCGTACTAGAATAACACCTTCATATACAAATCAACCAAAACCCTAATGTCACCTAGCTACTCCATTGTCACCTCAAGTATCCGTGGGCATGATTATACGATATGCATCACACAATCTCAGATTCATCTATTAAACCAACACAAAGAACTTCAAAGAGTGCCCCATATTTTCTACCGGAGAGTCAAGGTGAAAACGTGTGCCAACCCCTATGCATAGATTTCCAGGGTCACAGAACCCAAAAGTTGATCACCAAAACATACATCAAGTAGATCACGTGATATCCCATTGTCACTCCAGATAAGCACATGCAAGACATACATCAAGTGTTCTCAAATCCTTAAAGACTCAATCCGATAAGATAACTTCAAAGGGAAAACTCAATTCATCACAAGAGAGTAGAGGGGGAGAAACATCACAAGGTCCAACTATAATAGCAAAGCTCGCGATACATCAAGATCGTGCCATCTCAAGAACACGAGAGAGAGAGAGAGAGAGAGAGAGAGAGAGATCAAACACATAGCTACTGATACATACCCTCAGCCCCGAGGGTGAACGACTCCCCCTCGTCGTGGAGAGCGCTGGGATGATGAAGATGGCCACCGGAGAGGGATCCCCCCTCCGGCAGGGTGCCAGAATGGGTCTAGATTGGTTTTCGGTGGCTATAGAGGCTTTCAGCGGCGGAACTCCCGATATAGGTTATTTTCCGGAGGTTTGGGTATTTATAGGATTTTTTGGCGTAGGGCACAAGTCAGGGGGGGTCACCGGGCTGTCCACGAGATAGGGGGGCGCGCGCCCACCCTCATGGGCAGCCCGGGACTCTCCTCGCCCATCTCTTTTTCTTCGGGGACTTCTTTTGGTCCAAAAACATCCTCCGTTGAGTTTCAGGTTAATTGGGCTCCGTTGGTATTCCTTTTTTGCGAAACTCAAAAACAAGGAAAAAACATAAACTGGCACTGGGCTCTGGGTTAATAGGTTAGTTCCAAAAATCATGTAAAAGTGTATATTAAAGCCCATTAAACATCTTAGATGGATAATATAATAGCATGTAACAATCATTAATTATAGATACGTTGGAGACGTATTAAGCATCCCCAAGCTTAATTCCTGCTCGTCCTCGAGTAGGTAAATGATAAAAACAGAATTTTTGATGTGGAATGCTACCTAACATAATTCTCAATGTAATTTTCTTTATTGTGTCATGAATGTTTAGATCCGAAAGATTCAAGACAAAAGTTTAATATTGACATAAAAATAATAATACTTCAAGCATACTAACAAAGCAATTATGTCTTCTCAAAATAACATGGCCAAAGAAAGTTCATCCCCACAAAATCATATAGTTTGGCTATGCTCTATCTTCATCACACAAAATATTCAAATCATGCACAACCCCGGTTTCAGCCAAGCAATTGTTTCACACTTGAATTTTTTCAAACTTTTCAACTTTCCCGCAATACATGAGCGTGAGACATGGATATAGCATTATAGGTGGAATGGGGTGATGGTTGTGGAGAAGACAAAAGGGAAGATAGTCTCACATCAACTAGGCATATCAATGGGCTATGGAGATGCCCATCAATAGATATCAATGTGAGTGAGTAGGGATTGCCATGCAACGGATGCACTAGATCTATAAGTGCATGAAAGCTCAACAAGGGAAACTAAGTGGGTGTGCATCCAACTAGCTTGCTCACGAAGACATAGAGCATTTTGAGGAAGCCCATCATTGGAATATACAAGCCAAGTTCTATAATGAAAATCCCCACTAGTATATGAAAGTGACAAGACAAGAGACTCTCTATCATGAAGATCGGTGCTACTTTGAAGCACAAGTGTGGAAAAAGGATAGTACATTGTCCCTTCTCTCTTTTTCTCTCATTTTTGTTCTTTTTCTCTTTTTTTTCTTTTGGGCCTTTTCTCTTTTTTCCTTTTTTTATGGCCTCTTTTTTTTTCTTTTTTCTTCTTCTTTCGTTCGGAGTCTCATCCCGACTTCTGGGGGAATCATAGTCTACATCATCCTTTCCTCACTGGGACAATGCTCTAGTAATGAAGATCATCACACTTTTATTTACTTACAACTCAAATATTACAACTCGAAGCTAGAACAAAATATGACTCTATGTGAATGCCTCTGGCGGTGTACCGGGATGTGCAATGAATCAAGCGTGACATGTATGAAAATTATGACCGGTGGCTTAGCCACAAATACGATGTCAACTACATGATCATGCATGGCAATATGACAATGATGAAGCGTGTTATAGTAAACGGAATGCTAGAAAGTTGCATGGCAATATATCTTGGAATGGCTATGGAAATGCCATCATAGGTAGGTATGGTGGCTGTTTTGAGGAAGGTATATGGTGGCTGTATGGTACCGGCGAAAATTGTGCGATACAAGAGAGGCTAGCAATGGTGGAAGGGTGAGAGTGCGTATAATCCATGGACTCAACATTAGTCATGAAGAACTCATATACTTATTGCAAGAATCTACGAGTTATCAAAACAAAGTATTTAACGCATGCTCGTAGGGGAAGGGTTAGTAGGAGTTAACCATCGCGCGATCCCGACCTCCACACAAAGGATGACAATCAATAAATAAATCATGCTCCTACTTCATCACATAACGGTTCACCATACGTGCATGCTACGGGAATCACAAACTTTAACACAAGTGTTTCTCAAATTCATAGTTTGTCGGGGGAAACTGTCCTCCCACGAGCACCTATGGGACCGGAGCCCCTTCTACGTTGCGGTAAGGGAGCGGAGGGAGCACGGAGAGCAGATCGAGGAGCACACGCGGACAGTTTACCCAGGTTCGGGCCGCGATGACGCGTAAAACCCTACTCCTGCTTTGGTTGTATTGAGTTTTTGGGCTCGGGAGCTTGAAGATCTACAGTACCAGCTGCACCGAGCGAGGGAGTGAGCGCGTGTCTGGGATCGAACCTCCTCTACGTTGTGCATGGGCCTCCTTTTATAGCTCAAAGGGGTCACCGACAGGTGTCAACGTAGAGGAGGGTAAAAATGTAAATTTGGTGGTAGTTGTAACAGTGCACGAACAATGGTCTTCACCTAACCTTGACGGTGGGGGACAAGGGCATTTAATGCCCGTCGCCGTCGACCCCAAAAGCGTCTGTCCATGCGTCTCCGTTCGCCACGGCGGTAGCTTCGTCACCGCGGCTCGCCAGCGTGTCCCTCAGGCTGCACAGCCATCTGCCACATGTTGGGGAACGTAGTATTTTAAAATTTTCCTACGATCACGCAAGATCTATCTACCAGATGCATAGCAACGAGAGGGGAGAGTGAGTCTACGTACCCTCGTAGACCGAAAGCGGAAGCGTTAGAACAACGCGGTTGATGTAGTCGTACGTCTTCACGGCCCGACCGATCAAGCACCGAAACTACGGCACCTCCGAGTTCTAGCACACGTTCAGCTCGATGACGTCCCTCGAACTCCGATCCAGCCGAGTGTCGAGGGAGAGTTCCGTCAGCACGACGGCGTGGTGACGATCTTGATGTTCTACCGTCGCAGGGCTTCGCCTAAGCACCGCTACAATATTTATCGAGGAGAACTATGGTGGAGGGGGGCACCGCACACGGCTAAGAGATCAAGAGATCAATTGTTGTGTCTTGAGGTGCCCCCCTGCCCCCGTATATAAAGGAGGGAGGGAGAGGCCGGCCCTAGAGGGGGCGCACCAAGTGTGGGGAGTCCTACTAGGACTCCAAGTCCTAGTAGGATTCCCCTTTCCTTTCCGGAGTAGGAGAGAAGGAAAGAGGGGGAGAGGGAGAAGGAAAAGGGGGCTGCACCCCTTGTCCAATTCGGACCAGAAGGGGGGTGCACGCCTCCTTCCTTTTGGCCTCTCTCCTCTATTCCCGTAACTCCCTGGTACTCCGAAAATACCCGAATCACTCGGAACCTTTCCGATGTCCGAATATAGTCGTCCAATATATCGATTTTTACGTCTCGACCATTTTGAGACTCCTCGTCATGTCCCCGATCTCATCCGGGACTCCGAACTCCTTCGGTACATCAAAACTCATAAACTCACAATAAAACTATCATCGAAACCTTAAGCGTGCGGACCCTACGGGTTCGAGAACTATGTAGACATGACCGAGACACGTCTCCGGTCAATAACCAATAGCGGAACCTGGATGCTCATATTGGCTCCCACATATTCTACGAAGATCTTTATCGGTCAAACCGCATAACAACATACATTGTTCCCTTTGTCATCGGTATGTTACATGCCCGAGATTCGATCGTCGGTATCTCAATACCTAGTTCAATCTCGTTACCAACAAGTCTCTTTACTCGTTCCGTAATACATCATCCCGCAACTAACTCATTAGCTACAATGCTTGCAAGGCTTATAGTGATGTGCATTACCGAGTGGGCCCAGAGATACCTCTCCGACAATCGGAGTGACAAATCCTAATCTCGAAATACGCCAACCCAACAAGTACCTTCGGAGACACCTGTAGAGTACCTTTATAATCACCCAGTTACGTTGTGACGTTTGGTAGCACACAAAGTGTTCCTCCTGTATTCGGGAGTTGCATAATCTCATAGTCATAGGAACATGTATAAGTCATGAAGAAAGCAATAGCAGTAAAACTTAAACGATCATAGTGCTAAGCTAACGGATGGGTCTTGTCCATCATATCATTCTCCTAATGATGTGATCCCGTTGATCAAATGACAACTCATGTCTATGGCTAGGAAACATAACCATCTTTGATCAATGAGCTAGTCTAGTAGAGGCATACTAGGGACACTCTGTTTTGTCTATGTATTCACACATGTATTAAGTTTCCGGTTAATACAATTCTAGCATGAATAATAAACATTTATCATGATATAAGGAAATAAATAATAACTTTATTATTGCCTCTAGGGCATATTTCCTTCAGTCTCCCACTTGCACTAGAGTCAATAATCTAGTTCACATCGCCATGTGATTTAACACCGATAGTTCACATCGTCATGTGATTAACACCCAAAGTGTTTACTAGAGTCAATAATCTAGTTCACATCGCTATGTGATTAACACCCAAAGAGTACTAAGGTGTGATCATGTTTTGCTTCGTGAGAGAAGTTTAGTCAACGGGTCTGTCACATTCAGATCCGTATGTATTTCGCAAATGTCTATGTGTCTACAATGCTCTGCATGGAGCTACTCTAGCTAATTGCTCCCACTTTCAATACGCATCCAGATTGATACTTAGAGTCAGCTGGATTTAGTGTCAAAGCTTGCATCGGCGTAACCCTTTACGACGAACTCTTTATCACCTCCATAATCGAGAAACATTTCCTTAGTCATCCAGTTACTAAGGATAATTTTGACCGCTGTACAGTGATCTACTCCTGGATCACTATTGTACCCTTTTGACAAACTCATGGCAAGGTACACAACATGTTTGGTGCACAGCATGGCATACTTTATAGAACCTATGGCTGAGGCATAAGGAATGACTTTCATTCTCTCTATATTTTTCTGCCGTGGTCTGGCTTTGAGTCTTACTCAACTTCACACCTTACAAGTCAGGTAAGAACTCCTTCTTTGACTGATCCATTTTGAACTACTTCAAAATCATATCAAGGTATGTACTCATCGAAAGTCTTATCAAGCGTCTTGATCTATCTCTATAGATCTTGATGCCCAATATGTAAGCAGCTTCACCAAGGTCTTCCTTGGAAAAACCTCCTTTCAAACACTCCTTTATGCTTTCCAGAAAATTCTACATCATTTCCGATCGACAATATGTCATTCACATATACTTATCAGAAAGGTTGTAGTGCTCCCACTCACTTCTTGTAAATACAGACTTCACCGCAAGTCTGTATAAATCTATATGCTTTGATCAACTTATCAAAGCGTATATTCCAACTCCGAGATGCTTGCACCAGTCCATAGATGGATCGCTGGAGCTTGCACATTTTGTTAGCACCTTTAGGATTGACAAAACCTTCTGGTTGCATCATATACAAGTCTTCTTTAATAAATCCATTAAAGAATGCAGTTTTGTTATCCATTTGCCAGATTTCATAAAATGCGACAATTGCTAACATGATTCGGACAGACTTAAGCATCGCTACGGGTGAGAAAGTCTCATCGTAGCCAACTCCTTGAACTTGTTGAAAAACTTTCGCAACAAGTCAAGCTTTGTAAACAGTAACATTACTGTCAGCGTCAGTCTTCCTCTTGAAGATCCATTTATTTTCGATGGCTTGCCGACCATCGGGCAAGTCAACCAAAGTCCACACTTTGTTCTCATACATGGATCCCATCTCAGATTTCATGGTCTCAAGCCATTTTGCGGAATCTGGGCTCATCATCGCTTCCTCATAGTTCGTAGGTTCATCATGGTCCAGTAACATGACTTCCAGAAGCAGGTTGCCGTACCACTCTGGTGCGGAACGTACTCTGGTTGATCTACGAAGTTCAGCAGTAACTTGATCCGAAGTTTTATGATCATCATCATTAGCTTCCTCACTAATTGGTGTAGGAATCACTGGAACCAGTTTCTTTGATGTACTACTATCCAATTTGGGAGAAGGTACAATTACCTCATCAAGTTCCACTTTCCTCCCACTCACTTCTTTCGAGAGAAACTCCTTCTCTAGAAAGGATCCACTCTTAGCAACAAAGACCTTGCCTTCGGATCTGTGATAGATGGTGTACCCAACAGTTTCTTTTGGGTATCTTATGAAGATTTACTTCTCCGATTTGGGTTCGAGCTTATCATGTTGAAACTTTTTCACATAAGCATCGCAGTCCCAAACTTAAAGAAATGACAGCTTAGGTTTCTCGTCAAACCACAGTTCATACGGTGTCATCTCCACGGATTTAGATGGTGCCCTATTTAACATGAATGTATCTGTCTCTATGCATAACCCCAAAAGCGATAGTGGTAGATCGGTAAGAGACATCATCGATCGCACCATATCTAATAAAGTACGGTTATGATGTTCGGATACACCATTACACTATGGTGTTCCAGGTGGCATGAGTAGTGAAACTATTTCACATTGTTTTTACTGAAGGCCAAACTCGCTAACTCAAATATTTTACCTCTACGATCATACTGTAGAAACTCTTATTTTCTTGTTACGATGATTCTCCACTTCACTCTGAAATTCTTTGAACTTTTCAAATGTTTTAGACTTGTGCTTCATTAAGTAGATATACCCATATCTGCTCAAATCATCAGTGAAGGTCAGAAAATAACGATACCCGCCGCGAGCTTCAACACTCATTGGTCCACATACATCTGTATGTATGATCTCCAACAAATCTGTTGCTCGCTCCATTGTTCCGGAGAACGGAGTTTTAGTCATCTTGCTCATGAGGCATGGTTCGCAAGCACCAAGTGATTCATAATCAAGTGATTCCAAAAGTCCATCACTATGGAGTTTCTTCATGCGCTTTACACCATTATGACCTAAACAGCAGTGCCACAAATAAGTTGCACTATCATTATTAACCTTGCATCTTTTGGCTTCAATATTATGAATATGTGTATCACCACGATCGAGATCCAACAAACTATTTTCATTGGGTGTATGACCATCAAAGGTTTTATTCATGTAAACAGAATAACAATTATTCTATGACTTAAAATGAATAACCGTGTTGCAACAAATATGATCAAATCATATTCATGCTCAACGCAAATGCCAAATAACATTTATTTAGGTTTTAAACTAATCCCGAAAGTATAGGGAGTGTGCGATGATGATCATATCAATCTTGGAACCACTTCCAACACACATCGTCACTTCACCTTTAACTAGTCTCTGTTCATTCTGCAATTCTCGTTTCAAGTTACTAATATTAGCAACTGATCCGGTATCAAATACCCAGGGGTTGCTATGAACACTAGTAAAGTACACATCAATAATCTATATATCAAAATATACCTTTGTTCACTTTGCCATCCTTCTTATCCGCCAAGTATCTAGGGCAGTTCCACTTCCAGTGACCATTTCCTTTGCAGTAGAAGCACTTAGTTTCAGGCTTGAGTTTTAGCTTTGGGTTTCTTCACGGGAGTGACAACTTGCTTGTCATTCTTCTTGAAGTTCCCCTTCTATCCCTTTGCCCTTTACTTGAAACAAGTGGTCTTGTTAAGCATCAACACTTGATGCTTTTTCATGATTTCTACCTTCGCGGACTTCAGCATTGCGAAGAGCTCGGGAATTCCTTTCGTCATCCCTTGCATATTATAGTTCATCACGAAGTTCTACTAACTTGGTGATAGTGACTAGAGAACTTTGTCAATTACTATCTTATCTGGAAGATTAACTCCCACTTGATTCAAGTAATTGTAGTACCCAGACAATCTGAGCACATGCTCACTGGTTGAGCTATTCTCCTCCATCTTGTAGGCAAAGTACTGTCAGAAGTCTTATACCTCTCGACACGGGCATGTGTATGAAATACTAATTTCAACTCTTGGAACATCTTATATGCTCCGTGGCGTTCAAAACGTTTTTGTAGTCCCGGTTCTAAGCCATAAAGCATGGTGCACTTAAACTATCAAGTAGTCATCATACCGAGCTTTTGTCAAAATGTTCATAACGTCTACATCTGCTCCTGCAATAGGTATGTCACCTAGCGGTGCATCAAGGACATAATTCTCTGTGCAGCAATGAGGATAATCCTCAGATCACGGAACAATTCCGCATCATTGCTACTAACATGTTTCAACTTAGTTTTCTCTAGGAACATATAAAAAATAAACGGGGAGCAACATCGCGAGCTATTGATCTACAACATAGATATGCTAATACTACGAGGACTAAGTTCATGATAAATTAAAGTTCAATTTAATCATATTACTTAAGAACTCCCACTTAGATAGACATCCCTCTAGTCATCTAAATGATCACGTGATCCAAATCAACTAAACCATGTCCGATCATCACGTGAGATGGAGTAGTTTCAATGGTGAACATCTTATGTTGATCATATCTACTATATGATTCACGCTCGACCTTTCGGTCTCCAGTGTTCCGAGGCCATATCTGCATATGCTAGGCTCGTCAAGTTTAACCCGAGTATTCTGCGTGTGCAAAACTGGCTTACACCCGTTGTATTTGAACGTAGAGCTTATCACACCCGATCATCACGTGGTGTCTCGGCACGACGAACTTTCGCAGCGGTGCATACTCAGGGAGAACACTTATACCTTGAAATTTAGTAAGGGATCATCTTATAATGCTACCGTCGAACTAAGAAAAATAAGAAGCATAATAAGATAAACATCACATGCAATCAAAATATGTGACATGATATGGCCATCATCATCTTGTGCTTTTGATCTCCATCTCCAAAGCACCGTCATGATCACCTTCGTCACCGGCGCGACACCTTGATCTCCATCGTAGCATCGTTGTCGTCTCACCAACTATTGCTTCTACGACTATCGCCACCGCTTAGTGATAAAGTAAAGCAATTACATGGCGATTGCATTTCATACAATAAAGCGACAACCATATGGCTCCTGCCAGTTGCCGATAACTTTACAAAACATGATCATTTCATACAAAACCGTATAACTCATCATGTCTTGACCATATCACATCACAACATGCCCTGCAAAAACAAGTTAGACGTCCTCTACTTTGTTGTTGCAAGTTTTACGTGGCTGCTACGGGCTTAGCAAGAACCGTTCTTACCTACGCATACAAAACCACAACGATATTTCGTCAAGTATGTGTTGTTTTAACCTTCACAAGGACCGGGCATAGCCACACTTGATTCAACTAAAGTTGGAGAAACTGACACCCGCCAGCCACCTGTGTGCGAAGCACGTCGGTAGAACCAGTCTCGCGTAAGCATACACGTAATGTCGGTCCGGGCCGCTTCATCCAACAATACCGCCGAATCAAAGTATGACATGCTGGTAAGCAGTATGACTAGTATCGTCCACAACTCACTTGTGTTCTACTCGTGCATATCATCTACGCATAGACCTGGCTCATGATGCCACTGTTGGGGAACGTAGTATTTTAAAATTTTCCTACGATCACGCAAGATCTATCTACCAGATGCATAGCAACGAGAGGGGAGAGTGAGTCTACGTACCCTCGTAGACCGAAAGCAGAAGCGTTAGAACAACGCGGTTGATGTAGTCGTACGTCTTCACGGCCCGACCGATCAAGCACCAAAACTACGGCACCTCCGAGTTCTAGCACACGTTCAGCTCGATGACGTCCCTCGAACTCCGATCCAGCCGAGTGTCGAGGGAGAGTTCCGTCAGCACGACGGCGTGGTGATGATCTTGATGTTCTACCGTCGCAGGGCTTCGCGTAAGCGCCGCTACAATATTTATCGAGGAGAACTATGGTGGAGGGGGGCACCGCACACGGCTAAGAGATCAAGAGATCAATTGTTGTGTCTTGAGGTGCCCCCTGCCCCCGTATATAAAGGAGGGAGGGAGAGGCCGGCCCTAGAGGGGGCGCACCAAGTGTGGGGAGTCCTACTAGGACTCCAAGTCCTAGTAGGACTCCCCTTTCCTTTCCGGAGTAGGAGAGAAGGAAAGAGGGGGAGAGGGAGAAGGAAAAGGGGGCTGCACCCCTTGTCCAATTCGGACCAGAAGGGGGGTGCACGCCTCCTTCCTTTTGGCCTCTCTCCTCTATTCCCGTAACTCCCTGGTACTCCGAAAATACCCGAATCACTCGGAACCTTTCCGATGTCCGAATATAGTCGTCCAATATATTGATTTTTACGTCTCGACCATTTTGAGACTCCTCGTCATGTCCCCGATCTCATCCGCGACTCCGAACTCCTTCGGTACATCAAAACTCATAAACTCATAATAAAACTATCATCGAAACCTTAAGCGTGCGGACCCTACGGGTTCGAGAACTATGTAGACATGACCGAGACACGTCTCCGGTCAATAACCAATAGCGGAACCTGGATGCTCATATTGGCTCCCACATATTCTACGAAGATCTTTATCGGTCAAACCGCATAACAACATACATTGTTCCCTTTGTCATCGGTATGTTACATGCCCGAGATTCGATCGTCGGTATCTCAATACCTAGTTCAATCTCGTTACCAACAAGTCTCTTTACTCGTTCCATAATACATCATCCCGCAACTAACTCATTAGCTGCAATGCTTGCAAGGCTTATAGTGATGTGCATTACCGAGTGGGCCCAGAGATACCTCTCCGACAATCGGAGTGACAAATCCTAATCTCGAAATACGCCAACCCAACAAGTACCTTCAGAGACACCTGTAGAGTACCTTTATAATCACCCAGTTACGTTGTGACGTTTGGTAGCACACAAAGTGTTCCTCCGGTATTCGGGAGTTGCATAATCTCATAGTCATAGGAACATGTATAATTCATGAAAAAAGCAATAGCAGTAAAACTTAAACGATCATAGTGCTAAGCTAACGGATGGGTCTTGTCCATCAGATCATTCTCCTAATGATGTGATCCCGTTGATCAAATGACAACTCATGTCTATGGCTAGGAAACATAACCATCTTTGATCAATGAGCTAGTCTAGTAGAGGCATACTAGGGACACTCTGTTTTGTCTATGTATTCACACATGTATTAAGTTTCCGGTTAATACAATTCTAGCATGAATAATAAACATTTATCATGATATAAGGAAATAAATAATAAATTTATTATTGCCTCTAGGGCATATTTCCTTCACCACGTGCCCCTGGAAGGGCCCCAGGGCGACGCGTGGCCGAATGGGCTGGAGCGCAGGCACACAGTGTGAGCTTCCCCCGGCAAGCACCTTGCCGGGGCCGCTATCTTGCCGGGCCCGGAAGCATGCCGCTTCCCAGGCCCTGCCGGGGCGCACGATGCGCCGTGATGTATCTTTTGCGGTGTTATCCTTTGGCCTTCCTGGCAAGCACCTCTTGCGAGGGTCTTGTGCTGAAAAGATGTCCTTGAGCCTGGTGCGGCCTTCCCGGCAAGATCCTCTTGCCGGGGTCTTGTCTCTTAACGTGAATACTTTGTTCTTGAATGGCTTGAAGGGGTCTAGAGCGGGCCTTGGCAAGCGCGTGGTAAGCCCTGCCGCGGGAAGCTGCTACTGCCCGTGCACAAGTTGGGGTACTAAGGTACCGCTACCTTAGTACACCGACAGGAGCCCCCGGGCCTGGGCCACACACGGTGCCGAGCGCTGTTGGGCCAGGCCCAAGACAGTGCACGGGCACACGCGGCCCACGGCGAGCCGTATCCCTCTCCGTATCCGCCGCATCCCTCCCTAACGGCACGCGTCGATTGCGGCGTCGTGGGAGAGATCGTGGCCTGTTCTTTAATGGGAAATGCGGAACGTCCCCCACTTCCCCCTTAAAAGCAGAGGAAGCAGGGGCAGTTTCCCCCATCGTCTTCATTGTGCCTTGAGTCCTCAGAAACCCCCGCTGCTCTCTGCTTCTGCTCTTCCTCCACCGTCTTCCCCACCCGCCGTGCTGCCGTCCTCCCTCGCCGCCCCCGCCATGGCCCCGAAGAGCGACCAGGCGAAGAGCGACAAGGCGAAGAGCGACAAGGCAAAGAAGGAGAAGTCCGAGCAGGCGGCGAGGCTGGCGGCCATGCGGAGAAAGAGGGTGGTCTTCCCACCAAGGCTCGGCCCGAGGGAGCTGCGGGACAAGCACTACTTGTTCTGGGCGAGGGAGACGAAGGATCATCCCCGCACCCAAGTCCTCCCTGCCGTGGCCGTCGACATGTTTCCGAGAGGTTACTACTTCTTCGCTGCATTCTTCTATTGCGGTCTTTGCCCTCCGTTCTCGGAGTTCTTCTGCGACGTAATGAATACGTACGGCTTCCGTCTCTTAGATTTCACCCCCAACGCCGTCCTCACCTTGGCCGTTTTCGCACATCTGTGCGAAAACTACGTTGGGGTCCACCCAAATGTAGCTCTTTTCCGCCACTTCTTCACGCCTAGAGTAGAGTCCGGATCCCCCCTCTCCGGCGGCATCTCTTGGATCTTCAGGCTGAACAAGAAGGAGGCGTACTTGAAGGGAGAGCTCCGCGGCAAGTGGGAGGAGTGGAGGGCAGATTGGTGTTGGATTCTGGAAAAGGAACCCGAGCAGTTCACCTTGCCGCGCCAGACTGCCATAGTGCGCGGCAAGGATTGGAGTGACTTGGCCCCGGAGGACGACAAGCTGCAGATCGCCCTAACTAGGATTCTTCGTCTCTGGGCTGCCAATCTGACTGTGGGTGAAGTTGGAGGTGATTTCCTCCGCCGCCGCATCGCCCCTCTGTAGGAAAGGAAGAGGCCTGCTTGGGAGTTCGGCAATGCGGCAGACCGCATGAGGCTGCGCCCCGGGTTGAACTACAACTTCACCGTCTTGGAGTTGAAGGGGATGGTCCGGGAGCTGTTCAAACACGACCCCAAGCACCCGGAGTGGTTCAAACCGTCGACCGGAGTGGTCCCTTTGTGCAACAACACTGCCCTCAGTGCCATCCGCGCGGCGATGCCAGAGTGCGACTCCCACGGGGTCGTCCCCACTTGGCTGGAGCCTTCAGCGGAGACCGTGCAAGCCTTCTTCGACAACTTGGTGGAAAAACCACGCAATGCTGATGAGAGGAAGGGGCTCACCAGGGAGACCACCGCGCGGGATGTGGCGTACATTGCCTCCAGGATGGAGGAGGCCGCCGCGGCAGTAGCGGCAGGCGAGTTTGGATACACTGTTGATGAAGCGGAGGCGGCGGACGCGGTGAGCCAGGCCGAGGAGGAGTAAATCCTCAAGCTACTGCAGATCACGCCCGAGGAGTTTGCCGGGGAGCCTACCGGGGAGCCTGCCGGGATTGGCGAGGCTGCCGGGCAGGGTACCGAGTCCAGCGGGCCTGCCGGGGAGGAGGAGGAGGAGGAGGAGGCCGAGTCCGGAGATTCCGATGAAGACTCTGGCGGATCCCTGAATCTTGACGACGACGCCTCCTCATCCTCGGAGAACTCTCCGCCACCACCAAGCCCAAGCCCTCCGCCGCAACCGAAGAAGCGCCTCCGCAAGGCCGTCGAGACGGTGAGGCCGCCGGCGCCTCAACAACGACCGCAGCGCCGGGCGACGCGCGCCACCACGACGAGCAAGGTCGTCAAGGAGGCGCCCCGTGCCCGAGCGACAAGCGGAGGGGGGTCTTCCCGGAGTGACCCCGGGGTACCTTCTGCTCCTCGGTCCTCAGCGATGACCGGTGCTGGGTCTTCACAGCCCGTAGCTCCGGAGCCCACCAAGCGCCCGAGGGAGCCCTCTCCTCCAGCTCCTCACGCTGGAGCAGCTGAGGCGGGATTTGACTTCTCCGCTCTCAGCTCCGACGAAGAGGAGGAAGAGTAAGTATTTGCAATTTTCATTTCCTTTGATTTTGTCTTGATTTCTCTTGCTTGGTTCTGATCTTGTTTTGGCTTCCAGAACCTTGACCCAGCGGATGGCGAAGAGGGCCAAGATCCCTGTGGTCGAGATCGAGGACGACGAGCCCGCCGCAGCGGCAGGAGACGCGCCAGCGGCAGACTTGCCGGATCAGCCTGCTGCTCCGAGGAGCAGCCCCCAGCGTAAGTCTGGTATCCATTTTTCTGCTTGACGGGCGCGCTCGAGGTTATTTCTCGTACTGATGTCTTGTTGTCTTGTGCAGAAGTGGAGCCGCAGCCGCAGGACCACCAGGAGGTTGCCCCCGGCGAGCCGCTTGCTCCACCCTCCCCGCCAAGGATGAGTTCCCCGGCGAGGGACTGTGCTCCGCCAAGGATGGGTACTCCACCAAGGGCGAGTACCCCGCGAAGGGCGAGCACCCCGACAAGGGCGGACTCCCCGCCAAGGGAGGGCACCGGAGGCCCTCCGCCGGCGGGGGCTTCTTCTACGCCGCCAAGGTATAACTCCCCGGCGAGGGACCCCGTCATCGAAGAGGCCCGCGCAGGTAAGCCCTAGTAGTTTCTTCTTCTCGAATTCTTCTTTTTGGATATTTGCTTGACAAATCTTTCTTTTCTTTTTCTTCTGTTATCAGACCCACCCGCTCCGGAGGCGATGGAGACGGAAACCATCGTCAAGGAGGAGGCGCGCGGCGAGACTGGCGACGACACCGCCGCGGAAGGGACGGTCGGCGCCGACGAGCCAGCTGCCGAGGAGACTGCCCCAACCGCCGACGCCGCGGCTGGGGAAGGGACCGGCGGCCATACCGCTGGCCCGGAGGCTGCGGGAGCGCCGGACGCTGCACCGGTCGCCGACCCCTCCGCCTCCGCACCTGGGTCGGGCGTCTATCTGGAGGCCGCCAACGGGGTGTTCATTCAAGTCCCGTTGGCGTCCTCATCAAGGGCACCCGCGGAGGGAGAGACATTTGACGGAGAAGTCCTCGCCTCCGCCGGATTGAAGGTTGTAGATGCGCCCGGCAGCAGCGACGAGCCTGAAGAGGAGCGGCTCCTTCGCCGGCTCCTGGCCTTGTACCGGGCCAGGCAGGCGAAGTGGAGTCTCGGGAGGCTCTGGCTACCAAAGCTGGTGCTGACCTGGAGAAGCGCGCCGCGGAGCTCCGTGCCGCCAACCAGGCGGCCCTCCGGAACTTGGCGGAGGAGCGCGAGGAGCTTGCCGGGGCGCAGCACGCATTCGTCCTCGAAAAGGCCGAGGTCGAGGAGCAGCAGCGTCTGGCCGCCGAAGAGCTGTCTCGGCGGGAAGGGGCGCTCAACCAGCGGAAGGTCGACCTCGACAGCCACGAGGACAACCTCACCGCTCGGGAGCAGGCTATTGGCGGGGCTCTGCAGGAGGCGAGGGATGCTGCCGCTGCCGCAGAGACCGCCAAGAAGGATCTGGAGGCCAGAGTGGCGCAGTTGGAGCTGTTCTTAAAGGCAAGCGAAGACAGGGTCACCGCGCTCAACGTGGAGCGGGAGAAGGATGCCCACACCAACTCGGAGCTGCAAATCCGCCTCTCCGAGAAGGGTAAAGAGCTCACTGATGCCAGGGACTCCATTGCTGATCTAGAGCTGAAGGTCTCCACCCTTACTGACTCGCTTGACGCTGCCCGGGACAGCGAGACGAAGCTGAAGGACGATCTCCGCGCTGAGAGGGCCGTGTTGGAAAGCACCGCCGTCTCGCAAAACCAATTCCAGCAGACGGTGGACCGATGGACTGAGGATCTCGTCACCTCCGCCGCCAACATCGACATGGAGATGATGGCATTGAGGGCGGAGCATCTTGTGTACTGCCCCGACGAGAACCTCCCTCACAACGCCAAACTGAGTCTGTTCTTCAGGGGGGTGGCGTCGACGCTTGCACGGCTGTGGGAGAAGATCCCCGAGCAGCTGGCCAACGAGGCGCGCCGGCTCTGCATGGGCACCATGGAGCGGGTGCTGTCGAAGATTGTCTATCGCAACCCCGGGATCAACCTCGTCAACGTCCTCCACACCTTGCCGCCCGAGGCTGATCAGGAGGCGTTGAAGGCCCAAGTTGCCCACATTGTAGCCAAGGTGGGCAAGATCCAGATGGTCGACGGGGACCGTAGGGATTAGGCTTCTTGCTTCCCTCGCGGCTGCCAATTAAGTCATAGGCAGTAGTTGATTAGAACAGCGGCAAGCTATCTTTGTAATATATACTCTTATTTTGGGTAATCAATGCAGTGTTATCTCCCTTGGTTTTGGTCCTTCACTTTGTATGCTTTTCACCATACGCTTTTAGGAGAACTTGCCGGCAAGGGGCCCTTGACGCGAGCGCTGAGTGCGGGACTCTTAGTAGCCTGCTAGCAAAGGCCTTGTCGGCAAGAAACCTTGCCGCAGCTAGTCGCAGCACACTTAGATTGCTGAGCGAACTCGAAAACGAAGTAAGGGCGCGACACTTGTCGCAGCTCACTTAAGCCGTTGAGTGTGCTCGAAACAAAGTAAGGGCGCAGCTAGTCACGGGTAGGTTCCTCCGCGCACATGTTTTCCATACAAAGTGCAGTTGTTCAAGGAAGGTAACTAAAATTTTAAATATTTGAATGCTCAAACTTTTGGTGACTTAGCTTTCATTGGATTGTTTGCTTCCCGGCAAGACTTTTCTTTCTTGAACAGCACTTGGTCCATACTTCTATCTCCTTCCCCCCCGGCAAACTTGTGCGCGAGGAACAGTCCTTCTGTTTCAGAGAGAAAGACAAAAGAGAAGGAAATACAAGTACGGAGCCTTGCGGCTTGTTACTGCTTACCGGGAGTGTGTGCTGCACGAAATTTCAGATGATACATGCAAGTAAAAGGAAAAGCACGAAATGACAAATGGTGCAGAGCACAAAAGTTTTACTGATGCACGGGGTCTGCGCCCGGCTTTGTACAAAGGTTTACATGCAACAGCGGCAAGACTTGCACAAAAGGTGGTTGCCGGAGCGGATCACGGCAACCGCGCCTTATGGGTGAAACTTGCGAAGATGCTTTTTGTTCCAGGAGTTGCTCACTGGTAAGCCTTCTTCGGTCTCAAGGCGGACAGCGCCGGGCCTCGTGACTTGTCTCACCCGATAAGGGCCTTCCCACTTCGGCGTCAACTTGTTGGAGTTCTTGGCGGACTGAACGCGCCGAAGAACAAGGTCGCCTTCCTCGAGACTCCTGGCCTTGACCTTGCGGCTATGATAGCGACACAAGGCTTGCTGGTATCGAGCAGCTCGTACAGCAGCCTGGAGACGTTCCTCCTCGAGGAGCAATGCATCATCTTGTCGCAGTTGCTCTTGCTCGAGCTCGTCGTAAGCGAGCACTCGAGGAGATCCGTATACGAGTTCCGTGGGGAGAACTGCCTCTGCTCCATAGACAAGAGCAAAGGGTGTCTGTCCGGTGGCTCGATTTGGTGTCGTCCTGATTGACCAAAGAGCCGCCGGCTACTCCTCTATCCAGTTTCTTCCACACTTGTGCAGCCTGTCAAAGGTTCTTGTTTTCAGTCCGCGCAGCACTTCAGCATTAGCCCTCTCCGCTTGACCGTTGCTCCTTGGGTGAGCAACAGAAGCAAAGCAGACCTTGGTGCCAAGGTCTTGGACGTACTGCATGAAGGTGCGGCTTGTGAACTGTGTGCCGTTGTCGGTGATGATCCTGTTAGGGATCCCGAAACGGCAAACTATTGATCTGAAGAACCTGACTGCTGACTGTGCTGTCACCTTTCTCACTGGTTCCACTTCTGGCCACTTTGTGAATTTGTCGATTGCGACGTACAAGTACTCAAAGCCCCCGACAGCGCGGGGAAAAGGGCCGAGGATGTCGAGCCCCCAGACCGAGAAGGGCCAGGACAAAGGAATCGTCTGGAGAGCTTGAGCTGGCTGGTGAATTTGCTTGGCATGGAACTGGCACGCTTCACACTTGGTTACTTGTGCAGTTGCATCTTGGAGGGCTTCTGGCCAAAAGAAACCTTGCCGGAACGCCTTCCCGGCAAGTGCTCTTGCGCCAATGTGGTGACCACATATGCCTCCGTGTATCTCTGCCAACAGCTTCTGTCCATCTTCCCGGGAAATGCACTTCAACCTGACACCATTGCGTCTTCTTCTGTACAGTTCGTTGCCAACGAACTGGTACATACTTGACTGCCTGGTTATCCTCTCTATCTCTTCTGGTTCTTCGGGAAGTTCTCCAGTCTGAAGAATACGGATGATTTGTTGCGCCCATGCTGGAGCCTGAGGCTCGACAACAAGGACTAAAGGCATCAAGGCTGTTGCGGGAACCTCGGCTTCTACGGCAAGAACCTGCGGCTCTGCCGGAGCTGAGGGTTCCCCGGCAAGCCCGCCGGGGCAAGGCTTGTCGGGAACGCCTGCTTCAACTGTACAGACCCTTGGGTCCGCAAGAGCAGACTGTTCCTCAGCATCCTGGTTGCTGATCTTGGTGACTTTGGCGGCCGCCGGCAAGTAATCGCCGGACACCAACTTCCTCTTCTTGCCCAGCCCAACTGATGGTGTAACGGATGGCTGAGTTAGCTTGAGCACGAAGATCCCTGGTTCCACATGTAACTTCATTGCAGCACACTTTGAAAGGCCATCTACGATGTCATTCTGAGCTCTTGCAACGTGCTCCATCTGTAGGCCTTCAAAGTGTTCTTCAAGCTTCCTCACTTCATCGACATAAGCTTCCATCAGAGGGCTCTGGTAACTCTTGTTCACTTGTCGGACCACCAACTGTGAGTCTCCCCGCACAATCAACTTCTTGATCCCAAGTTCGTCCGCAATTCTGAGACCGGCAAGCAAACCTTCATACTCTGCAGTATTGTTTGTCGCTTGCTCCTTGGGAAAGTGCATTTGAACAACATACTTGAGGTGCTCCCCGGTGGGCACTATGAGCAACACGCCGGCACCGGCGCCTTGCAGCGAGAAGGCACCATCGAAGTACATTATCCACTCCTTGCTTGCTTCTTGGACGGGGATGCTTGTCTCTGGAACTCCTTCATCCGGTGTTGGGGTCCATTCCGCTATGAACTCTGCCAAAGCTCTGCTCTGTATGGTTGAAGTACTCTCAAACTTGAGACCAAAGCTTGACAGCTCCAGTGCCCACTCGACGATCCTGCCTGTTGCTTCTGGATTTTGCAATATCCTCTTCAACGGAAAGCGAGTGACCACTGTTATCTCATGTGCTTGGAAGTAATGGCGCAGCTTTCTTGAGGCCAGAGGAGGCCGAAAAGCAACTTCTGCACTCCAGAGTATCTTGATCTAGCCCCCTGCAAGAGGGAACTTACAAAATAAACTGGGCGTTGCACCATCTTCCTTCGCACTTCTTCTTGTTCCTGCGCAGACTTGTCCTTGTTGGGGTCAGAGCTTGTCGGGGAAGCCCCCTGCTTGCCGCTGGATGCGCTTGCCGGGGATGTGGGTTCCTCATCCGCCTCCCTCTCCGCTACTAACGCAGCACTAACTACTTGATTGGTCGCCGCTAGGTACAGCAGCAACTTCTCTTGTGGTTTAGGCGCGACAAGTATTGGAGTGGAGGACAGGTATCCTTTCAAGTCTTGCAGCGCAGCCTCCGCTTCTGGAGTCCATTTCATAGGACCTGCCTTTTTCAAGATTTTGAAGAAAGGCAGGGCGCGTTCTGCAGACTTTGAAATGAACCTGCTGAGGGCAGCGACACAACCAGCAAGTCTCCTTACGTCCTTGACGCGCTTCGGGGCTTCAATCTGCTCGATGGCTTTAATCTTGTCGGGATTGGCTTCAATCCCCCTCTGGGACACGAAGAACCCGAGGAGCTTGCCGGAAGGGACTCCGAAGACGCACTTCTCGGGGTTCAACTTGAGCTGTAACTTGCGCAGATTCTCAAAGGTTTCTTCCAAGTCTTGGATCAGGGTGTCCTTGCTCTTGCTCTTGACCACTATATCATCCATGTAGGCCTCCACATTTCTGTGTATCTGTGGCTCAAAAGCAGTGTGCACCACCCTTGCAAATGTTGAGCCTGTATTCTTCAATCCAAAGGGCATGCGTATGAAGCAGTATGTGTCGCATGGAGTAATGAATGCAGTCTTTTCTTCATCTTCCTTGGCCATGAATATCTGGTGGTAACCTGAGTATGCATCAAGGAATGAAAGCAATTCACATCCGGCGGTGGAGTCAACAATCTGGTCAATGCGCGGCAAGGGAAATGGATCCTTAGGACAAGCTTTATTCACATCGGTGAAGTCTATACAAAGTCTCCACTTCCCATTGGCCTTGCGCACAACAACTGGATTGGCCAACCACGTAGGATGGATTACGCCTCTAACCAGGCCTGCTGCTTCCAACTTCTTTATCTCTTCGGCGATGAATTCTTGGCGCTCCACGGCTTGCTTCCTGACCTTCTGCTTGACGGGCCGCGCATGAGGACAAACAGCAAGCTTGTGCTCAATTACCTTCCTGGGAACGCCGGGGATGTCAGACGGTTGCCATGCAAACACGTCGACATTCGCCCGCAGGAAGGCAACGAGCGCGCTTTCCTATTTGGGGTCGAGTGTAGCACTGATGGTGAAGGTACCACCAGTGCCGTCCTCCTTGGCGGACACCTTCTTGGTTGCCGGTGGAGCTGCCATTCCTTTCTTGCACTTGCCGGTGGAGCTCGATGGTGCGTCCTCGACGGCAGCGCAGCATTCCGAAGAGGTGCGTTTGCCGGAGTGGGCTCCAGAGCTCTTGCCGGACTTGGTCTTGGTCTTCCCCCCCCCCCGGGAGCTTCAACGGCAAGTGTTTTGCTATCTGCCGTGGCTAATGCATCCCGGTAGATCTTGTCGGTGCAAATAAGTGCATCTTTCTTGTCGCCGGGGACAAATATGACGCTTATCGGCCCTGGCATCTTGAGCATGTTGTACGCGTAGTGGGAAGCTGCCATAACTTGGCGAGCGCAGGACGGCCAAGTATCCCATTATACGGCAATGGGATATCGGCGACGTCGAACGTAATCCTCTCCGTCCTGAAGTTGAGCTCCCCACCAAAGGTCACTGGCAGTGTAACCTTCCCCTTCGGCTTGCTCCTTCCCGGGTTGATTCCTTGGAACGTCCCGGTTTCTTCGAGCTCGATGTCGGAGATCTGCAGTTTCTTGATCACAGCAGAGGAGATCAAGTTGAGGCCGGCCCCGCCGTCAACCAACATCTTGGTGACCTTGAGGTTGCGGATAGTTGGTGAAACCAACATCGGCAAGCACCCGACCGTGGTTGTGCGGTCAGGGTGATCCTCAAGGTCAAAAATGATGGGCGTGCCGGACCATTTCAGGAGCCTGCGCGACTCGACGGGTGGCTCAGCTGCATTCACCTCCCGCACCCATTGTTTGAGTTGGCGGTGGGAAGTATGCAGAGAGGCACCTCCATTGACGCACAGAACTTTTGTGGCCTTCTGGAACTCCTGCTCGCTGTTGTCTCCTTCATCCATATCCTCATCATCGTCTTCGTCTTCATCTTTGTCGCGGCCCCGGGGAGGTCTGTCTCCTTGCCGCTGCTTGGCCTTGCCGCGGCGTCCTCCCCGGCCATTGAACGGCCGCTTCTTGCTGGGCTCTCCTTCGCCTCCTTGGGCCTTCTCCTTGTCGCGACGC
This sequence comes from Secale cereale, assembly GCA_902687465.1. Taxonomy (NCBI): domain Eukaryota; kingdom Viridiplantae; phylum Streptophyta; class Magnoliopsida; order Poales; family Poaceae; genus Secale; species Secale cereale. The sequence goes on along the minus strand of LR738711.1, from coordinate 236,310,135 downwards.
TCGTATTCAGCCTTCTGCTGCTCTATGAGGTACTCTACCCTTTTGCAATTTTGGAGGTCGTGGCCCTTGGTGAGGTGGATCTTGCAGTACTGCTTGTCGGAGCCGTCCTGCTTGTCGGCTGCCGCTACAGGGGCGGGCTCCTTGCCGGAGCCACCAGCCTGTGTCTTCTTGGCGGGAGCCTCCTTGCCGGACTGCTCGACAACTAGCACTTCCTTGTTCTTCTTCTTCTTGTTTCGCCGCCGGCCCTTCCTTGCCGGGGCGGCATCCTCGCTGTCACTTCCTCCTGCGCCGGTATCCTCTCCGGGGAGTCTCCTCCCCTTTTCAGCGCGTGCACATTTGTCAGCCAAAGCGTAAAGCTCGCTGACATCCCGGATCTTGGTCATGGCCATCTCCTCCCTCATCCGGCGGTTACGCACGTTCTGGTGGAACGCGCTGATAACCGCGGCAGGGTGGACATCGGGAATGTTGTGCTGAACGCGGTTGAATCTTTGGATGTACTTGCGCAGGGATTCTCCCTCCTTCTGGGCAAGGATATGAAGATCGCTCTCCTAGCCGTGGGGTTTGTGGCCGCCCGTGAAGGCGCCGACAAACTGGTGGCACAAATCCGCCCATGAAGAGATGGAGTTCTCCGGCAAGTGCATAAGCCAAGATCTGACGTTTGGCTTAAGCACGAGCGGGACGTAGTTGGCTAGGATCTTCTCGTCGCATCCCCCGGCAGCCTGCACCGCAATGGTGTAGATGCTGAGGAACTCCGAGGGGTGTGTCTTGCCGTCGTACTTCTCGGGTACGTCGGGCTTAAAATTCTTCATGCTGGGCCACTGGACTTGCCGCAGCTCTCGGGTGAACGCAGGGCAACCTGCCGCGTACGGCAAGTCGCCTGGTTCACCGGGCGCGTGCGTGTCGACAGCGGTCCCAGCGCGCTGATCGGACTGTCTTCGAGCTTCTCGTCGATGCTCGATGCGGGTGCGAGCGTCCTCTTGTCGCCTGTCGTCGAGGACTTGGCGCTGATCGCGGCGAGCCCGCGGATCCGACGACGCCGTGGAGTCGTCGTCCATGTTGGTCCGGCGGGGCGGCGTTTTCTGCTTCCGTGGCGGGGAGTGCACGGTAGTTGCACCCCCGGCGGTCTTGTCACCATCGGCCTTCGCTTGGTCAACTTGCCGCGGCCGTGAAGTTGCCGGCTGCTGCGGCGCATCGTTGTTGGCGAAGGCGATGAGGCTCTGGATCATCGCCCTCCAGTCTTCGGCCTTGTCCGCCGCTGGAGGGAAGTCGAGGAGCAGCTGAGCCCTGGCCAGGGCTTCTGCTGGAGAGGAGGGAAACGGCGGCGAACGGTGCGAGGAGCGGGACACGCTCGGACTTCTAACCACGTTAGAAGGAGCATGTTCCCGTCCCGGCGACCGCGCCTTGCTCGTGCCAGGGCGTTGGCCTTGAGCGTCCCGTGACTCGCCGGCCTGGCCACGTCCCAGCAAGCGTATGGTACCTCCGGTACCACGTCGCTGCTGGTCTGGCACCTCCTGAGAGGGACGTGGTGCGTGCACGGACACCGAGGCCTTGGAGTTTGCCCGGTCGTCCGTCTTGTCCTTGGACTTGGTGGCGCCGTGAGTGTCCCCACCGGCGTCCACTCTGGTGGTGGTGGGGTCGACGCAGACAGGCCTCCGACCTCCGAAGCCTTCTTCTTCGGAGGCATGCTTGATGTTGTTGATGAAGTTGGAGAAGTTGACGAAGAATGCGCCCGCGTGAGCGCCGGATCAGGTTCGCACAACCTCGACACCCCCTACCTGGCGCGCCAAAGATGTCGGGGGAAACTGTCCTCCCACGAGCACCGATGGGACCGGAGCCCCTTCTACGTTGCGGTAAGGGAGCGGAGGGAGCACGGAGAGCAGATCGAGGAGAACACGCGGACAGTTTACCCAGGTTCGGGCCGCGATGACGCGTAAAACCCTACTCCTGCTTTGGTTGTATTGAGTTTTTGGGCTCGGGAGCTTGAAGATCTACAGTACCAGCTGCACCGAGCGAGGGAGTGAGCGAGTGTCTGGGATCGAACCTCCTCTACGTTGTGCATGGGCCTCCTTTTATAGCTCAAAGGGGTCACCGACAGGTGTCAACGTAGAGGAGGGTAAAAATGTAAATTTGGTGGTAGTTGTAACAGTGCACGAACAGTGGTCTTCACCTAACCTTGACGGTGGGGGACAAGGGCATTTAATGCCCGTCGCCGTCGACCCCAAAAGCGTCTGTCCATGCGTCTCCGTTCGCCACGGCGGTAGCTTCGTCACCGCGGCTCGCCAGCGTGTCCCTCAGGCTGCACAGCCATCTGCCACGTGCCCCTGGAAGGGCCCCAGGGCGACGCGTGGCCGAATGGGCTGGAGCGCAGGCACACAGTGTGAGCTTCCCCCGGCAAGCACCTTGCCGGGGCCGCTATCTTGCCGGGCCCGGAAGCTTGCCGCTTCCCGGGCCCTGCCGGGGCACACGATGCGCCGTGATGTATCTTTTGCGGTGTTATCCTTTGGCCTTCCTGGCAAGCACCTCTTGCCAGGGTCTTGTGCTGAAAAGATGTCCTTGAGCCTGGTGCGGCCTTCCCGGCAAGCTCCTCTTGCCGGGGTCTTGTCTCTTAACTTGAATACTTTGTTCTTGAATGGCTTGAAGGGGTCTGGAGCGGGCCTTGGCAAGCGCGTGGTAAGCCCTACCGCGGGAAGCTGCTACTGCCCGTGCACAAGTTGGGGTACTAAGGTACCCCTACCTTAGTACACCGACATAGTTACTCCACTAGCATGACTCTAATATCACCATCCTCATTTCTCAAAACAATCATCAAGTATCAAACTTCTCATCGTATTCAATGCACTTTATATGAAAGTTTTTATTATACCCATCTTGGATGCCTATCATATTAGGACTAGTTTCATAACCTAAGAAAATTACCATGCTATTCTAAAAGACTCTCAAAATAATATAAGTGAAGCATGAGAGTTCATATATTTCTTCAAAATAAAACCACCGCCGTGCTCTAAAAAGATATAAGTGAAGCACTAGAGCAAATGACAAACTACTCCAAAAGATATAAGTGAAGATCAATGAGTAGTTGAATAATTATGTAACTATGTGAAGACTCTCTAACATTTAGGAATTTCATACATTGGGATATTATTCATACAGAAAGCAAAACAAAATAAAATAAATTGACGCTCCAAGCAAAATACATATCATGTGGTGAATAAAAATATAGCCTCAAGTAAAGTTACCGATGAAAGAAGATGAAAGAGGGGATGCCTTCCCAGGGCATCCCCAAGCTTAGGCTTTTGGTTGTCCTTAAATATTACCTTGGGGTGCCTTGGGCATCCCCAAGCTTAGGCTCTTGCCACTCCTTATTCCATAGTCCATCGAATCTTTACCCAAAACTTGAAAACTTCACAACACAAAACTCAACAGAAAACTTGTAAGCTCCGTTAGTATAAGAAAATAAAACCACCACTTAGATAATGCTATGAACTCATTCTAAATTCGTATTGGTGTAATATCTACTGTATTCCAACTTCTCTATGGTTCATACCCTCCGATACTACTCATAGATTCATCAAAATAAGCAAACAACACATAGAAAACAGAATCTGTCAAAAATAGAATAGTGTGTAGCAATCTGTAACTTTCGAATACTTCTGTAACTCAAAAAATTCTCAAATAAGTTGGTGGACGTGCGGAATTTGTCTATGAATCTTCTGCAAAAAGAATCAAATTAAAATCACTCTTCTGTAAAAAATGGCAGCTAATCTCGTGAGCGCAAAGTTTCTGTTTTTTACAGCAAGATCACATTAACTTTCACCCAAGTCTTCCCAAAGGTTCTACTTGGAACTTTATTGAAACAAAATCTATAAAACATGATTACTGCAGTAGCTTAATCATGTGGACACACAAAAATAGTAAGGGTAAATATTGGGTTGTCTCCCAACAAGCGCTTTTCTGTAATGCCTTTTAGCTAGGTATGATGATTTCAATGATGCTCGCATAAAAGATAAGAATTGAAACATAACGGGAGCATCATGAAGAATATAACTAGCACATTGAAGTCTAACCCACTTCCTATGCATGGCGATTTTGTGAGCAGACACTTATGGGAACAAGAATCAACTGGCATAGGAAAGCAAAATAAGCATAGCTTCAAGATTTTCAACACATAGAGAGGAACCTTGATATTATTGCAATTCCTACAAGCATATGTTCCTCCCTCACAATAATTTTCAGTATCATCATGAATAAATTCAACAATATAACCATCGCATAAAGCATTCTTTGTATGATCTACTAGCATAGAAAATTTACTACTCTCCACATAAGCAAAATTCTTCTCATTCGGAATAGCGAGAGTATCATAAGAAACTCGAATACTATAAGTTGTTTCCACATTAAAAGAGTAATGTTCAGAAAAAGGGTAATCATAATCATGACAAGTTTTGTAAATATAATCATCACTACATTTTATAGCATAAGTTTCATCACAATAATCATCATAAATAGGAGGCATGCTATCATCATAATAAATTTGCATATCAAAACTTGGGAGGCTAAAAATATCATCTTCATCAAGCGTAGCATCCCCAAGCTCGGGACAAACGTTAATTGCAGTAAATAAATTATCAAACATGTCATTCTCATCAAAAATATCATCCCCTAGCTTGGCCCTCTTCATATCATAAGTATAATCACTCTCATCATTAATAGTATGGATAGCACCGATAGTATAGCAATTATCATCATCACAATGAGTAATTGGAACAACATCATTTGGAAGGGGTACTTTTTTACCTTTGCTTCTCCGTCTTTTCTTTTTTTTCTTCGCATCATGTGTGAGTTTAATCCTCTTTTTGGAGCTCCTTATTATTGAGATTGGTTGAATAGAAGGCTCCTCCTTGTTACCTGATTCATCATAAGAAAGAATAGGAGGATATTGGGAAATCTCTTCCCTTTCATTAGTATTCTCTTCATCTTCTATTTTTTTCTTGTCTTTATGTAATTGGCAATATAAGGATTTTCAATGCAATTCACCGCACAATACATATAAATTTCATCTAGATCATAATCAAGAACTTTATCAAGGACAAATTCTGTAAGATTCTTAGTTATATGTTTGATTTCTTCATAACCCACAAGCAAACTAAGTTCATTATGATGTGCAAGGGAAATCAAGTCTTCACAATTTTTGGACACGATTCGATCATGAAACAATTTGCATTGGAGATTTAAATGACCACTTTCATTGCAAAGTTCCCAAGTACGGCTAAGAAAAATTAAATTTTCAGCACAAACATCTAGCCTATCTTGCAACCATTTATTTTCTAAATACTTATGTCTCTTGCAAAATCTATCATCCCTATTTGGTGTGTACATGCAAACTCTATGCACTCCACAAAAACTGACATGCTTATATGAGATATTTTCATCATGACTAGTGCAATCATCATTAGGACTATGGATATTCGAAGAATTCACACTAACAACATTGCAATCATCCTCATCATTCAGGTATTTAGTTCCAAACATTTTAATACATTCTTCTTCTACTACTTGGGCACAATTTTCCTTCCCATCATTTTCACGAAAGATATTAAGAAGATGAAGCATATGAGGTAACCTCAATTCCATTTTTTGTACTTTTATTTTATAAACTAAACTAGTGATGAAACAAGAAACTAAAAGATTCGATTGCAAGATCTAAAGATATACCTTCAAGCACTCACCTCCTCGGCAATGGCGTTAGAAAAGAGCTTGATGTCTACTACGCAACCTTATTCTTGTAGACGTTGTTGGGACTCCAATGCAGATGTGTGTAGGACAGTAGCAAATTTCGCTCAAGTGGATGACCTAAGGTTTATCAATCCATGGGAGGCATAGGATGAAGATGGTCTCTCTCAAACAAGCCTGCAACCAAATAACAAAGAGTCTCTTGTGTCCCCAACACACCCAATACAATGGCAAATTGTATAGGTGCACTAGTTCGGAGAAGAGATGGTGATACAAGTGCAATATGGATGGTAGATATAGGTTTTTGTAATATGAAAATAGAAAAACAGCAAGGTAACTAATGATAAAAGTGAGCATAAACGGTATTGCAATGCTTTAGAAACAAGGCTTAGGGTTCATACTTTCACTAGTGCAAGTTCTCTCAACAATAATAACATAACTGGATCATATAACTATCCCTCAACATGCAACAAAGAGTCACTCCAAAGTCACTAATAGCGGAGAACAAACCAAGAGATTATTGTAGGGTATGAAACCACCTCAAAGTTATTCTTTTTGATTGATCTACTCAAGAGTCCGTAGTAAAATAACACAAAGCTATTCTTTCCGTTCGATCTATCCTAGAGTTCGTACTAGAATAACACCTTAAGATACAAATCAACAAAAACCCTAATGTCACCTAGATACTCCATTGTCACCTCAAGTATCTGTGGGCATGATTATACGATATGCATCACACAATCTCAAATTCATCTATTCAACCAACACAAATAACTTGAAAGAGTGCCCCAAATTTTCTACCGTTGAGTCAAGATGAAAACGTGTGCCAACCCCTATGCATAGATTCCCAAGGTCACGGAACCCGCAAGTTGATCACCAAAACATACATCAAGTAGATCACGTGATATCCCATTGTCACCACAGGTATGCACATGCAAGACATACATCAAGTGTTCTCAAATCCTTAAAGACTAAATCCGATAAGATAACTACAAAGGGAAAACTCAATTCATCACAAGAGAATAGAGGGGGAGAAACATCATAAGATCAAACTATAATAGCAAAGCTCGCGATACGTCAAGATCGTGCCATCTCAAGAACACGAGAGAGAGAGAGAGAGAGAGAGAGAGAGAGAGAGAGAGAGAGAGAGATCAAACACATAGCTACTGATACATACCCTCAACCCTGAGGGTGAACTACCCCCCTCGTCATGGAGAGCGCCGGGATGATGAAGATGGCCATCGGAAAGGGATCCCCCCCTCCGTCAGGGTGCCAGAACGGGTCTAGATTGGTTTTCGGTGGCTACATAGGCTTTCGGCGGCGGAACTCCCGATCTAAGTTATTTTCTGGAGGTTTGGGTATTTATAGGATTTTTTGGCGTAGGGCACAAGTCAGGGGGGGTCTCCGGGCTGTCCACGAGATAGGGGAGCGCGCCCAAGGGGGTGAGCGCCCCCCACCATCGTGGGCAGTCCGGGACTCTCCTGTCCCAACTCTTTTACTCCGGGGGCTTCTTTTGGTCCAAAAACATCCTCTGTTGAGTTTCAGGTTAATTGGGCTCCGTTTGGAATTCTTTTTCTATGAAACTCAAAAACAAGGAAAAAATAGAAACTGGCACTTGGCTCTGGGTTAATAGGTTAGTCCCAAAAATCATATAGAAGTGTATATTAAAGCCCATTAAACATCCTAGAAGAATAATATAATAGCATGGAACAATAAAAAAATTATAGATACGTTGGAGACGTATCAGGGCGCAGTTTTGGAAATCCGGTCTAGCAGTTAGTTTAGCAGTTCTTCATCGCCATGGCTCCCAAGAAGAAGACGATCATGGCGATCGGCTCATCTGGAGCCGAACGGCCCGTGCCGGTGCGGGCGGGCGATGGGGTGGTCGCGGATGGAAGCCGAGGCGCGGCCCGCAAACACTCACGTCACTCCAGCAGCCGAAGCTTGGCAAGCGCGTCGTTCGTACACAAGACGACGAGCAGCACGCTGCCAAGTCCAAAGGCGGAGTCGGGCCCCCCGCAGGCGGCGCGGGGCCCTCCAAGAGCGGTGTCATGCCACGTACAGGCGGTGCGGCGGCTTCGAAGACGCCCACGCCGGCGCCCACAATGCGCTCCTCCCAGGAAGAGCGTGATGAGCAGCGTCGCCACGCTGGTGACCCCGGGCGCCACCGCGGAAAGAGCCCTGTGCATCATTCGCAGGACGTAGAAGACCAACATGCTCGCCGAGGTGCTGACGAAAATGGCGTGCAGCCGCAGGGCTGTGATAGAGCTCCTTCTAAGATGGTTAGGAGTCGGAGCGCATCACGGTCCATGCAGCTTTTGCCGCCGCCCACACCGGCGGAGGCCTTAGCGCACACAGTTGTTCCTCGACTTCCCTCCTGCTGGGGAGAATCTTAACGAGTGGAGAGCCACCATCTGGAGCCTCATTGGCATCGCCAACAACGACGAGCCGCGGTCAGCGAGGCCCTCAGGCCGACGCTCTGTCGAACCACCGCACGCCAGTGGTGGATGGACCGGAGGCGCTGCAGCCACGGTGCATTCTCCTCCTCCTCGCCAGTTACCACGGGCACCGATCCATCGGGACGACGCTTGTGATAACATTTCTGTAGCGTCGTCCGACCCGCGGACCCACCGCGATCAGCGCCAAGTTCTCCAGGAGCGAGCCCATGAAGACGCTCGAACTACTATCGAGCGCAGGCGCAAAGCACGCCATCAGTCAGACAGGCGGGCAGGGCCTACTATGGACCACCCAGCACCGGGAGGCTCCGGAGGCTTACCTTACAAGGTAGGCTGTCCAACCTTTACCCGTGAGCTGCGGCAGTTCTAGTGGCCCACTCATCGCACATTCAAGCCTAACATCGGCGAGAAGTACAATGGCAAGACTCACCCGTCAGAGTTCCTCAGCATCTACACCATCGCGATGCAGGCCGCCGGAACACGTGCCAACAAGGTGCTTGCCAATTACTTCCCGTTGGCGCTTAAACCCAATGTCATGTCATGGTTGATGCACTTGCCAGTAGATTCTATTTCTTCCTGGTCGGATCTCTGCCATGAGTTTGTTGGCGCCTTTATGGGAGGCTACCAGGCTCATGGCCAGGCAAGTGATCTACATGTCATCCCCCAGAAAGAAGGTGAAAACCTGCGCAAGTACATACAGAGATTCAGCCGAGTGTAGTACAACATCCCAGATGTTCATCCCGTCGCCGTCATCAGCGCATTCCATCAGAGTGTGTGTAACCGCAAGATGCGCGAAGTAGCTGGCGATGAATAAGGTCAGGGATGTGGCCGAACCCTATGTTCTGGCCGACAAATGTGCTCGGGCCGAAGAGAGAAGGAAGTACCCCGGCAAAGACGCCGGTGTGGAGACCGATTCCTCAGACAAAGACGTCGTCGCACCAGCAAAGAAGGGACGATGCCGCAACAGGAAACGCAAGGGCAAGGCCGTGCTTGCCGTCGAGGGATCCGACGATGCCGGCGCTGCCAAGAAGACCAAGGCAGACGACCCCGGCAAGGAAGTTGTCGGGTGTGTTGCCTTCCGGGCCTTGGCGGCTGCCGACAAGCCAGGAGGCTCCGACAATCAGTACTGCAAGATCCACCGCACTAAGGGCCATGACCTCCAGAATTGCCGGTAAGTCGAGCAGCTCGCAAAGAAGCAGAAAGCTGAATGTGAATGGCGAGACAAGGAGAAGGGCCAAGATGGTGCTGAGGGATCCATCAAGAAGCATGGCGGCCAGCCTGGCCGCCGCGGCAAGGATAATCAACAAGAAAGGCCCGCCCAAGGCCGTGACAAGAAGCGAGAAGACGATGATCATGGTGAGGACAATGAATCCGGCGAGCAAGAGTTCCAGAAAGCTACGGAGGCTATGTGCGTCGACGGTGGTGCCTGCCTGCAAACCTCTCACCGCCAGCTCAAGCAGTGGGTGCGTGAGATCGTAACAAAAGAGCCATCGTTCGATGCCCAGAAGCCGCTGAAGTGGTCCAGCACTCCTATCATCTTTGACACCGAGGATCACCCTGATCGCACAACTGTGGCCGGGTGTTTGCCATTGTTTGTTTCACCAACAATACACAACCTCAAGGTGACGAAAATGCTAGTTGATGACGGGGCCGGTCTGAACTTGATCTCGCCCGCTGTGATCAAAAGGCTGCAGATTCCTGATGGAGACCTCGAAGAGACGGGCACGTTTCAAGGGGTCAACCCAAGAAGGATTCCACCGAAGGGTAAAGTCACACTGCCCATGACATTCGGAGGCGAGCTGAACTATAGGACATAGAGGGTTGTTTTTTATGTTGTCGAGATCCCCTTGCCTTACAACAGGATCCTCGGCCGCCCAACGCTAGCCAAGTTCATGGAAGCATCACATTATGCCTACAACACACTAAAGATGCCTGGGCCAATGACCGTTATCACCGTCACCTCTGACAAGAAGGATGCACAGATCTGCGCTGATCAACTTTACTGGGAGGCAGTTGCAGCGACTACCGGCTAGGAACTTGCTCCTGCCATTGAAGCCCTGGGAGGGAAGAAGACCGGTAAGACCTCTCGCACCCACTCCGGCAAGCGCACCTCTTCGGAGTTTAGTGCTCCCATCGAGGACGTGCCAGAGAGCTCCACCAGCAAGAGTAAGAAATCTAGAGCTGCACCACTAGAAACCAAGAAGGTGCCCATCAGGGAGGATGGCACGGGAGGGGCTTTCACCATAAGCTCCACCCTCGACAGCAAATAGGAAGGCGCGCTCATCACCTTCCCGCGGGCAAATGTCGACGTGTTTGCGTGGCAAGCATCCGACATCCCCGGCGTTCCCAGGGAGGTGATTGAGCACCATCTTGCTATCTGCCCTCACGCGCGGCCCGTCAAGAAGAAGGTCAGGAAGCAAGCTCTAGAATGGCAGGAGTTCGTCATAGAGGAAACCGGGAAGTTGGAGGCATCAGGGTTGGTGAGAGGAGTACTCCATCCAATGTGGTTAGCCAATCCGATGGTGATGCGCAGGGCAAATGAGAAGTGGAGACTCTGTATTGATTACACAGAAATCAATAAGGCATGTCCAAAGGACCCTTTCTCGTTGCCGCGCATTGACCAGATTGCAGACTCCACGGGCGGGTGTGACATGTTATCATTCCTTGACGCTTACTCAGGATACCATCAAATCTTCATGACAATAGAGGATGAAGAGTAGACAACATTCATCACCCCATGTGGTACGTATCGTTTCATACGAATGCCTTTCGGGTTGAAGACTGTTGGCTGAACATTCGCAAGAGCTTTCCAAATTGGTTTTGAGCCTCAGCTACATAGAAATGTCGAAGCCTATATGGATGACATAGTGGTCAAAACCAAGGACAAGGCAACACTCATACAGGATTTAGAAGAGACGTTTGTGAATTTGCGCAAGATCAACCTCAAGCTGAACCCTGAGAAGTGTGTCTTCCGCGTTCCGTCCGGCAAGCTTCTCGATTTCTTCGTGTCACATCGCGGGATCGAGGTGAATCCGGACAAGATCAAGGCTATCGAGCAAATTGAGGCACCTAGGCGGATCAACGATGTGCGTCGGCTTGCTGGCTGCGTTGCCGCCATGAGCAGATTCATCTCCAAATCTACCGAGCACGCCCTCCCCTTTTTCAAAGTCTTGAAAAAGGCGGGGCCAATGGAGTGGACCCCAGAAGCCGAAGCAGCACTACAACATTTGAAGAAATACCTCTCCTCTACGTCGATACTGGTCGCACCTAGACCCCAAGAGCCGTTGCTGCTATATCTAGCGGCGACGAATCAAGTGGTTAGTCCTGCGCTACTAGCCCAGAGAGAGGTCAATGCGGAAATAATAGCAACGACAGAACCTGACGCCACCGGGGCAGAAGCGACACAACAGAATGAAGTAGTGCAAAAGAAGAAGATGATGCAGCACCCGGTTGTCAGCTCCCTCTTGCAGGGGGCTAGGTCTAGGTACTCCGGTGTGTAGAAACTGCTCTTTGGCCTCCTTATGGCCTCGAGGAAGCTGCGTCATTACTTCTAAGCACATGAAATTACCGTCGTCAGCCGCCTCCCGTTGCAACGGATATTGCATAACCCAGATGCGACCGAGAGGATTGTGGAATGGGCCTTGGAACTGTCGAGCTTTGGTTTGAAGTTTGAAAGCACTTTGACGATTCAGAGTAGAGTCTTGGCGGAGTTCGTTGCCGAATGGACCTCGACGCCCAACGAAGAAATCCATGAGACCACTCTCCCCGGCAAGGAAACAAGTCATGACTGGATTATGTACTTTGACGGAGCTTTCTCGCTGCAAGGCGACGGTGTTGGTGTGTTGCTCGTTGCGCCCATCGGAGAGCACCTCAAGTATGTTGTCCAGATGTACTTCCCCCGGGAGATGTCAACGAACAACACTGCCTTGTACGAGGGACTGCTTGCCGGTCTCAGGATCGCGACAGATCTCAGAATCAAGAAGCTCATCGTCAGGGGTGATTCATAGCTTGTCGTCAAGAAAGTTAACAAAAATTACCAGAGCTCGTTGATGGAGGCCTACGTAGATAAAGTGAGGAAGCTGGAGGAGCGCTTTGACGGTATACAAGCAGAGCATGTTCCTCGAGCGGAGAACGACATCGCCGACTACTTGTCAAAGCGCGCTGCCCTCAAACTACCTGTGGAACCAGGTACTTTTGTGCTTCGATTAACTGAACCATCCGTTGAACCATCGACATAACAGAACAAGCGAAGGAAATCAGGCCCCGGCAAGTACTTTCCTGCCGAGCTCCCAGGGGCCGCCGGCAAAGATGTTGCCAGGGACGCAGAGCCTGCCGTAGGCCAACAGACTTCGACAGGGCGTCAAGCCCTGGCCGTGGAGACAGCTGCTCCTATAGTAGAGGAGATGCCTTTAGTCCTTACCGTCAAGCCTCAGGCTCCGACATGGGAACAACATATTGTCCGATTTCTCCAAGCGGGGGAGCTTCCTGAGGAGCAGGAATAGGCAGAGAAAGTAGCCCGTTGGTCTGCCATGTATCAGTTCGTCGATGACATCTTGTACAGAAAAAGGCGAACGGCGTGAAATTGAAGTCCATTCCCCGGGGGGAAGGACTGGAGCTGTTGGCAGAGATACACGAAGGCATATGTGGCTCCCACATAGGGTCAAGGGCCCTTGCCGGCTAGGCATTCCGGCAGGGTTTCTTCTGGCCCACTACCCTCCAGGATGCAACGGCACTAGTAACCAAGTGCGAAGCGTGTCAGTTCCATTCAAAGAAGCTTCATCAACTAGCTCAAGCTCTCCAAACAATCCCTCTTTCCTGGCTATTCTCGGTCTAGGGGCTCGACATACTGGGCCCCTTTCCCCTTGCTGTCGGGGGCTTTGAGTACTTGTACGTTGCAATCGACAAGTTCACAAAGTGGCCAGAGGTGGAAGCAGTAAGAAAGGTGACAGCACAATCAGCCGTCATGTTCTTCAAGGGCCTAGTCTGTCGTTTTGGTGTACGAAACAGGGTAATCACCGACAACGGCATGCAATTCACAAGCCGCACCTTCATGCAGTACATTCAAGACCTCAGCAGCAAGGTATGTTTCCCTTCTGTTGCGCATCCTCGAAGCAATGGCCAGGCAGAGAGGGCAAATGCTGAAGTACTGCGAGGCCTCCGGACAAGGACTTTTGACAGGCTGCACAAGTGCGGAAGGCGCTGGATTGATGAATTGCCGGCGGTTCTTTGGTCAATCAGAACGACACCAAATCGAGCCACCGGCCAGACACTCTTCTCCCTCGTTTACGGGGAGGAAGAAGTTCTCCCCACAAAACTCACATACGGGTCACCCCGAGTGCTCGCTTATGATGAGCTTGAGCAAGAGCAACTGCGGCAAGATGATGCAATGCTCCTCAAGGAAGATCGTCTTCGGGCGGCTGTGCGAGCAGAATGCTACCAGCAAGCCTTGCGCCACTACCATAGCCGCAAGGTTCATGCCCGAAGCTTTGAGGAAGGTGACCTTGTTCTTCGGCGCGTTCAGTCGGCCAAGAATTCCAACAAGTTGACGCCGAAGTGGGCAGGCCCTTATCGAGTAATACGAGTCACCAGGCCTGGCACAGTCTGCCTGGAGACCGAAGATGGTATTCCAGTGAGCAACTCCTGGAACATCGAACATCTTCGCAAGTTTTACTCGTAAGGCGCGGTTGCCGGGATCCCCGGCAAACCACCCTTTTGTACAAGCCTTGCCGGCAAGGCATGTAACCCTTCGTACAAAGCCAGGCGCAGACCCTGAGCATAAATAAATGAAGCGCTGGTGCCCTAAGTTTTAGCATGCATGCTAGATTGAGTCTCTTTCTCTATTAGGGTTGATAGTGCTTGGCGGCGACTAACCACTACCATAGAGGTCGAGTGTGCGTCTCTCTATTTCCTTTCCATCCTCTTTTGTTCACAGGATGCATGGACATTTCTGCTGAGCTGTTTGGAAGAAAGAGAACGGGCCGACGCTCCGACCCCGGCGAACTAAGGTTGCTGGGGGCTGCAGATCCAAGGATCCGACCGCGGCAAGACAAGTTTGCCGGGGGCTACAAAATCAGATAAGCCTTTCATCCCCCACTCCTTACTTCTGTATGAAACTTGAACGTATGAGACATCGCTCGCTCTTATGCCATCATGCTCCTCTTTTCCTGTGTCCAACAAACTTTATTTTGGACCGGAATTCGGTAGTAGTCTGATGGGAAAGGAGCGGATGAAGGTCCTAATCCTACTCTGGTCCTACTTCCTCCAAGGGCGTGAATGTGGTCAAACTATAGAGCAAGGAGACGGCAAGGCCTATTGCCAGGGTACAATGTTTATCTTAAGATAACAAGGATTCGTTCCTTGGTGTGGTCCCTGCCCATGCACAAAACAAACTCGGCAAACACCCTTCTCTCCATTAAATACGTTGTAAACAAGTACGATTCATACAGAATGTATACATGAGCAAGGGGGTTACAAGATTAAAATCTTACAAAGGCCCACATGCTTAAAAACTGAAAAGAGATAAGGTGCCCGTAATCCCTTTCTTGTCCCTCTCCTCGAGAAATGGAACAAGATAGCAAAAGGGCAAATGGATCACCTAGGTGAAGCACGAGCAGCAGAAAACACCAAGAGAACATCCCGGTGGCCGCCCCGAAGAGGGCTCGTGATGATGGTGCCGGAAGAAGAGCCGAAGGATGGGGCAGCGGGTCGGCAATACGCGATGAAGGCATTTGATGCCCGCATACTCCGACATGACGGCCGCCGCCTACCTCCTTCATCTTCCCCGGCCTCCCAATGCCAGCCGCCCAAGGAGGCGACCCCGAGAGGTTCAAGAAGCTGGTGATGCAGATAATGGTGCTGCCAGCGTCGCCCGGGGACAGTGGGCCCGACGCCTAGTCGGACCCGTCATCCTCCCGCCTATTGCCCTCGTCGTCATTGTCGCTGTCCTCCCCGTCACTGTCGCTCGGGAAGGAGCTTTCGTCATTGGTCGAGCTCTTCACACAGCACCCTAGCTTGTGTCCCGAGCGCCCGAAGACCTTGACGGAGAGTAGATCACTCTCCACTAACTTGAAGCAGAGGATGTTCCCATTCATCAAGCAGTGGGCACGCGTGAAGGTCTTCCACCCCGGGTGGAGAAGCATTACATGAGGGACGGGGAACTTTGTGTTCACCCACACGGTGCCATTATAGCATCCCCTCATATGAAGCCTCAACCTCGATGGTTGGTCGACCTCCAACACCCTCGCGAACGCTTCAGGAAGACGAAGGCGACTGTGTGGCAGCTCGCACAGTTGCAGGATGAACTCCAACGCCGTGTCCCCAACATGGCCGCATGGTGAGGCAGGAGGAGATGGCAGAGGAGATGGAGACGGAGATGATGACGACGCGGGTGTCCCCCGTCCTCACCCGCCTCTGCCTCGACCGCCTCGCCGACCACGACCCCGGCCGGCGCCTCTACCTCTAGCATGGCCCTCATCTTGGGCGTCCGACTCTTCTTTGACCACCGTCGCCCTCTGACGAGAGGAAGACCTGGTCGCATGTACAGGGGCACGACCACGGCCACGCCCTCTCTCCATGACTTGGGGAGGAAATGGATCGGGCTGGAAGAGGATGAGTGGGGGGAGCACTGTCCCTTCCCCCTCCTTTATAGGAGGGCGAGACCAAGCAAGACTTAAGGTGACCGCCCAAAACGACCAATCCAATCACCGGAGACGCAAGGAAACAAGACCGACTCGCTACTCCAATCAGCAGCGCCCGCCCCCACCCTGGCGTTAAAGCCCGCACCCTCTGCGTCCGGAGCCTACCCTCCCCGATGCATGAGGGGCACGTGGCGGGCGGATCGGGATTCAGATGGCGCGTGGTATGACTGTTCCGCGCCCCGTGATCATGGGGCGACCCAAGTCCACTTAGTAAATGAGCCGCGCCCCCGCAACTTCCTCTATTTTTATAAGAGGATGTGAACCGCCTCTTTACTATTTGGAACCACGGGATGACGCAAGCATGCTGCGGTCACCCCACGCACAACCCCCACGTCCTGCACTCAATGCGTAGATCACGGGGAAGCGCAACCACTAGAGGAGTTACTGTGGTAAAAAGGATCCGACCCCAATTGCTCGCACACCGTTATGGGCCAAGCCCAACAACACGTCGTGCTTATGCATGGCCCAGGCCCGGGGGCTCCTGTCGGTGTTCAAAAATAAGGGATATCCTTTGTACCCCTTACTTGTGCACGGGTAGTCAGAGCCACGCCTGCGGCCACACCTAACAGGGCAGAGGAGGGAAACCGAAGCACAAGACTACCAGAGCATCGCCAAGACAGTGGCACAAGAAGGCCAAGCAACAAAATAGGCTTCCCCCGGCAAGACCCTCGTCGGGGCGGCCTGCACGACCCTGGCAAGAACCCTTGCCGGGGCAACTCGCCCAACACCATTGCAGCCACCCTTGAGCCTAGGAGCTCCGACACCATCAACAACGTTGGAACCAAGGCTCGGGAAGCGCCTGCGTGATGGCATGCAGATCTTTGTGAAGACAAAGGGTCTGCGAATCCTAGATGAGAACCAGAAGACAAGACGACTGCAAGGCTCCTTCCCGAGGATGCCCATGCGGCTCCGGCAAGGCTCCTTGCCTAAGATACCCCCAAAGCTCCGGCAAGCCTCTTGTTGAGGGCGCTCACAAAGGCCCCGGCAAGAGTTCCGGGAATAGACGCAAGACTGTGGCAAGCCCTTGCCGTCCCATCGTCACCCCAGCTCGACGGACGACCCACTAGCCCAGGCAAGAACCCACGTGGTAGTACGTGGTTCCTGGTCCAGCTAGTCAAGCACCTGTGTGGTGGCAGGCAGATCATTGTGAAGACCCTACCACCACGCCATCTCAGCTGCCTGCCAACCTACATGGCGCTGCATGCCTCGTTGGCCTGGACGAATGTCGTAACCGGATGGAGCGGCGGCGGACGGGACGGGCCTCGTTGCCGTCCCCGATAAAGCAAGTGGACACCTAAGTAGCGCATTTAATGCGTCTTGTCCCGTAATGGCGAGAGATAAGCTTGTGCACTGTATACATTTCCACCTCCTGTGTGCCACTGTGGCGACCCCTTTTGACTATAAAAGGAGGCCCGAGGCATACTGGAGAAGGATTCGGATCTTTTGGACTAGGCACGCACCGTAGCTAGTTCAAGAGCTCAAGAACACTCAAATACACATCAAAGCAGGACTAGGGTATTACGCATCTTCGCGGCCCGAACCTGGGTAAACGATCCTTGTGCTGACTCCTAGACCCGCTCTTTACACAACCCCTCACCCGTCAACCATAGAAGGGATTCCAGTGATCCCATAAGTGTCGTTCCCCGACACTCTCATTTTTTTGGAGACTCCTTTTTTTGGAGACTCTTTCTCTATTTTTTTATTTGGTCTTTCTCTTTTTTTGGCCTTTTTTTATTTGTCCTTTTTTTCTCACATGGGACAATGCTCTAATAATGATGATCATCACACTTCTATTTCTTTTACAACTCAAGGATTACAACTCGATACTTAGAACAAAATATGACTCTACATGAATGCCTCCGACGGTGTACTGGGATATGCAATGAATCAAGAGTGACATGTATGAAAAAAATATGAGTGGTGGCTTTGCCACAAATACGATGTCAACTACATGATCATGCAAGGCAATATGCCAATGATGGAGCATGTCATAATAAATGGAACGGTGGAAATTTGCATGGCAATATATCTCGGAATGGCTATGGAAGTGCCATAATAGGTAGGTATGGTGGCTATTTTGAGGAAGGTATATGGTGGGTGTATGGTACCGGCGAAAGTTGCGCGGCACTAGAGAGGCTAGCAATGATGGAAGGCTGAGGGTGCGTATAATCCATGGACTCAACATTAGTCATAAAGAACTCACATACTTATTGCAAAAATATACAAGTCATCAAAACCAAGCACTACACGCATGCTCCTAGGGGAAGGGTTGGTAGGAGTTAACCATCGCGTGATCCCGACCTCCACAAAAAGGAAGACAATCAAAGAAATACCTCATGCTTCAAATTTGTTGCACAATGGTTACCATACGTGCATGCTACGGGACTTGCAAACCTCAACACAAGTATTTCACAAATTCACAATTACTCAACTAGCACAACTCTAATATCACCATCTTCATATCTCAAAACAATCATCAAGTATCAAACTTCTCATAGTATTCAAAGCACTATATATGGAAGTTTTTATTATACCCATCTTGGATGCCTATCATATTAGGACTAATTTTATAGCCAAAGAAAATTACCATGCTGTTCTAAAAGACTCTCAAAATAATATAAGTGAAGCATGAGAGATCAATAATTTCTATAAAATAAAACCACCACTGTGCTCTAAAAGATATAACTGAAGCACATAGAGTATTCTAATAAATTCCGATTCATGTGTGTGTCTCCCAAGAGGTGTGTATAGCAAGGATGATTGTGGTAAACTAAAAAGCAAAGACTCAAATCATACAAGACACTCCAAGCAAAACACATATCATGTGGTGAATAAAAATATTGCCTCAAGTAAAGTTATCGATAGACGAAGACGAAAGAGGGGATGCCTTCCGATGCATCCCCAAGCTTATGCTTTTGGTTGTCCTTGAATTTTACCTTGGGGTGCCTTGGGCATCCCCAAGCTTAGTCTCTTGCCACTCCTTATTCCGAAATCCATTAATTCTTTACCCAAAAGCTTGAAAACTTCACAACACAAAACTCAACAGAAAATCTCATGAGCTCCGTTAGTATAAGAAAACAAATCACCACTTTAAGGTACTGTAATGAACTCATTATTTATTTATATTGGTGTTAAACCTAATGTATTCCAACTTCTCTATGGTTCATACCCCCCGATACTAGCCATAGATTCATTAAAATAAGCAAACAACACACGAAAAACAGAATCTGTCAAAAACAAAATAGTCTATAGCAATCTGTAACTTTTGAATACTTCTGTAACTCTAAAAATTCTAAAATAAATTTGTGGACATGAGGAATTTGTCTATTAATCATCTGCAAAAATAATCAACCTAAAAAGCACTCTCCAGTAAAAATGGAATCTAATCTCATGAGCGCAAAAGTTTTTGTTTTTTACAGCAAGATCGCAAAGACTTCACCCAAGTCTTCCCAAAGGTTCTACTTGTCACAAACACTAATTAAAACATTAAACCACATATAAACAGAAGCTAGATGAATTATTTATTACTAAACATAACAAAAAATCAAAGAACAAAAATAAAATTGGGTTGCCTCCCAACAAGCTCTTACTTTATAGCCATTAAGATAGGCTTGAGAATTCAATGATGCTCACATGAAAGACTAGACTTGAAGCACAAAAAGAGCATCATATAGCATGTGAAAATCACATCTAAGTCTAACATACTTCCTATGCATATGCATTTTATAGGAAAACAAATTAGCAAGGCAATCAAGATCTAACATATGCAAGGAAGAAGATAGAAACAAGATCAATCCCAACATGAAGAGAGGTAATTTAGTAACATGAAGATTTCTACAACCATATTTTCCTCTCTCATAATAATTGCATGTAGGTCATAAGCAAATTCAAAAATATAGCTATCACAAAACATATTCTCAACACGATGCACATGCATACGAAGTTGAAACTCTTCCAAAATAATGGGATCAACATTAACTAAAGTCATGACCTCTCCTATCGGGGCCCCGATCCTAAGTCACACAGGTCTAGCATGTAACACATCATATCACTTTGCGACCTCACGCACGGAATTCCCATGGGTGCCACCTTACCTTGCCCGGGACCGTTTGTGCATTTTGGCACATATATATGATAGTGTCGCTAGCATCCATATGACAGAGAACCCGGGCCGACATGACTAGTTATAAACCAAAAGTGGCGCTAAATTACAGAGACAGGCATACATGACCAAGCAACGAACGTGTCGGTCATCAACGTATGAACCCAAGTCGTAGCAAGCTACAAGGACTTAAAGGAACAACGCGTGACATTTCCCTTAAGGGACAGACACATGAACGAAGAAGGACACATGCCGGCCAGCCTAAGTGTTCCGGAGCAGTAGCAAGCTAACAAGGCTCAGTGGAAGCACTAGGAGACATTTCCCTGTAAGATAGGCTACCAAGGGTAAACAACTAGGTGTCGGATCCCACACATAGCAATACACATTACACGTACACATAACATGCAAGTATGTGATGTACAACATGGCATCACAACATAACCCAACAACTCATATAGATAAGACCCAGAAGAGCCATCATAACATTTATTACAAACAGGGGTCACATGACCCAACATACAGAGCATACAGGCAATGGAAGCATAACATGTCTGAGTACAGACAACTACAAATGAAAAAGGCTGAGAAGCCTGACTATCTACAAGACCCTCCCAAGGGTACAAGATCGTAGCTGAGGTAACAAGCTAAGTGTCGAAGTCCACGCGGAACCACTAGTGAGACTGAAGTCTCTCTGCAAAAAACATAAATTAAGCAAATGTGAGTACAAAGGTACTCAACAAGACTAACATCAGAACTAACTACATATGCATCAGTATCAACAAAGGGGTGGTCGAGTTTGACTGGAGCAAGCCAGCTTTGACTCAGTGGCTATCCTGAACTACGACTGCAAGTAACTCTTTTGAGGTGGCGCACACGAGTCCACATATTCACCAATCAATACACCACTATGGATCCATTCCCGTCTACCTACGAGAAGGCCATCCATAGCACTCACACTTGTCATGAGTATTTTAGAGTATCCACTTTCACTTGTATGTACTACGTAAGCATCCAAGAAGTCCATAACCGCTGACCCGGCTATTCGAATAGATCATGTTAACCCTGCAGGGGTGTACTTCCTCACACACGCTCTCGCCACTTACCGCCATGTACACGTCGTGTATCTCGGCAACCTTCAAGCGGAAGCCTGGCAAGGGTGTCGGCCACGACCTGACTAACCACACAAGACTCTAGTCCAGGTTTATCGCCTATTCGGGTTCCATCCGTAAGGAGATCCGGTCGGGGTGTCGCTCACGGCCCCAAACGATGTGCATAGGGTTCCCAAGCCCACCTCGACGGATGGATCTACGCTTGGTACACCGTGCCATGGTTCCTAGTCTGTCCCAATCCCACATGTACCGTGTGCCACTTGGTAGACTACTAGCACTACCTACAAACACCAGAAACTAGTTGCAACTCCTGGACAGAGATCTAGTTGATTAATAAGTCGAGAGGGGTCGAGTTACCGGAACCCAATGTGTGGTAGTAGCTAGTCATTGGACAACTTACAAAGAACTCAGTTCTTAAGGACGGTCCCAGTGAGACAACCCACCATGTACTGCTACATGGCCTCTCACCGCTACCTTTACCAAAACGTGTTCACACACTTAACTCTCAACAGTAGGACATGGTGATCACCTTCCAATTCATCCCCGATGAATCATACCTGACACAACTCTAGGCAATAGCAGGCATAACCAGAAAGCATGAATGAGTAGGCACAACATGGATCAAACAACTCCTACTCATGCTAGTGGGTTTCAACTATTTACTGTGGCAATGACAGGTCATGCAGAGGAAAGGGGTTCAACTACCGCAGCAATTAGAAGTTCAACGTTGTTGTCCTAATGCAGTAAAGGAGAGCATGAGCGAGAGAGTGGGGCTATATCGGAATGCTCAATGGGGGTTTGCTTGCCTGGCACTTCTGAAGATATTAAAGCTCTTCGTCTGTGTCATCGATCTCATATCGTCGGAACGTCGTCTACTAAGAGGGGACAAACACCGGCAACAGAGAAAGAACACAATCAATGCAATGAGAAAATATGATGCGTGTTCATGAGATGGCAATATGCTGTTGATTGAGCTAATGCAACTAGCAACCATATTAAATGAAGTTGGTTTGAACCAAAGGTTCAAATTCATACTTCATATGTGGTTATTCAAATGTCATTTAATTGATTTGACCTGATCAGCAGGTTTATCTTGTTCAAACATGCATGAAAATGCTGTAAACAGATTCCTTGAATTTTTCTGATCATTTTTCATATATAAATTATTTTCATCTGAGCTACGGTTGATTTTATATGAACTTTAGAAGTTTTAGCTATTTTCTCAAAAAAATAAATCATTTCTGATTTACTTAAAATCTCAGAAAACATTTACTGCGTCAGCATGACCTCAAAAATGGTATTTTTCATCAATTGATCTTCGTGTTCAGTTGCTGGACCTATCGTCTTATCCTAACTTTGATATGAGTGTGGGCTATCGTCAAGTCAAATCAGAACCAACGATGTTCGTAATGTTGTCTAACTCTTGGTTGATCCCTCGAGCATACACCATTACATCCTTTGGTCTGACCAATGCTACCACTTTGTTCACATTGTCATGGAATTCCATCTATATGGAAACCTGGATGAATTATTGTTCAGCCCATCGACAACATCTTTATCCTCTCCATGATTTTGTTGGACATTAATCTAGTGTTGGAAACTTTGTAAGCAATGCCTTCGTGTTCCATCATGAAGCTTATGCTTGGATGGAAGAAGTGAATTCCTCCAATTCATGTGCATTTGATGCAAGTTGCCGCCATGAATTCGAGAAAGCTTGTTTTTGCTTCCTCTGGAATCATCCCAAGTCAGTCATGCATGTGCGAGGTATTCTATTGTTTGATAGACTGGTCATCTTCATTCTGTATGTATCCCTAGCACCCCAAGCCACCGACTGATTTGTTCAACGAAGAGAAGTCTATGCTTGGGATCTAATCCATGGACTTGCATAGAGACTTCATTATCCTCAATGATGGTTCCCAACCTGAACTCGGTAGTGCTTTATCATAAGACTACTATGTGGTCATACTTGTCTTGGACAGCGTGTTCACAGGTATGTAGCAGAATCGACTCATGTTTTGGAGCTTGCTATTGTTGTTCATTTCCCGAGAATCTCCCAACGTCATCTCGTCGATTTGTGTTGCAACCTTTCTTTTTCAGACATGCTGAGTCTGGAATATCCTGACACCAACCAGAACTGAATCTCAGGCAGATATGATGGTTGGAGCATTTTCCAAGAACTATAATATTGGTCTCTCGATAACCGGTAAAGTGGATGTCGTGGCCAACACACCCAGCCGGAAGACCTATTGTTGTAGAATCTTGATTGAAAAAGTTGACCACCTCCCCATAAGGATTTCATAGGATTTACTCCCTAGTTGTTCCTTATCGATTTTTGTGCTCCTGAAGTCCGACCTTTTACTTGAAGTTCTAGGTACCAAACCATTTTAATAAATGGGTTGCGCTAGCACATCAAGGAGAACATTAGAAGCGGAGTGCTAAATGTCTCTCGGTCGATCATCCAGATTTTGCCCTTGACTCCGCTAAGGTGAAATCTGAGAAAGTGTTATTTTCCTTTGCATCTGCATCGTCCATCACTATTCATCATGGTCGTATGTTGTGTTGTCAGCACCATTGGCACGGATAATGGTAAAACCTTGATGATGATGGAAATGCTCAAGTTCTTGAGAGCACGCACAAGCACTAGGTGTTATCCTCGACACTAATCGGGATTACTCCGAGTATTCTTGGTTATGCTATAACCTCTCAAAGAGTAGTTTCACTCTCTACTGTTGGGTTTCTTCCCAGTTACCAGAATCATTGCCAGCATTTGCATTTTGTCCCCAGCTTTCACCGCCCATGTGCCATTCTACCATGGGTCCCATCCATTTCCGGTGATAAGAAAAATCATCCTTTGTGTTGTCTTCAACAAGGTAGTCCACATCATCCATTCTAGATGGAGTATGTCGTTCTTTCGAACTCCTTCAAACTATCGATTGTGATTTGCCTCAGGCTGGTATAGGGAATTTCAATGATCTCTATATCAAAAGTAATTCTTTTTGCCACTTAAGGGAATAATTCTATGTGTCGCCTTCTCTAAGGTGCCCCGTCTGGTGACATCGATCACCATCTTCTTGGGTGTGGAATTTTGCCTGCCAAGTAAATCTTCATCGTTTGTTTTATTCCATCCCTCCGGATGTGTGTTCCGAGTCTCAACTCAAGAGATGTTTCAACGTCTCACTCCATAAGTTGATCTTGAGTTGCTCGATCTTTCAGAAGATCATTTTTGGAGAGTTTCTTTCGTCGTCACTGTGTTGGACAAAGATCTCGAAAGCAAGGATGTCGGGATTGACATGACGCAACCAATCAACATTCATATGAAGGACGGTTGGATCATGAAGATTGTGTTAGCTAGTGACCCTTTGTCTTCTTACCTCACGAATTGAATCTCGGGACGAGATTCTTGTTTAGTAGGGGTGAGTTGTCACATCCCTAGCTTCTGGTAATGCACTAGGCTAGCCTCATGTGTGCATCATGTTTACTTTCACAGAAAGTTGACATGGGGATGACAGAAACTCCCAGCACCACCCAAATCAACTAGGGTTACTAAAACACTTTTCCAATGAACCTGAAATGCCCTCCTAAAATGTTCATCATTTTTGAATTGGTCTAGAACCTCTCCAAAAATGGTGCACAAATTTCTAGGTCATCCAAAGGTCACTGGATTAATCCATATGTTATTTAAATTTGGGAATTTAAATGCTAGTAGATGTTTTAAATGTCCAAATAATCCTAAACTGAAATGTTCCATGTTGGATTTATTCTATACAGTGGGCATGTGTAGTTTGGTGATTTCTGAAAGGGTCTAGGTATTTTTAGAAAAGCCCTAATTTTTACAGAAAAATAGAAAACAGTAATTAAAATAGAAAACAAAGAGAGAGGAAACTACCTGGGCCACTTACCTGTCCAGCCTGGCGGCCCAGCACTGCTAGGCCCAGCCAAGCCCCTCACGCGTCGTCTTCCTCGCGCCTACTGGCTCTGCGCGTGGTGCGCGCACAGCCAAGCCGCGGCCACCTCCTGCTTCGTGGTGGCAAGGCCTAGGCCCTTCTCACCTCGCCAGCGCGGCGCCCTGGGCGTCCTGATCCTCTCCTCTCTCTCCCTCTGGTCGCTCTTCCCCCTCCCTTTCGTCTTCCCGCAGCTCACTCGAGCACTGCCGTCGTCGCACACGTAGCCACCGCCACCCCCTCGCCACTCCGACTGTGTCCAGAGCTCCGCAACGACACAGGGCTACTCCACGACGAAGCAGGCGAGCCTGGAGGCACCGCAGCGACGCCATCGCCATCTTCTCCACCACCGGTCATTGGACCTCCCCATCGTCGATTCGCTGGCCCCGGACGCCCCCGAGCATGCTGACCAACTACTCCGCCTCCCTGTGAGCACACGAACCTTTCCCAGCTAGCGCCGCAATCGATTTCATCCTCTAACCCGCCTAGCCGTCGAGGTTGTGAGCCTGTTGCCGCCGGCCATGGCGCCGCCGTGGCCATAGATGCCATAGCACGCGCCTGAGCACGTCAACGTGTTCGGAACCTCCCCAGGGGCACGAATCTCCCATCAGCTCTTTCTCATGAGCACTCTAACGCCGAGCCCAATCTAACCCGAACTCCGGCCGTCGCCGTTTTGGTCGCCGCCGTCGATTTGAGTCATCGGAGGCACGGCTGCATGCAGAAATTGATGCGGCCGAGCAAGGGCTACGCACTGGTGCCCTCGGCATGTCCATCGGACGCCCACAACGCAATTCCGGCGATCCGCCGCCGCACTGTGAGGTCGCCGGCGTCCAACTCCGGCGGCTGGTGACGTGGCACCGTCATTAGTGCCTAACTAACCCCCACCTAGAGTCACTGACAGTGGGCCCCAGTGCCTGTTAATTAGTTTAGCTAGGTCTAATTATATAATGTTAGATACTGTGCGACTGACTAGTGGGCCCAGGCCCCACTAACAGTTTAGTTAGTTCTTAGCTTAGCACTAATTAACTCTGTTAATTAGTTGTGACACTGATATGCCGGGCCCACATGTCATGTTTGACCTGGACCAGCCCCT
This sequence comes from Secale cereale, assembly GCA_902687465.1. Taxonomy (NCBI): domain Eukaryota; kingdom Viridiplantae; phylum Streptophyta; class Magnoliopsida; order Poales; family Poaceae; genus Secale; species Secale cereale. Next base: position 236,284,007 of record LR738711.1, on the reverse strand, counting down.
CTTGACATGCTGACATCAGCATGAGGTCATGCTGATGCAGTAAATGTTTTCTGAGATTTTAAATAAATCAGAAATGATTTATTTATTTGAGAAAATAGCTAAAACTTCTAAAATTCATATAAAATCAACCGTAGCTCAGATGAAAATAATTTATATATGAAAAATGATCAGAAAAATTCAAGGAGTCTGTTTATAGCATTTTCATGCATGTTTGAACAAGTTAAAATCTGCTGATCAGGTCAAATCAATTAAATGACATTTGAATAACCACATATGAAGTTTGAATTTGAACCTTTGGTTCAAACCAACTTCATTTAATATGGTTGCTAGTTGCATTAGCTCAATCAATAGCATATTGCCATCTCATGATCATGCATCATATTGTCTCATTGTATTGATTGTGTTCTTTCTCTATTGCCGGTGTTTGTCCCCTCTTAGTAGACGACGTTCCGACGATATGAGATCGATGACACAGACGAAGAGCTTTACTATCTTCAGAAGTGCCAGGCAAGCAAACCCCCATTGAGCATTCCGATACAGCCCCACTCTCTCGCTCCTGCTCTCCTTTACTGCATTAGGACAACAACGTTGAACTGCTAATTGCTGCGGTAGTTGAACCCCTTTCCTCTGCATGACCTGTCATTGCCACAGTAAATAGTTGAAACCCACTAGCATGAGTAGGAGTTGTTTGATCCATGTTGTGCCTACTCATTCATGCTTTCTGGTTATGCCTGCTATTGCCTAGAGTTGTGTCAGGTCTGATTCATTGGGGATGAATTGGAAGGTGGTCACCATGTCCTACTGTTGAGAGTTAAGTGTGTGAACACATTTTGGTAAAGATAGCGGTGAGAGGCCATGTAGCAGTACATGGTGGGTTGTCTCACTGGGACCGTCCTTAAGAACTGAGTTCTGTGTAAGTTGTCCAATGACTAGCTACTACCACACATTGGATTCTGGTAACTCGACCCCTCTCGAGTTATTAATCAACTAGATCTCTATCCAGGAGTTGCAACTAGTTTCTGGTGTTTGTAGGTAGTGCTAGTAGTCTACCAAGTGGCACACGGTACATGTGGGCTTGGGCAGACTAGGCACCGTGGCATGGTGTACCAAGCGTAGATCCATCCGTCGAGGTGGGCTTGGGAACCCTACGCACATCGTTTGGGGCCGTGAGCGACGCCCCGACCGGATCTCCTTACGGATGGAACCCGAATAGGTGATAAACCTGGACTAGAGTCTTGTGTGGTTAGTCAGGTCGTGGCCGACACCCTTGCCAGGCTTCTGCTTGAAGGTTGCCGAGATACACGACCTGTACATGGCGGTAAGTGGCGAGAGCGTGTGTGAAGAAGTACACCCCTGCAGGGTTAACATGATCTATTCGAATAGCCGAGTCCGCGGTTATGGACTTCTTGGATGCTTACGTAGTACATATACAAGTGAAAGTGGATACTCTAAAATACTCATGACAAGTGTGAGTGCTATGGATGGCCTTCTCGTAGGTAGACGGGAATGGATCCATAGTGGTGTATTGATTGGTGAATATGTGCACTCGTGTGCGCCACCTCAAAAGAGTTACATGCAGTCGTAGTTCAGGATAGCCACTGAGTCAAAGCTGGCTTCCTGCAGTCAAACTTCACCACCCCTTTCTTGATACTGATGCATATGTAGTTAGTTCTGATGTTAGTCTTGCTGAGTACCTTTGTACTCACGTTTGCTTAATTTATGTTTTTGTAGAGAGACTTCAGTCTCACTAGTGGTTCCGCGTGGACTTAGACGTTTAGCTTGTTACCTCAGCTACGATCTTGTACCCTTGGGAGGGTCTTGTAGATAGTCAGGCTTCTCAGCCTTTTTCATTTGTAGTTGTCTGTACTCAGACATGTTATGATTCCATTGCCTGTATGCTCTGTATGTTGGGTCATGTGACCCCTGTTTGTAATAAATGTTATGATGGCTCTTCTGGGTCTTATCTATATGAGTTGTTGGGTTATGTTGTGATGCCATGTTGTACAGCACATACTTGCATGTTATGTGTACGTGTAATGTGTATTGCTATGTGTGGGATCCGACACCTAGTTGTTTACCCTTGGTAGCCTATCTTACAGGGAAATGTCTCCTAGTGCTTCCACTGAGCCTTGGTAGCTTGCTACTGCTCCGGAACACTTAGGCTGGCCGGCATGTGTCCTTCTTCGTTCCTGTGTCTGTCCCTTAGGGGAAATGTCACGCGTTGTTCCTTTAAGTCCTTGTAGCTTGCTACGACTTGGGTTCATACGTTGATGACCGACACGTTCGTTGCTGGGTCATGTATGCATGTCTCTATAATTTAGCGCCACTTTTGGTTTATAACTAGTCATGTCGGCCCGGGTTCTCTGTCATGTGGATGCTAGCGACACTATCATATACGTGTGCCAAAATGCACAAACGGTCCCGGGCCAGGTAAGGTGGCACCCATGGGAATACCGTGCGTGAGGCCGCAAAGTGATATGATGTGTTACATGCTAGACCTATGTGACTTAGGATCGAGGTCCCGATAGGAGATGTCATGACTTTAGTTAATGTTGATCCCACTATTTTGGAAGAGTGTCAACTTCGTATGCATGTGCATCGTGTTGAGAATATGTTTTGTGATAGCTATATTGTTGAATTTTCTTATGACCTACATGCAATTATTATGAGAGAGGAAAATATGGTTGTAGAAATCTTCATGTTACTAAATTACCTCTCTTCATGTTGGGATTGATCTTGTTTCTATCTTCTTCCTTGCATATGTTAGATCTTGATTGCCTTGCTAATTTGTTTTACTATAAAATGCATATGCATAGGAAGTATGTTAGACTTAGATGTGATTTTCACATGCTATATGATGCTCTTTTTGTGCTTCAAGTCTTGTCTTTCATGTGAGCATCATTGAATTCTCAAGCCTATCTTAATGGCTATAAAGTAAGAGCTTGTTGGGAGGCAACCCAATTTTATTTTTGTTCTTTGATTTTTTGTTATGTTTAGTAATAAATAATTCATCTAGCTTCTGTTTATATGTGGTTTAATGTTTTAATTAGTGTTTGTGACAAGTAGAACCTTTGGGAAGACTTGGGTGAAGTCTTTGCGATCTTGCTGTAAAAAACATAAACTTTTGCGCTCACGAGATTAGATTCCATTTTTACTGGAGAGTGCTTTTTAGGTTGATTATTTTTGCAGATGATTAATAGACAAATTCCTCATGTCCACCAATTTATTTTAGAATTTTTAGAGTTACAGAAGTATTCGAAAGTTACAGATTGCTATAGACTATTCTGTTTTTGACAGATTCTGTTTTTCGTGTGTTGTTTGCTTATTTTAATGAATCTATGGCTAGTATCGGGGGGTATGAACCATAGAGAAGTTGGAATACATTAGGTTTAACACCAATATAAATAAATAATGAGTTCATTACAGTACCTTAAAGTGGTGATTTGTTTTCTTATACTAACGGAGCTCATGAGATTTTCTGTTGAGTTTTGTGTTGTGAAGTTTTCAAGCTTTTGGGTAAAGAATTAATGGATTTCGGAATAAGGAGTGGCAAGAGACTAAGCTTGGGGATGCCCAAGGCACCCCAAGGTAAAATTCAAGGACAACCAAAAGCATAAGCTTGGGGATGCGTCGGAAGGCATCCCCTCTTTCGTCTTCGTCTATCGGTAACTTTACTTGAGGCAATATTTTTATTCACCACATGATATGTGTTTTGCTTGGAGTGTCTTGTATGATTTGAGTCTTTGCTTTTTAGTTTACCACAATCATCCTTGCTATACACACCTCTTGGGAGACACACACATGAATCGGAATTTATTAGAATACTCTATGTGCTTCACTTATATCTTTTAGAGCACGGTGGTGGTTTTATTTTATAGAAATTATTGATCTCTCATGCTTCACTTATATTATTTTGAGAGTCTTTAGAACAGCATGGTAATTTTCTTTGGCTATAAAATTAGTCCTAATATGATAGGCATCCAAGATGGGTATAATAAAAACTTCCATATATAGTGCATTGAATACTATGAGAAGTTTGATACTTGATGATTGTTTTGAGATATGAAGATGGTGATATTAGAGTTGTGCTAGTTGAGTAATTGTGAATTTGTGAAATACTTGTGTTGAGGTTTGCAAGTCCCGTAGCATGCACGTATGGTAACCATTTTATAAAATTATTTTCATCTGAGCTACGGTTGATTTTATATGAATTTTAGAAGTTTTAGCTATTTTCTCAAATAAATAAATCATTTCTGATTTATTTAAAATCTCAGAAAACATTTACTGCGTCAGCATGACCTCATGCTGATGTCAGCACGTCAACAGGGGCTGGTCCAGGTCAAACATGACATGTGGGCCCGGCATGTCAGTGTCACAACTAATTAACAGAGTTAATTAGTGCTAAGCTAAGAACTAACTAAACTGTTAGTGGGGCCTGGGCCCACTAGTCAGTCGCACAGTATCTAACATTATATAATTAGACCTAGCTAAACTAATTAACATGCACTGGGGCCCACTGTCAGTGACTCTAGGTGGGGGTTAGTTAGGCACTAATGACGGTGCCACGTCACCAGTCGCCGGAGTTGGACGCCGGCGACCTCACAGTGCGGCGGCGGCTTGCCGGAATCGCGTTGTGGGCATCCGATGGACATGCCGAGGGCACCAGGGTGTAGCCCTTGCTCGGCCGCATCGATTTGTGCATGCAGCCGTGCCTCCGGTGACTCAAATCGACGGTGGCGACCGAAACGGCGACGACCGGAGTTCGGGTTAGATTGGGCTCGGCGTTAGAGTGCTCTTGAGAAAGAGCTAATGGGAGATTCGTGCTCCTGGGAGGTTCCGAACACGTTGACGTGCTCAGGTGCGTGCTATAGCATCTATGGCCACGGCGGCGCCATGGCCGGTGGCAACAGGCTCACAACCTCGACGGCTAGGCGGGTTAGAGGATGAAATCGATTGCGGCGCTAGCTGGGAAAGGTTCGTGTGCTCACAGGGAGGCGGAGTAGTTGGTCAGCATGCTCGGGGGCATCCGGGGGCCAGCGAATCGACGACGAGGAGGTCTGGTGACCGGTGGTGGAGAAGATGGCGATGGTGTCGCTGCGGTGCCTCCAGGCTCGCCTGCTTCGTCGTGGAGTAGCCATGTGTCGTTGCGGAGCTCTGGACACAGTCGGAGTGGCGAGGGGGTGGCGGTGGCTACGCGTGCGACGACGGCAGTGCTCGGGTGAGCTGCGGGAAGATGAAAGGGTGGGGGAAGAGCGACCAGAGGGAGAGAGGAGAGGATCAGGACGTCCAGGGCGCCGCGCTGGCGAGGTGAGAAGGGCCTAGGCCTTGCCACCGCGAAGCAGGAGGCGGCCGCGGCTCGGCTGTGCGCGCGCCACGCGTAGAGCCAGTAGGCGTGAGGAAGACGACGCGTGAGGGGGTGGGCTGGGCCTAGCAGTGCTGGGCCACCAGGCTGGACAGGTAAGCGGCCCAGGTAGTTTCCTCTCTCTTTGTTTTCTATTTTAATTACTATTTTCTATATTTTTTTTAAAATTAGGGCTTTTCTAAAAATACCTAGACCCTTTCAGAAATCACCAAACTACACATGCCCACTGTATAGAATAAATCCAACATGGAACATTTCAGTTTAGGATTATTTGGACATTTAAAACATTTACTAGCATTTAAATGCCCAAATTCGAATAACATATGGATTAATCCAGTGACCTTTGGATGACCTAGAAATTTGTGCACCATTTTTGGGAGAGGTTCTAGACCAATTCAAAAATGATGAACATTTTAGGAGGGCATTTCAGGTTCATTGGAAAAGTGTTTTAGTAACCCTAGTTGATTTGGGTGGTGCTGGGAGTTTTTGTCATCCCCATTTCAACTTTCTATGAAAGTAAACATGATGCACACATGAGGCTAGCCTAGTGCATTACCAGAAGCTAGGGATGTGACAACTCACCCCTACTAAACAAGAATCTCGTCCCGAGATTCAAGTCGTGAGGTAAGAAGACAAAGGGACACTAGCTAACACAATCTTCATGATCCAACCGTCCTTCATATGAATGTTGATTGGTTGCCTCATGTCAATCCCAACATCCTTGCTTTCGAGATCTTTGTCCAACACAGTGACGACGAAAGAAACTCTCCAAAAATGATCTTCTGAAAGATCGAGCAACTCAAGATCTCCTTATGGAGTGAGACGTTGAAACATCTCTTGAGTTGAGACTCGGAACACACATCCGGAGGGATGGAATAAAACAAACGATGAAGATTTACTTGGCAGGCAAAATTCCACACCCAAGAAGATGGTGATCGATGTCACCAGACGGGGCACCTTAGAGAAGGTGACACATAGAATTATTCCCTTAAGTGGCAAAAAGAATTACTTTTGATATAGAGATCATTGAAATTCCCTATACCATCCTGAGGCAAATCACAATCGATAGTTTGAAGGAGTTCGAAAGAACGACATACTCCATCTAGAATGGATGATGTGGACTACCTTGTTGAAGACAACACAAATGATGATTTTTCTTATCACCGGAAATGGATGGGACCCATGGTAGAATGGCACATGGGCGGTGCAAGCTGGGGACAAAATGCAAATGCTGGCAATGATTCTGGTAACTGGGAAGAAACCCAACAGTAGAGAGTGAAACTACTCTTTGAGAGGTTATAGCATAACCAAGAACACTCTGAGTAATCCCGATTAGTGTCGAGGATAACACCTAGTGCTTGTGTGCGCTCTCAAGAACTTGAGCATTTCCATCATCATCAAGGTTTTACCATTATCCGTGCCAATGGTGCTGACAACACAACATACGACCATGATGAATAGCGATGGACGATGCAGATGCAAAGGAAAATAACACTTTCTCAGATTTCACCTTAGCGGAGTCAAGGGCAAAATCTGGATGATCGACCGAGAGACATTTAGCACTCCGCTTCTAATGTTCTCCTTGATGTGCTAGCGCAACCCATTTATTAAAATGGTTTGGTACCTAGAACTTCAAGTAAAAGGTCGGACTTCAGGAGCACAAAAATCGATAAGGAACAACTAGGGAGTAAATCCTATGAAATCCTTATGGGGAGGTGGTCAACTTTTTCAATCAAGATTCTACAACAATAGGTCTTCCGACTGGGTGTGTTGGCCACGACATCCACTTTACCGGTTATCGAGAGACCAATATTATAGTTCTTGGTAAATGCTCCAACCATCATATCTGCCTGAGATTCAGTTCTGGTTGGTTTCAGGATATTCCAGACTCAGCATGTCTGAAAAAGAAAGGTTGCAACACAAATCGACGAGATGACGTTGGGAGATTCTCGGGAAATGAACAACAATAGCAAGCTCCAAAACATGAGCCGATTCTGCTACATACCTGTGAACACGCTGTCCAAGACAAGTATGACCACATAGTAGTCTTATGATAAAGCACTACCGAGTTCAGGTTGGGAACCATCATTGAGGATAATGAAGTCTCTATGCAAGTCCATGGATTAGATCCCAAGCATAGACTTCTCTTCGTTGAACAAATCAGTCGGTGGCTTGGGGTGCTAGGGATACATACAGAATGAAGATGATCAGTCTATCAAACAATAGAATACCTCGCACATGCATGACTGACTTGGGATGATTCCAGAGGAAGCAAAAACAAGCTTTCTCGAATTCACGGCGGCAACTTGCATCAAATGCACATGAATTGGAGGAATTCACTTCTTCCATCCAAGCATAAGCTTCATGATGGAACACGAAGGCATTGCTTACAAAGTTTCCAACACTAGCTTAATGTCCAACAAAATCATGGAGAGGATAAAGATGTTGTTGATGGGCTCAACAATAATTCATCCAGGTTTCCATATAGATGGAATTGCATGACAATGTGAACAAAGTGGTAGCATTGGTCAGACCAATGCATGTAATGGTGTATGCTCGAGGGATCAACCAAGAGTAAGACAACATTACGAACATCGTTGGTTCTGATTTGACTTGACGATAGCCCACACTCATATCAAAGTTAGGATAAGACGATAGGTCCAGCAACTGAACACGAAGATCAATTGACGATAGGTCCAGCAATTAGCAGTTCAACGTTGTTGTCCTAATGCAGTAAAGGAGAGCAGGAGCGAGAGAGTGGGACTGTATCGGAATGCTCAATGGGGGTTTGCTTGCCTGGCACTTCTGAAGATAGTAAAGCTCTTCGTCTGTGTCATCGATCTCATATCGTCGGAACGTCGTCTACTAAGAGGGGACAAACACCGACAACAGAGAAATAACACAATCAATGCAATGAGACAATATGATGCATGATCATGAGATGGCAATATGTTGTTGATTGAGCTAATGCAACTAGCAACCATATTAAATGAAGTTGGTTTGAACCAAAGGTTCAAATTGAAACTTCATATGTGGTTATTCAAATGTCATTTAATAGATTTGACCTGATCAGCAGGTTTAACTTGTTCAAACATGCATGAAATTGCTATAAACAGATTCCATGAATTTTTCAGATCATTTTTCATATATAAATTATTTTCATCTGAGCTACGGTTGATTTTATATGAATTTTAGAAGTTTTAGCTATTTTCTGAAATAAATAAATCATTTCTGATTTATTTAAAATCTCAGAAAACATTTACTGCATCAGCATGACCTCATGCTGACGTCAGCAGGTCAACAGGGGCTGGTCCAGGTCAAACATGACATGTGGGCCTGGCATGTCACTGTCACAACTAATTAACAGAGTTAATTAGTGCTAAGCTAAGAACTAAGTAAACTGTTAGTGGGGCCTGGGCCCACTAGTCAGTCGCACAGTATCTAACAGTATATAATTAGACCTAGCTAAACTAATTAACAAGCACTAGGGCCCACTGTCAGTGACTCTAGGTGGGGGTTAGTTAGGCACTAAAGACGGTGCCATGTCACCAGCCGCGAGAGTTGGACGCCGTCGACCTCACAGTGCGGCGGCGGCTCGCCGGAATCGCGTTGTGGGCGTCCGATGGACATGCCGAGGGCACCAGGGTGTAGCCCTTGCTCGGCCGTATCGATTTGTGCACGCAGCAGTGCCTCCGGTGACTCAAATCGACGGCGGCGACCGAAACGGCGGTGACCGGAGTTCGGGTTAGATTGGGCTCGGCGTTAGCATGCTCAAGAGCAGGAGCTGATGGGAGATTCGTGCTCCTGGGGAGGTACCGAATACGTTGACGTGCTCAGGCGCGTGCTATGGCATCTTTGGCCACGGCGGCGCCATGGCCGGCGGCAACAGGCTCACCACCTCGATGGCTAGGCGGGATAGAGGATGAAATCGATTGCGGCGCTAGCTGGGAAAGGTTCGTGTGCTCACAGTGAGGCGGAGTAGTTGGTCAGCATGCTCGGGGGCGTCCGGGAGCCAGCGAATCGGGGACGGGGAGGTCCGGTGACCGGTGGTGGAGAAGATGGCGATGGCGTTGCTACGGTGCCTCCATGCTTGCCTGCTTCGTCGTGGAGTAGCCCTATGTCATTGCGGAGCTCTGGACACAGTCGGAGTGGCGAGGGGGTGGCGGTGGCTATGCGTGCGACAATGGCGGCGACAGAAGTGCTCGGGTGAGCTGCGGGAAGACAAAACGGAGGGGGAAGAGCGACCAGAGGGAGAGAGGAGAGGATCAGGACGCCCAGGGTGCCGCGCTGGTGAGGTGAGAAGGGCCTAGGCCTTTCCACCACGAAGCAGGAGGTGGCCGCGGCTCGGCTATGCACGCGCCATGCGCAGAGCCAGTAGGCGCGAGGAAGACGACGCGTGAGGGGGGTGGGCTGGGCCTAGCAGTGCTGGGCCGCCAGGCTGGACAGGTAAGCGGCCCAGGTAGTTTGCTCTCTCTCAGTTTTCTATTTTAATTACTATTTTCTAGTTTTCTGTAAAAAATAGGGCTTTTCTGAAAATACCTAGACCCTTTCAAAAATCACCAAACTGCACATGCCCACTGTATAGAATAAATCCAACATGGAACATTTTAGTCTAGGATTATTTGAACATTTAAAACATTTACTAGCATTTAAATGCCCAAATTCAAATAACATATGGATTAATCGGGTGCCCTTTGGATGACCTAGAAATTTGTGCACCATTTTTGGGAGAGGTTCTAGACCAATTCAAAAATGATGAACATTTTAGGAGGGCATTTCAGGTTCATTGGAAAAGTGTTTTTGTAACCCTAGTTGATTTGGGTGGTGCTGGGAGTTTCTGTCATCCCCATTTCAACTTTCTACGAAAGTAAACATGATGCACACATGAGGCTAGCCTAGTGCATTACCAGAAGCTAGGGATGTGACATCTCCAAACCCACTTTTATCAAAAAAATCATAAGATTGAACATTCGCCAAATATGTGGGATCTAAAGTTGACAATCTTCCAAACCCACTTTCAATATTATTGCAAACATTATTATCGATCTTACATTCATCATGGGGATTAAATAAATTTTTAAGATCATAAGAAGAACCACCCCAATCATGATTATTGCAACAAGTGTGGACATGGAAAAATTAGCATCCCCCGGCTTAGGGTTTTGCATATCATTCACATAATTGACATTATTAGGATTTATAATAACATCATTGAAATCATAATTTTCATTGAAGGAACTTTCGTGAATCTCTTCATAATTTTCTTCTTTCAACACTTCATCACAAATTTCAGATTCACGAATTTCAAGCAAAACCTCATAAAGATAATCTAGTGCACTAAACTCACTAGGAATTGGTTCATCATATTTAGATCTCTTAAAAAGATTAGCAAGTGGATGAGGATCCATAATTTAGCAAGTGAAGTTGCAAGCTAATAGAAGGCACATGGCAACACAAGCAAACAAAAAGGCGAACGGAAATAAAGCAAAGGCTTTCGAAAATCATTTTAGAAGTGGGGGAGAAGAAAACGAGAGGCGAATGGCAAATAATGTAACGCGAGGGAGAAGAGTTTGTGATGGGTACTTGGTATGTCTTGACTTGAGCTTAGATCTCCCCGGCAACGGCGCCAGAAACCCTTCTTGCTTCCTCTTGAGCATGCGTTGGTTTTCCCTTGAAGAGGAAAGGGTGATGCAGTAAAGTAGCATAAGTATTTCCCTCGGTTTTTGAGAACCAAGGTATCAATCCAGTAGGAGACTACACACAAGTCGCCTAGTACCTGCACAAACAATCAAGAACCTTGTCACAACGCGATAAAGGGGTTGTCAATCCCTTCACGGCAACTTGCAAAAGTGGGATCTGATAAAGATAATAAGATAAGTATGTTTGGTATTTTTGTTGTATAGATTGGAAAATAAAGATTGCAAAATAAATAGTAAACTAGAATTGTAGATCGGAAACTTATATGATATAAAGTAGACCCGGTGGCCATAGGTTTCACTTGTGGCTTCTCTCATGATAGCATATATTATGGTGGGTGAACAAATTACTGCCGAGCAATTGATAGAAAAGCACATAGTTATGAGAATATCTAGGCATGATCATGAACATAGGCATCACATCTGTGTCAAGTAGACCGAAACGATTTTGCATCTACTACTATTACACCACACACCGATCGCTATCCAGCATGCATCTAGAGTATTAAGTTCATAAGAATGGAGTAACGCCTTAAGCAAGATGACATGATGTAGAGGAATGAACTCAGTCAATATGATATAAACCCCATATTTTTATCCTCGATGGCAACAATACAATACGCGTTGGTTCCCTTTCTGGCACTGGGATCGAGCACCGCAAGATTGAACCCAAAGCTAAGCACTTCTCCCATTGCAAGAAAGATCAATCTAGTAGGCCAAACCAAACTGATAATTCGAAGAGAATTGCAATGATATTAAATCATGCATATAAGAATTCAGAGAATAACCAAATATTGTTCATAGATAATCTTGATCATAAACCCACAATTAATCGGATCTCAACAAACACACCGCAAAATGAATTACATCGAATAGATCTCCAAGAACATCGAGGAGAACTTTGTATTGAGAACCAAAGAGAGACAAGAAGCCATCTAGTTAATAACTATGGACCCGAAGGTCTGTGGTAAACTACTCACACATCATCACAGAGGCTATGGTGTTGATGTAGAAGCCAAAGGTGATCGAATCCACCTCCGGCGGAGCGCCGGAAAAGGCCCCAAGATGGGATCTCACGGGTACAGAAGGTTGTGGCGGTGGAAAAGTGGTTTCATGGCTCCCCTGGATGTTTTCAGGGTATACAAGTATATATAGGCGAAAGAAGTAGGTATGTGGAGCTACGAGGGGCCCACGAGGGTGGGGGCGCACCTACCCCCCTGTGCGCCCTCCTGCCTTGTGGCCGCCTCGTTGCTTCCTTGACTTCCACTCCAAGTCTCCTGGATTGCATTTGTTCCAAAAAAGATCCTCACGAAGGTTTCGTTCTGTTTGGACTCCCTTTGATATTCCTTTTCTGCGAAACACTGAAATAGGCAAAAAAACAGCAACTGGCACTGGGCCTTCGGTTAATGGGTTAGTCCCAAAAATAATATAAAAGTGTATATTAAATCCCATTAAACATCCAAAACAGATAATATAATAGCATGGAACAACCAAAAATTATAGATACATTGGAGACGTATCACCACGGCTTATCCGCGACACCACCGCGGAGGAACTTGCTTACATCGCCTCCAGGGCGGAGGAGGTCGGCAGCTTCAGCACCGTGGATGATGAGCACGATGCGGCCGCGGAGGAGAGAGAGTTCGCCGAGTGGGCGGAGCCCGCCGGGGAGGCCAATAGCGCTGGCGCTGGAGCTCCCTCTATTGGGGAAGCGGTCGAGGAGTCGGTCGAGGAAGAGACCCAAGCGGAGGACCCCCCGGTCCGAGCGAAGAAGCACATCTTGCGGCGGGCGGGCTCCGGCGAGGCAGTCCAGCCCGACAAGTCCATGCAGTGGCAACAGGCCCAAGCGCCGCCCGTACGCTAGATGTGGGCTGCAAAGAAGGCCGCAATTGCCGCTTCTTCTTCGTCTAGGCGTCCCTGGATGCCATCCCCTTCTCCTCCACCCGTCGACGTCGCCCCGGAGGCCAATTTCCATCTGGTGTCCTTTAGCCCGAGGAGGAAGTGGTGGCCAGCGGAGGAGGAGTGGAACGAGTAAGCATTTTGTCCTCCACCATATCTTAACCTTCTGGCCGCACTGTTCTTCCTTAACTTGGTTTAATTTTTGCAGCGACATGGAGACGCTGGCCCAGAGGGCGGCGAAGAGGGCAAAAACCTCAGCGGGCGATGAGCCCCGGCAAGAGCTCCGCCCACGCCGGTGGTAGTGGTGATCAGCCCGGAGAACAGCCTTCAGCGTAGCCCCCACTCCAGCCCCCAGCGTGAGTCCATCCTCCACTCCCTGCTGGCGAGTGTTGGGGTGTGTTCTCTTGATGTTGACCTCGCCGGGTTTATAGGAGGAGAGCGGCAGCCATAGGAGTCGCCGAGGGCCGCCCCGGACACGCCATCCCCGGCAACTACGCCACCCAGAGGGGCGTCGCCAGCAAGGGCATCCATTGTCGGGCCCATGCGCATGGAGGAAGAGGGGGCGAGCACGGGCACTGGTGGCTCTGCCCCGGCAATAGATGTTGGCGGGGAAGAAACCACCTTTCCTGAGCCCAGCGCGGGTAAGTCGCCGGCTTCTGGTTTGCTGCCATCTCTGCCATGTGATGCTCTTTATTTTCTCCGTTCTGCACACTTGGTCACGGCCTCGCCTCATCTTCCCTTCTGGTTTCCAGGCTCCCCCTTGGCAGACTGAATGGAGGTCGACGCCATCATAGAGGAGGTGGCCAAGGATGCTGAAGCCAAGGCCACCGAGATCGCGGCCGGGGAGGCCACCGCGTTCGCCACCGAGGAGGCCATAGAGGTGCCTACCAGGGAGGCCGGCTAGGCTGCTGCCGAGGAGGCCGCCAAGGGTCCTGTCGAGGTCCCCGGCAAGGCTTCTACCGAGGAGGCCGCCAAGGGGTCTGCCGGGGAGGAGGTGGCCAACGACCAACCCTCCTCCGCTGCTCCCGCCCCGGGAAAATATCTAAAGGTGGACGACAATCTGTTCGTCCTCCTCCCAGGGACGGTAAGCACCAGAGTGCCAGCCGATGGGGAGATCTTTGACGATGAGGTCCTTGCCACAACTGGGCTTCAGGTGGTTGATGAACCGAGCGCCAGCGGCGGCGGTTCTCAAGAGGAGCGGCTCCTTCGGGCCATGAGAGCCAATTTTCAAAAGCTTTAGGCTCTCTAACGCGCCCGCCAAGACAAGGTGAACTCCAGGATGGCGGCCATGGACAAAGCGGAAGCGGATTTTGAGGACCGTGTCGCCCAGACGCAAGTCTGGTTAAACGAGGCCCGGGACGAGCTGGGCGCCATCCAGGTCCAGCTGGACCAGCACAAGCGAGAGCTCGCCGTGCAGCTAGCCGACGTTGAGAAGGCCCAGGAGCTAGTGAAGGAGCAGGCCGCCAAGGACAAAGCTTCCCAGACGCAGAAGAAAGCTCTTATGGACAACCAAGAGGAGGGCCTCGAGGCCCGTGAGCGGGCGCTTGCCGCCGGGCTCCGCGACAAGGACGAGGAGATCGAGAAGCTTGTCGCCCAGTGGACCCTGGCGCTGGAGCAGAAGCACAAGGATGTTCTTGACGCTCTGGCCTTGGTCCAGGCTGGCAAGGTGGAGGAGCTGGAGCGGGTGCGGGAGGGGCTGAAGGAGGAGGTATTGAAGCTTGCGGAGGAGAGGGACACGAGCAATCGCGCTGGCGGATCTGCAAGTCACCATCTCCGACAAGACCAAACTGCTGTCCGACGCCAACGTCTCCATCAACGACTTGAAGCTGAAGCTGGATGCCTCGAAAGAGACGCTCTCGGAGGTCACGACCCTCGAGGAGACCCGGACCAAGGTCCTTGAGAGCGAGAAGCAGCAACCGCAGGATGACGCCACCGCCCACAATGACTATGTGGGCAGGGTACATCTCTGGACCGACGGCCTCATCGACGTCGCGGAGAGGCTCAGCAGGCAGCTATCCGTCATGGGTATGCCAGACTTCAAGTAATCTCAGGAGACGAGCGTGACCCCCAGCGCTAGGCTGACCTTGTTCTTCGGGCGCGTCCTTGAGGCCTTGGAGCAGCTCCGCTCCAATCGAGCAACTTATCTAGCTAGCGAGGCTCGGAGGCTCTGCCGAGGAGCCCTGACCAAGGTGCTTACCAAGGTGGCATTCTGGAACCCCGACGTTGACTTCGCCAACGCGCTTGAGAGCTTGCCGGAGGATGCGGACCTCACAACGCTCGAGAGGCCTATCAAGCCCATCATCAGCTGCATCGATGGAGTTAAGAGGGTGGAAGGCCAGCGCCGGGACTAGCCACCCTGCTTCTTATTGCCGCTGCAGTTCGCGCGCAAGACAAATTTATCTTATGTTAGAACCGCGGCAACCAATGATGTAATATAACTCTGTCATATTTTGAAACATTGCATGTTATCTCCCTGTTTGATCTTCCCTTGTATGTACGCACCCTATGCTTAGTTGGATAGGCTTGCCGGCGCGTAAACCCGTGCCGCGGTGCTTTGAGGACGGATCCTTAGCAGCCTGCTGGGGGCGCTTTCTGCCGGGCAAGCCACCTTGCCGTTCTCGGCGCAGTCGCTTGAACTGTTGAGCGGACTCGAAACAGAACAAGGGCGTTGCCAATAGCGACAAGGCTCCTTTGCGTGCAGGTTCTCCATACAAGGAGTGGGATCTTTCGAGGAAAATAAACCTATAAAAAAAGGAAAAATGCTCAAGTTTTTGCGTGACTTGGCTTTTTCGTCGCCATGTAGATGGTGGTTGCGGCCGCAGACGACACCGCACGCCTGGCCGACGGCACCAAAACATTGGGGATGATGCTGACGTCCCCCGCCGCCTTATTCTTTGCGGCCATCGCGATGAAGGAGGTGGCGCGCTCACTCCCAGACCAGATTTTCACAACCTAGCACCCCCTACCTGACGCGCCAAAGATGTCGGGGAAACGACACCTATGGGACCCCGGGGGGCCCTTTTGCTACGGTTGCGGGGCGTAGAGTTGTGCAAAGAGCAGGTCTAGACGATCAATGCGTGGGATTTTTTACCCAGGTTCGGGCCGCAAGATGGTGCGTAAAACTCTAGTCCTGCTTGTCTGTGTATATTTCGTGTTCTTGAGCTCTTGAACTGGCCTCTATACGTGGCTGTCCAAAAAGTCCAAATCCTCTCTCAGTATGCCTCGGTCCTCCTTTTATACGTCAAAGGTGTTGCCACGGCGACACACAGGAGGTGTAAAGTTACTACAGTGTACAAGGTTATCCTTTGACATCTTAGGACAAACGCATTTAATGCGCTGCCTATGTGTCCCCTAGCTTTATCGTGGACGGCAAGGAAGCTTGTCCCACCCATTGCCGACTCACCTCGCTCCGACAGGCGTCCAGGCTGACGAGGCACGCGGCGCCACGCTGGCTGCTAGCTGCTGTGGTGGCAGGGTCTTCACGAAGATCTGCATGCCACCACGCAGGTGCTTGTAGTTGGCTTAGGAGCTGCATGCTGCCACACAGGTGCTTGTCTAGGTGGCCAGTTGGTCGTCGCGTAGGAGTGGCTACGGGGTGGCGAAACCTTTGTGGGCGCGGGCCTGGCTGTGGCCTCGCAGACGCCCCCGGCAAGGGGTCTTGTCGAGGTCTTGTGGTCGTCCCTGGCAAGGATCTTGCCTGGGGTCTTCGATCGTCCCCGGCAAGGCTCTTGCCGGGGGTCTTCATCTTCTGGTCTCTTATCTAGGTTTTCACGCCCCTCGGCCCTACAAGAATCTGCATGCCACTGCACAGGCGTCCCTTGAATCTTGGCCTTGACGTTGTCGATGGTGTCAGAGCTCTCATACCCAAGGGTGGTGGCCTTGCTGGTGTTTGGGCGAGCTGCCCCGGCAAGGCTCTTGCTGGGGTCACGTAGGCCGCCCCGTCAAGGGCGTTGCTGGGGGAGGAGTCCACCTTGCTCCTTTGTCCTTCATGTCTGTAGCTTGAGAGTTTCCTTGGCAGCTTTGTGCCCCTCCTTCTTCTGCTCCGCCAAGCGTGGCCGTAGGCGCGGCTTCAACTGCTCGTCCACAAGTAAAGGGGTGCAAAAGGACCCCTACTTTTGTACACCGACACCTTGCTACAATTTGATTACCGTTATTTTATTTTATGTTTTATCTTATCTACCTACCACTACGATATTTGATCCTGGCAAGTAACTACCGAGGGGATTGACAACCCCCTTGTACACATTGGGTGCAAGTATTTGCTTTTGTGTCTGCAGGTGCTGCTAGCGAGGTTTCCCATGGTTCTCCTAATGGATTGATGACCTTTGTTCTTAACTGAGGTTAATACTTATCTCTACTATACTGCTTCATCCTCTCCTCTTCGAGGAAATCCCAACAAAGCTCACAAGTAGCATGCATATAGGTAGATATATATGGTGGACTCATCTGGAAGGTCTTTGGGTTTAAGGATTTAGATGCACAAGCAGTATTCCTGCTTAGTACATGCAAAGTCTAGCAAATAGATTGAGAAGTGACCAATTAGAGACCGACAACGGTCATAATCATTCATTGAAAATAATTAACATTGAACATGAGCATGAGTAGAATATAGATACTCTCAACATAAATATCATAAATGTTGTATTGGTTTTGAATCAACTAAATGTGTGAACATGTGCCAAGTCAAGCCACTCAAATTATTTAGAGGAGGATACCATACTAACATACCACATCACAACCATTTTAATGCATGTTGACACTCAAGATAAGTCACTATCCACCCCTAGATACTTAAGCATGGCATGAGCAGCTACAATCTCTAATTGTCATCGCAAACATGTTTACCCAATATATGCTGAATTAATATCGACTGATTTAAACATATTTACAAAAACAGAAAACAAGAAGAGTTCATACCAGCTTTCCTTTACCGCAATCACTTCATCAAATCATCGTCATTATTGCCTTTCACTTGCACGGTCGAATGGTGTGAAAATAACGATAGTGCAAGCGTGTTGTGGAC
Organism: Secale cereale; assembly: GCA_902687465.1. Classification (NCBI taxonomy): domain Eukaryota; kingdom Viridiplantae; phylum Streptophyta; class Magnoliopsida; order Poales; family Poaceae; genus Secale; species Secale cereale. The sequence continues at coordinate 236,266,027 of LR738711.1, read as the reverse complement.
TAAGCTGAAATTTGCAAATATTTTATTCAAAGGAGAAGACAAGGTAATATTGGTTCGTCGTTAGATCAACAATAATACATATGAGAGCCACTCAATAATTTCATCATGGTCTTCCCCATGCGACGACTCAGTGAAAGGAAAAGAAATTCAGAGAAACACACTGAAATGTTTTTAGTGTTTTTAGTGTTTCTGAAGAAAGCAAACTAAAGAGGAAAAATGAAATGAGACAAACTATTTACACGGGAAAACTCCCAACAAATAAAAGAAGAAGCAATCTTTTTGGCATTTCTTTTACTACTACGAACTAACTAAACAAGAAAGAAAACCTGAAAAGAAGCGAGAAATATTTTTGGATTTTAAAAGTTTTTCAAACACACAAAAAGAAAGCAAAAATAAAACTAGCATGGATACACAATGAAAATAAATTAATATCAAGAACTGGAGTGAATGTGTGGTACATGAATGTGATGTCGGTGAGAAATATGTGCCCTCCCAAGCTTAGGCGTTTGGCCTAAGTTGGTGTATGGCCCCTGCTGGCCTAGATAATACATGTGTTGGTAGTTCAGGTTGTACTCGAGTGCAGCAGCCATGACCTGATGGTCCGCCTCATTACGGCGAGCAGTCTCATGTGCCGTCTCGTACGTGTCTCATATGGTTTTCCTGAAAGTTAAATAAGTCGGGAGCAGGCAAAGTAATATGGATGACACGAGCCTATTAAAGATTATCCTATATCAAAATGGAGAGGTGTTTCTCTTTAGAAACTGGTGACATTCCATAGCCTCACAATCAAGGTAACTGGGTGGCAACATGGTGTCATTTTCTTTTATGGGTATGCCAAGGTAAATGGCTAGACAGGTAGCATAGATTCCACCAAAAAGATGACCAACAAGAGCATTATTATGTAAACGGCGTGTAATAATAGCCCCCATGTTAAATTGTCTATCTATCAAAAGCATGCTCTTAAGAATGTTTAAATCAGGTGCGCATAGGTAATTAGGTTCATGTGTGCCATTTGTGCACCTACCTATGAATAGAGCAAAATAATGGATAGCGGGAAAGTGAATGCTCCCCATCCCAACTTGTGTTATGCCACTAGTTTCACCTCTAGTAATACTCATAAGAAATTCATCACAATCAACTTACGAGGTTCAAGGCATGTCCCCCACAGGGAGTTTACAAGCCTCGCCAAATTCCTGAATGGTCATACCAATAGATTTATCATAAATGTTGAACATAGCATCATGAGAGGAGCATTGAGACACATACTTCAATTTCCTTACAAAGGAATTAGTGAGGTCATGGTACTGGAGACAATTATCTGATAAGAAATCCGTCAAGCCGACATTGTGTACGTACGTATAAAACTCATGCTTAATGCTGGCTCGTATCATGAAGGGGTCTGAGGGCCATTCGTTTGGTTACATGAGAGCATCCCACGACGGTTCGAGGTCTGGCTCACGTATTGCAAACCTCGAGGAGCTCTTGCTTGAAGAACCTCCATGGAACATTTTTCTAAGCATTTTCTTTCTCTGAAATTTCTGAAGTTTTCAGTACCTCAAAATAAAAGTGAAGAGAACTTAACAAAATTGATAACAACTACTCCCACAAGTATCTAGTGGCTACATCATGCATCAAAACTATTTTGGATCATACAAACTCAACATGCAAGCCCATATACATGGTCACCACAGCAGCAAAAAATGGCAAAACATAAAGCACTAGAACAAAAACTAATGGACCATCAGAGGAGTCACATACCAAGGAGTAATCCCCCAAGACAGTTTCGAAAATAGAGCTCCAAGCAAGGAGATAAAAAATCGCACGCGAATGGGCAAGAACACGGGTTTGAAAGCATTGGCGATTTTTTTTGGAGGTAGGAGAAGGCAATGGGCTGATGGAATAAGTGAGAGGGCCCTATGGGTCTACCAAGGATAATTGACATATTGTCGTCCTCGGGCATATCAAGAATAAGAAAGTCTGTTAGGATAATGACATTAGCAACTACAATGGGCACATTCTCACAAATACCCATATGTAGAGTAGTTGATTTATCAGCCATTTGCAAAGATATTTCAGTAGGTTTCAACTTACTCAAATCAAGTCTTCTATATAAAGAGAAATGCATAACACTAAACCGGCTCCTAAATCACATAAGGCAGCTTTAACATAATACATTTTAATGGATAATGGTATAGTGGGTATTCCCCGATCTCCTAACTTCTTCGGTACTCCATCGTTAAATGAATAATTTGCAAGCATGGTGGAAATTTCAGCTTCAAGTTCTTTTCTTTTATAAGTGACAATATCTTTCATGTATTTAGCATATGGAGGCATTTTTAGTATATCAGTCAAACGAGTACGCAAAAAGACAGGTCTAAGCATTTCAGCAAAGCGTTCAAAATCCTCCTCATCTTTATTTTTAGGAGGTTTATTTAGGAAAGGCATGGGTTTCTAAACCCATGGTTCTTTTTCTTTACCATGTTTTCTAGAAATGAAATTCCCTTTATCATATCTTTCGTTCTTAGGATGTGGGTTATCAAGATCAACCATAGGTTCTTTTTCTACATCATTATCAGGTTCTTTATCATTATCCGATTGAGCATCAACATTAACATCATCATTATTATTATCACTAGGTGGATGTTCATTACCAGATTGTGTCTCAGCATCAGAAATAAAAACATCATTATGATTCTAAGAAGGTTTGTCTACCACAGGTTCACTAGAAGCATGCAAAGTTATATCATTTCTCCTTATCTTTTTCTTCTTAGATGAACTAGGTGTATCAATATTAATTCTCTGAGAATCTTGCTCAATTATCTTAGGGTGACCTTCAGGATATAGAGGCTCGTGAGTTACTCTACCACCTCTAGTCATAACTTTAACAGCATGCTCACTCATTTTATTGTTCATTTCAGTAAGCAAATCATTTTTTGACTTAGAGATTTGTTTTAGCTGAGTATGAACCATGGATGCATGTTTACTTAAACCTTTAAAATCATTAGCAATCCAGAACATCAAGTCACCCAAACGATCAATCATGATAGCATTTCTTTTCAATTGCTTGCTGACATACATATTGAAGTGTTTCTTGCTTAAGACTGTAATTATCAAATTCATCCGAGCGTTGACTAGCGGATTTATTGTAGGGAATGTCACCCTCATCGAATATATAAAGAGAATTTACCTTCACTACCTGCGTTTGCGTACCGATTCCATGTATTTCTTTAATGGGTGGTAAATTATTAACATTTTTAGATTTAAGACCCTTTTCTTTCATAGATTTCATTCCCTCTTGCATATCTTCTGGACTAAGGAATAAAACACCTCTCTTATTTGGAGTTGACTTAGGTAGTGGTTCGGGAAGTGTCCAATCATCGGCAATCTTCACTATATTATTCAATAGTTTTTTAGCATGCCTAACAGTTCCTTTCCTAAAAACACAACCAACACAACTATCCATGTAGTCCTTAAAAGCATCGGTAAGTCCATTATAAAATATATCAAGTATTTCATTTTTCTGAGAGAATGATCAGGCAAAGCATTAAGTAGTTATAGAAGCCTCCCCCAATCTTGAGGGAGGTTCACTTCTTCAATTTGCACAAAGTTAAATATCTCCTGTAAGGCAGCTTGTTTCTTGTGAGCAGGAAAATATATTTCACAGAAGTGATATATCATATCATGTGGGCTACGCACACAACCATGAGCAAGAGTATTAAACCATTTCTTAGAATCACCCTTTAATGGGAAAGGAAACAACTGAAGAATATAGTAAAAGTGATTTTTTTCCTCATGAGCAAATAGGGTGGATATATATCATTTAATTTAGTAAGGTGTGATGTCGCTTGAACTACGTCGATATTTCCCCAAAGAGGAAGGGATGATGCAGCACGACTATGGTAGGTATTTCCCTCAATATTGAGACCAAGGTTATCGAACCAGTAGGAGGACCAAGCAACACTATGTAAACGGTACCTGCACACAAATAACTAATACTTGCAACCTAACATCTAAGAGGGGTTGTAAATCCCTCCCGGGTAATTAATTGGTAAAAGGATAGATGAGTAGTGCCAAATGGAATAACGGCAAATAAAATTCAGCGAGGTATTTTTGGGTTTTTCATCATGTAGATCTGAAATTAAAAATAAAATAGAAGAAAAGGCAAATGGTATTATAGATCTGAAAGTATGTGATAGGAAAATAGACCCGGGGGCCGTAGATTTCACTAGTGGCTTCTCTCGAGAAATAGCAAACGGTGGGTAAACAAATTACTGTTGGGCAATTGATAGAAAATCGAATAGTTATGACGATATCCAAGACAAAAATCATGTATATAGGCATCCCGCCCAAGATTAGTAGACCGACTCATGCATGCATCTACTACTGTCTACGGACCCGTAGGTCTAAGGTGAACTACTCATGCATCATCGGAGGGGCACCAATGAGGATGATGAAACCCTCCGTGATCGTGTTCCCTTCCAACAGAGTGCCGGAAAAGGACTCTATATTGGATCTTGTGGTTCTGGAACTTGCGGCGGCTAGAACAAAATTCTAGCGACCCCCCTAGGGTTTCTGGAATATTAGTGTATTTATAGAGCAAAGAGGCGGTGTGGGAGGCCACCTAGGTGGGTACAACCCACCAGGGCCTGCTTGGGGGCCTGGGCGCGCCCTGGTGGGTTATGCTCCCCTCGGAGCACCTCTCAGGTGCTTCTTTGGCCCATTGTGTGTCTTCTGGCCCAGAAAAATTCTCCAAAATTTTCACTGTGTTTGGACTCTTTTTGGTATTGATTTTCTACTATGTAAAAAACAAGCAAAAACAGCAACTGGCACTGGGCACTATGTCAATACGTTAGTCCCAAAAAATGATATAAAATTTCTATAAAATGATTGTAAAACATCCAAGAATGGTAATATAACAACATGGAACAATCAAAAATTATAGATACGTTGGAGACGTATCTGCATCCCCAAGCTTAATTCCTGCTCGTCCTTGATAGGGAATTGATAAAAACAGAATTTTGGATATGGAATGTTGCCCAACATGTTCATCACATATTCTTTTCTTTTGTAGCATGGACATTTGGACTTTTATATGGTTCAAAGCAATAGTCTAGTTTTGACATGAAGACTTTAATACTCAAGCATACCAACAAGCAACCATGTCTTTCAAAATACCAATACTAAAGCAACTTATCCCTAGCCCATCATGCTCAATCCTTGATCCATTCATGAAACACACTCGCATATTAGCTATATCCAATGATCAAGTACGATCATAGTGCCCCTTAGTTGGTGCTTTATAAGAGAAGATGGAGACTCAAATAAAAATGAAAATGCATAAAGTAAACAGAAAGGCCCTTCGCAGAGGGAAGTAGGGATTTGTAGAGGTGCTAGAGCTCAAAGCTTAAATTGAAAGATAAAAAAGTTTGAGAGGCATAATTTTCCCGTCAACGGAAACGACTAAGAATTTCCAATACTTTCCATGCTAGATACATCATAGGCGGTTCCCAAACAGAAAATAAAGTTTATTCCTTTTTCCAACATTCTTTCACAATCCATGGCTAACCGTATCCACGGGTGCCCTCCATACCAACACTTTCCAAGGAATTTATTATTTGACAACATAAAGTAAATTTCTTTTTCATTTCGGGACTGGGCATCCCTATTACCGCCGCACTTTCCAAGGAATAAACAATCATCTTGAGAACAACACATCTAGCATGGAAAAATATCGGCCACCCCTGACCGCCACATGAGCGGTACAGGCACACACAAGAGAAGTTTATTTTGAAATTTAGAGATGGCACATACAAATTTGCTTAAAACGACGAGGAAATACCGGATATATGTAGGTATGGTGGACTCATATGGCAAAACTGGGTTTAAAGATTTTGGATGCACAAGTAGTATTTCTACTTCGTACAAGTGGAGGCTAGCAAATAGATTGAGAAGCAACCAACCAAGAAATGAAAAATCACATAAGTGAGCATTGAGCATAACTAACACCGAATAATCCACCACAAGTAGGATGTAATTTCACTGCATAACTATTGACTTTCGTGCTTGCATAAGGAATCAGAAACATTAACATCAATATTCTTACTAAAACATAATTACTCATTAACATGACTCACATATCACTATCATCATATCTCAAAACTATTACAAAGAATCAAGTTTATTTTGTCCAATGATCTTCATGAAAGTTTTGTTTATATCCCTCTTGAATATCTATCACTTTGGGACTAGTTTCATGTGTTGCTTTTGAGAGGCTCAAACAAATCTAAGTGAAGAACAAGAGCATAAAATTTTCTTTCTCTCAAAATAAGCTAAGTGAAGCATGAGAGAATTTATTTTAAAAAATTACCAACTCTCAAATAAATCTAAGTGAAGCATGAGAGCATTTCTTCAAAAACATTAAAGCACACCGTGCTCAAAAAGATATAAGTGAAGCACTAGAGCAATTCCATAGCTCTCAAAAAAATTATGTGAAGCATAAAGAGCAAACGTAGCATCAATTGGCTTTTTCAAATAAGTGTGTTCAGCATAGATAGGTGACACAAACTAAAAGGGAAAACAAGCAAAGACTCATATCATACAAGATGCTCCAAGCAAAACTCATAATATGTGACGAATAGAAATAAAGCTCCAAGTAAAATACCGATGATCGTTAGAAGAAAGAGGGGATGCCACTCGGGGGCATCCCCAAGCTTAGTTGCTTGATACTTCTTGATATTCTCTTGGGTGCCTCGGGCATCCCCAAGCGTAGCTTTTTGCTACTTCTTATTCCTTCATCCATCGTGATCTCACCTAGAACTTGAAAACTTCAATCACACAAAACTCAACAAACTTCATGAGATCCGTTAGTTTAACAAAACCAATCTTTACTTTAAGTACTGTAGCAAACCAATTCATATTTTTTTATTGTATTATATCTATTGTATTCTAACTTTTCCATGGCTTAACCTCTTCAAAAGAAACCATAGATTGATTAAAGCAAGCACATAACACAATGAAAATAGAATCTGTGAAAAACAGAACAGTCTGTGAAGACCATACTTCTGTAGATCTACAAATTCTTAAAAAAATAGGACACCATGGTAAATTTGTGTATTGATAATAGGTAAAAATTTCAAGAATTGATCACGTTCAAGTAGTCGTCAACAATTCTGGCGCTGACGCAAAAAGTTTCTGATTTTCGACGCAATCAAATCAACTATCAACCAAATCATCCCAAAGGCTTTGCTTGGCACAAACACTAATTTGAACCACAAAAACACATCTAAACAGAGGCATACTTGTGTAATTATTGGAAAACAGCAAGAAAACCAAAAAGCAAAAAGATACAAGTTGGGTTGCCTCTCAACAAGCGCTATCATTTTACGCCCCTAGCTAGGCATAACACATAGATCTCAAGTATTTTCATATTTAGTTCTAGATCCATACCATGCCCTCATGATTGATTCATAAGGTGGCCTAATTCTTGTGCTAGGGAAGTGTTCCATACCCTTTCTCGAAGAAATTGGAATTTAGTATTCTCGTCTTTCATATCAATCACGACACCTATAGTGCGTAAAAATGGTCGACCAAGTATAATTGGACAGGACGGATTGCAATAAATATCAAGCACAATAAAATCAATGGGCACATAATTCCTATTTTCAAATAAGAACATCATTAATTCTTCCCAAAGGTTTTTTTAATAGTGGAATCCACCAAGTGCAAATTTAAAGAACACTCTTCAATATCGGTAAGACCAAGCACATCACATAAAGATTTTTGAATTGTGGAAAAACTAGCACCCAAGTCACACAGAGCAAAACACTCATAATTTTTAATCTTGACTTTGATAGTAGGTTCCCATTCATCACGTATTTTTCTAGGAATTCAAACCTCTAATTCCAACTTTTCTTCTAAAGCTTTTATCATGGCATCAACAACATGTTTAGTAAAAGCTTTGTTTTGTTCGTAGGCATGAGGTGAATTTATCATGGATTACAACAAAGAGATACAATCAATCAAAGAGAAATTATCATAATTAAAGTCCTTGTAATCCAAAAGAGTTGGCACATTACTAGTTATAGTTTTGACCTCTCCAAACCCACTTTTATCAATTTTCTCAACAAGATTTTCACCCTCCGAATTATCGGGACGCCTTCTAGCTAAAGTTGACTGTTCTTCAGTCCCATTATCATCAATTTTAACTTTACTAAATAAGGAATCAATAGAAGAAACACCAATTACTTTAAGATCTTCATCATTTTTATGAAAGCAATCACTAGAAAACACTATTTCTAAAAATTCTCTTTTAGCTCTAAGCATAGCGGTTCTTTTCTTACTTTCATCCATAGAAACATATAAATCCTTAATTGATTCCTCAACCTTGGGCACAAAAAAATTCATCTTGAGATTTTCTACTTCCGGAGAAATTTTATCAATAATCCTAGACATGTCATCAATCTTATTCCACTTCTCTTCTATCGAAGTATTGAAAACCTTTTGAGTATTGATAAATTATTTAATATTATTCTCTAGATCAGAGGCATTCCTATTATTATTGTAAGAAGAATTACCATAGGAATTATGTCGGTGCAACAGATCCTGGGCCCGTTGCACCAAAATATGCACAGGCTCGAGGGCAAGTTTGCAGCACCAAGTACTAGACCAAGACACGAAGAGATCAGCTCCTTGATGAATCAACAGGCTGGTCAAGTAGATCAAGACAACTAAGGTGCGAGACGCCACCAGAAGGGAAACCATCCTTGTCGGGGATGCGAGCCTGGCGGAGAGCCGGATTAGCCCGGTAGTAAGCCACCAGGATCACCCCGGCAGGCTTGCCGGGGCATGCGGCGGTAAAACTACACCTCACATCAACGCCCATCGCCAATCAATGCGGTGTCAAGCTCTAAGGCGGCTTAGTGGCTGCCCCTGGATACGTGGCGGCTATTTCCTACCACAAGAACCACCAAATGACACCCATCCAGAGACGTGACAAGCAAACAGGAACGCAGCTGGCAAGGCTTGCCGGACGAGCTATGATGTGACACTAAGCGATGCATTTAATGCACACTGTCAGCTGCAGAGTTAGGTATGATAGCATTGTTTGCTATCTAATCAGCTTGGAAAGACTGATTTGCCACAGTGGTTACCCCTTAACCTATAAAAGGAGGCCCATGACAACCGTAGAAAGGATTCAGCCATTTTTTAAAGCTCACGACAGTAGGAAAGGCTCCTACTGACTTGTCATATATATGAGGGGGGTTACATTTTACATTGCAGCAGGCACCCTCATCCGTCCCTATTTTTCATGCCCCAACATGGGAGCACTCCAACATACGCAGCAGGAGTGAGGGATACTAAGGTATCACTAGAGCACTAGGGGGGATCCCACGCAAGGGTGTTTACAAAGTTTGTTACAAAATCCTACAGTGAGGGTTTAACCCTATGGATCAACAAGCCAAAGTCAGTCCTAAATCTATGCCGCCAGGATTCAAACGAGGGCGGTATTCCGCTGAAGATCTTGGCGCTGTGTTCTTTCCAGATGCTCCAGGCCGACGTCATGAATATCTCCATATACATAGGTCGTGTCCATCGAAGCTTTCCAGAGTGGACAATGTTTAGCCGGTTCCCCTCAATCGTCCATTCAATCCCAAGTTCTTCCCAGCATTGCCTACTGAATGGACAAGCAAAGAACAAGTGTTCCATTGTTTCCTCATCTCCGCTTGTGCAAATCCTACAGCTCACATCCCCCTATGTGTTATAGTGTTTCCTCGCCAACATGTTACTGGTGTTTATTCTGTCCGCCAGTAATAGCCATGAGGGAGTCCTGGACTAAAGGGTCCTCGGGCATCCGTCCTATTATCTATGGGCCGGACTGATGGGCTTTGAAGACATGAAGGCAGAAGACCGTACCCGTGTCCGGATTGGACTCTCCTTGGTGTGGAAGGCAAGCTTGGCGACCAATTATGAAGATTCCTTCTTATGTAACCGACTCTATGTAACCCTAGATTCCCCCGGTGTCTATATAAACCGGAGGGAGTAGTCCGGATGGGGGAGAGACACATTACCATAGTCATACAGGCTAGGCTTCTAGGGTTTAGCCATTACGATCTCATGGTAGATCAACTCTTGTAATACTCATATTCATCAAGATCAATCAAGCAGGAAGTAGGGTATTACCTCCATAGAGAGGGCCCGAACCTGGGTAAACATCATGTCCCCAGTCTCCTCTAACCATGACCTTAGATGCACAGTTCGGGACCCCCTACCCAAGATCCGCTGGTTTTGACACCGACATTGGTGGTTTCATTGAGAGTTCCACTATGCCATCGACGAAAGGTTCAATGGCCCCTTCAATTGTCGATAGTGACGTTGTCCAAAGAGAAACCTTCCTCCTCGAACAGATTTTCATATTCGGCGGCTTCGTACCGCGGGCCAACTCGATTGGCCATCTAGAGAAGATCGACAGCTACACCCCTGGTCATCAAATCAAATTTGGGAGCTTCAACTACGTCGCGGACATCCGTGGAGACCTGATCTTCAACGGATTTGAGACTGCGGCGATCGCTCCCCCTTGCTTCGATGAACATGACCTAAATCTGTCATCGGCTCACATCCAGGAGATGGATCCTGTTGCTGCAATGGCCTCAAATCCGAAGCAGATTGCACCATTCGAGGCCACAGAGTCCGCGGCATTGGAGCCGCACACAGACTCGACACTTTGCAATATTTGCGTCAATGAAACTCCGGACTCGTCTCCGGCTATAAGTTCCGAACCAAATACACATGCGAACACCAAGCTGGATCGGTTGTCGATTTTCGAATTCGGCGCCACAGACATCTTCCAACACTCGCCCCTGGGCGATGTGCTAAACTCGTTAAAAAACCTGTCCTTGGCGGGGGACTCGCAGTAGAATTGTGTCCGATTCGAACTAGGGGCTGACGACGGAGAATTTCGCTTCACACCTGCCTACCACTTCATAGCCACTGTCGAGGACTTAACTGACATGCCTGATTATGGCTCCGAAGACATCGACGATATAGACGATGATGCCAACAAGGAGCAAGGCCAAGACCCGACATTCTTGAGACGTAGGACGGCCACCTCTTGGTACGACATGTGCATGGTTGATACTCCTAAAAAAAGCTAGCGATGATGACAAAGAAGATCCAGTTGAGAATAAACCTCCCGAGACACAGTCTAAATACCGGCGCCCTAAACGCCGCTCTAAGTCACATCGCAACAACGCTGGCACCGGAGAAAACAGCACTCCGGACGATGCCGAAGACAATGAAGACCCTGTTGGAGCAAGATCCGAGCAGGAGGAACAAGAAAACGGGCAAGCCAGCCCCGATGAACAGGCCCTGCCCAGCGACAATTCGGAGGACGACAACTACCTTCCGCTCTCCGAAGATGAGGTAAGCCTCGGCGACGAAGATTTCATCGTACCCAAAGAACCCCTCGAGCAGGAGCGCTTCAAGCGCAGACTGATAGCCACTGCAAGGAGCCTGAAAAAGAAGCAGCAGCAGCTTCAAGCTGACCAAGACCTACTCAATGATAGATGGACCAAAGTCCTAACCGCCGAAGGATACGGCATTAATGGTCCAGTAAAAAGCTACCTGAAGCATAGATTGCTACCTCAGTTTGATGACGAAGCATTGGAACCCGCACCATCATCACACAATGCGGCAGGTCATCGACAATGCTGTTCGGATGAAGAGGCAACTCAAGTCAAACACCAGACCGCCCCACCTCGCCGTAAAAGCAGGAATAACATAGCTCACGGTTGTACAAACAACCTTTGACGGGAGGACTAGGACAGTAGAGCAGGACACGCAAGATCGATCTACGGATCGCGAGGGCACGCCTCGACAGACGGTGACGGCTACCTATTCGGACGTGACAAACCCAGCCACGCCCGAGCCGAAAGCCGCAAATGGACTCCTTTAGAGCTACGTCGCAGTGTGGCCCTATACAGAGGCGCCGCACACCCTCTTTGCTTCACTGATGAAGTAATGGACCACGAATTCCCCAGAGGATTCAAACCCTTCAATACTGAATCATATGACGAAACGACCAACCCCGCGGTATGGATAGAAGATTTTATCCTCCACATCCATATGGCCCGTGGATACGACCTCCACACCATTAAATATCTCCCACTAAAGCTAAAAGGGCCAGCTCGGCACTGGTTGAACAGCCTGCCCGAAAATTCCATAGGCAGCTGGGTAGACTTGGAAGAAGCTTTCCTTGACAACTTTCAAGGAACATATGTCCGGCCACCGGATGCCTATGACCTATGTCACATCGTCCAGCAGCCCGGAGAGTCGGACAGGAAGCTCTGGACTCGGTTCTTAGTCAAAAAGAACCAAATCGCTGATTGTCTGGAAGCGGAAGCCCTCGCAGCCTTCAGGCACAGCGTCCGGGACGAATGGCTTGCGCGCTACCTCGGTCAAGAAGGACCTAAATCCATGACAGCCCTTACTTCTCTAATGACCCGATTTTGCACGGGAGAAGACAGCTTGCTCGCTCGTAGAAGCAACAACGCCAGTGACCCGGGCACTTCCAAAATCCGAGACAGCAACGGCAAGGCACGACGAAGTAAACAAAACAGTCGCAACGATAATGAGAGATCACGCGACATAGCGGTAAACACCGGATTCAGCAATCCCAAGCCCGGTCAACGGAAGAAGCCACTCAAGGCAAACCAAGACGAACCATCCAACCTAGACATGATATTGGACCGACCCTGCCAGATTCATGGCCACCCCGGTAAACCAGCCAATCATATAACAGAAACTGCTGGGTCTTTAAGCAGGCCAGCAAGCTCAACGCCGAACACAAGGGGAGGAGGCCACCAGGCGATAGGGATGACGGAGAGGTTCACCAACAAAATACCAGGAGTCAGAAGAAATTTCCACCCGTTGATCGACTACTCCCGGAGCGAAAGTAGCAGTCCGGCTTCTGCCACCCACCTCGTACACCCGCAAAATTTGTACCGCGCATACATGACTACGCACTCAAAATACCATGGGCATTGGCGGAAGCACACTACGGACAAGCCTGCAAGCACTCCCATAACACTCTTATCTATTTTATTTTTATATCTTCCATCGCTATCTCTTAAAAAGAGGTGACGAACAAGACAAACATCTAAAACCGACTCTATCGGAGTTCGGATCCATACACTCACCTACGGGGCTACCTCCATCAAGGATTCCCCTCGTCGAGGACAGGCGGCGCAGACGTGCGACAGGAGGTCCAAAGTAACTTTTGTAGACCGCACTCTTTATTTCTAGCATATACTATGCCTCTTCCTCCGCCTACAACCCCAAACATGTCAAATAGCCGGGGTTGTGGTCTTTATAAATATAAAGTAATCATTGGCATATCGCTCAGGTCCTAGAAAATAGTATCCAAATTAATCATCTGTGTTATTTCGCCAATGAATATGGCTCCTACGGTTGTTTCACATATGTACCTTGGCATAACGTGCCAGGGGCTCGGTATGGGAACAAATGAGTTGCCAGCAAAAGTCCGAACAGCTCTATAGCGTACTTCGGCGTCGCAAGTTTGGCCTTATATGCATCAGCTCCGAATCATTGTCTTTGGGCAATAGTTGGGTTGCTCGGCTCATGTGCTTGCTGCCCTACGTTCCGCTCTATCGGCTAGGGTAGTAAAGGGAGAACTACTATGATTGTGCTTCCGGTTCATCCGGTCAAGTACCTCAATAGAGAAAGCCGAAAAATGACTGTCATGATGCGGCGAGAGCTGGTCAACCACTTGACGACGTATCGGAATCTTTAGCGATTCTCCGTGTCACACGAGGGGTCTTTTTTAGATCAAATATGTCAGGCATCATATTATAATATGCCGCACAAATACCAGGGGTATGTCGTAGCCCCACCATAAAACACCTATGGCTAAGTGAAAGTGTTAACGCCCTATAGTCCGATTGCCTGGTTCGCCGCATTATCACCTCCTTCATGGACCAAGACGTTGGATAAAGAGTGATTAAATGCTTTTCCGAACACCCCCATACTTCCTACGAGGGGGATGAAGCCGACGACTGGAAAACTTTCAGATTATATTAAAAAGGCCGCACAGGAGGAATTCAAGCTTTCGAGCAAAAGATAAAAATAGATTAACTATGAAATTGTCTTTACAATTCACATACACCTCACTTGAATATTATGTCTTTCGAGCATTGACCCTCTATTAAGCGGGCGGCCTCTAGGACGTCTTCAAAATAATGCTCCGACCCAGGACGGTCCTTGCCCTTGGGTGGACTCTTTGCCGCAACATCGATGGCATTCATCTTCCCCCAGAATGTCTTGACTCGGGTGAAAGCCATCCATGCACCCTCAATGCACGTCAACCTCTTCACAGCATTGATACGCGACACGGCGTCAACAAGCCTTTGCACCAAACCAAAGTTGCTATCCGGAACAGGCTCGGTTGGACACGACCGGACTATAACGTTCTTCATGGCAGCGCTGGATATCTTATGAAGTTCGGCCCATTGGGACATCTGTGCATTCAGCAACAGAGGGGGCTTTGATGCGCCAAACTGTGACCAGAAAAGCTTCTCCGTTGCGTATCCCTCTCGCGCTTGATAATACTGTACCGCATCGGAAGAACTCTTCGGCAAGTCGAAAAAACTCGTCCAGAGAACTCCACACTCGGTCAAGCTGAGCATAGTTCGGATCGCCGAACTTAGTCTGTAGCAGAAAGGGCTTACCAGTTGTAGTCTCTCTAGCTTGCCGGATTTCCTCATGAGCTGCTCTGGATTCTGGCCGCGCTTATTTCGCCTCTCGTAAGGCCTTGTCAAGTTCAGCTGATTTGGCTTCATTCTCCTTCTCTAGAAGTTCGCAGCGGCCAGTAGCATTCCTCAGTTCGAGCGCCATCGCGGATATCTTCTCCTCGCCTTGGCGCCGTGCAGCTTGTTCGGCTTTTAACTTAGCCAATGCCTTTTCCGCAGCCGCATTGCTACACTGGGCCTGCTCCTTAGCCCGGAGCAGCTCCGCTCGAAGAGCTTCCACGGCAGCAGCACCATCTGCAGCCATGCATATTCCAGCATATAACTTTTAAGCATCATGCTCATACCACAAAAATGTATGGGGATTGCCCCGAATACATACCTTGCGACTCGTCAAGATGCATATTGACTAACGCAAGATTGTCCCCCACTATATCCAGCTTCCGCTGGAGCTCGGCAATATCCATAGTCTAGGAAGTGGCCGAGGGGGAAACACCATGTGTTCAAATTCATCAGGTTAGTACTTGAATGATCAATTTTGATCCTCCATTTGCTTCCCATTGGAAACCAACCGGTGTCTCAGGGGCTACTACCTACACACAGGTGCATCTTTGCAAACAAAACATAACTGAAAACATTATGTCACAAACCTCAAAGCCTTTTAGCAGGCTCAGGAAGGCTTCATTCAATCCGCTCTTCGCGGACAATATCTTCTCAACCACTGTACCCATCAAGGTACATTGTTCCCCCGAGACAGATGCTTTTTGCAACGTGTCTCGCAATATATCCGGAGCCTCCAGGTCTCCGGGAGCCGCTCTAGGAGCACAACTATCCTTTGAAGGAATCAGTCCACCCATCTCCGGAATCACCTTCGGCTGCGAGCCAGACAGTCCGGGGCCTTTATTATCAACCCCGGAATCCCAGACGGCTGGGGATCCTCCTTCGGGTATTGCCTCTTTTATCACCCGCATAGCTTGTTGACCAAGAAAAACCCTACGCGACGACACTTCAGAGTCGTCTGCCCTATTAGGCGAGGAGGTTGGGGCGGCATCTCGCTCTCCATCATCTCTGGGAGGAGACCTCCCCAAGAAGAGGATTGCCCAGAAAAACTTTGTGCGGACCTGTAAAAGTGCACGAACACGTTACGTATATCTTCGGTAATGACAAAAGGGTGGGACATTGTCAAAGTACCCCGGATTCACTTACGATTTGGTCAAGGGCTTGTCCCCATATTGGAGTTGTTCAATGGCATCGCTTTCCAAACCCAAGCCGCTCGACGGTGGCATCTTGCCTCTCTTAGATCGCCTTTCCCAACCATCAGAGGTGGCTCTTTTCCTCCTTCTCGGAGAAGGGATACTGGGTCCTCTTTCGCCTCTGTCTTCGGGCGAGGAAAGGTCGATTTCTCCGGACCCAGTATCCGACTTACCACAAAAACAAAGGTCATCTCAGGTCTTCTCACTCTGCTCTTTACTCTCCCCTACCGGCGCCTGGTATGGTGCCAAGGCCAGCATCCTTGTTAACATGGGAGTAGCTGAGTCTTCGGGAAGGGGAGCCGGACACCTAATCCGTTCCACTTTATTTATCCAGCCCTGAAAAAGGATGATTCGGTCAGTGTCTTATCATTGGGTGTCTGATTATGAGGTGTTCGGCGAGCAGTTACTTACCGGGGTGTTCGGATGGTTACAGTCTAGGCCGACATCTTCGGTGGTGTCCGGCCATTGCTTTTGTCTCCCGAAAAATAATCCCCACATTCCTTCGTGCGTAGTGCCGAAGAAGTGTTGAAGAGTCCGTGGCCCTTCCGGATTGAACCCCCACATGCGGAGAGGCTATCGTTGGCATGGCAGGATCTGGCGGACTAGCATTACTTGAACAACGTTGACGCTATTGATGTCCCTCTCAATGAGGTTTCGGATGCGGCTCTGCAAAACCCGTACCTCGTCCGTTGATCCCCAGTCCAACCCACGATGCAAGCTGAATCGGGGGCTGGATCAAAATGCGGGCGCAGCAGCCCACTTGGAGCCGCGAGGCTCGGTGATGTAGAACCACCCCTGTTTCCATAAATCGAAAGACTTGGCAAAGGATCCTTTTAGCCAAACAACACTGGCGAGCTTGCTCACTATGGCACCACCGTACTCTGCCTGCTCCTCCCTCACGGCTTCACACCAAATGTCTTGAGCCACTAGCCGAAGTGCGGAGGAGTTCGAAGGAAGGCTTCGCATGTGATGATAAACGTCGAGATAAGAAGAATAGAGTCCAGGGCCAGATCGTGGAAATCTAGCCCATAATAGAACATGAGCCCTCGGACGAAGGGATTAAGAATCCCTTAAAAAAGGGAGAAACGATCTTTTCTTGGATAAGACATACCAATAAAACCACGCCTCCAGGCGTGGGACGGCGGGCCGGCTAACGGCTCGAAAATAATGGCCGAACAAGGGTGATGTCATATTACCAAAAAAGTCTTTAGTGGATCGGACTCGTGAAATATTATATCCTCTGCAGTTGTTTATACAGGTCCAGATACTATCATCACGTCCGAAGACCATCTTGGAGTTTGGGAAGAAGGGAACCCGCCTTGCAATGCCGAAGAACGATCTGTGCGCCGGACTCCTTGTCATTGAAGCCAGGTTCAGGGGCTACTGAGGGAGTCCTGGACTAAAGGGTCCCCGGGCGTCCGTCCTATTATCTATGGGCCAGACTGACGGGCTTTGAAGACATGAAGGCCGAAGACCGTACCTGTGTCCGGATTGGACTCTCCTTGGCGTGGAAGGCAAGCTTGGCGACCAATTATGAAGATTCCGTCTTATGTAACCGACTCTATGTAACCCTAGATTCCCCCCGTGTCTATATAAACCGGAGGGAGTAGTCCGGATGCGGGAGAGACACATTGCCATAGTCATACAGGCTAGGCAGGGTTTAGCCATTACGATCTCGTGGTAGATCAATTCTTTTAATACTCATATTCATCAAGATCAATCAAGCATGAAGTAGGGTATTACCTCCATAGAGAGGGCCCGAACATGGGTAAACATTGTGTCCCCAGTCGCATGTAACCATCGGCCTTAGACGCACAATTTGGGACCCCCTACCCGACATCTACCGGTTTTAACATCGACAAGCCACGCGAACACTTTAATTTTCATCGTGCATTTAGATTTCCATATCCAAGAAAATGCCATGTCAGCATCCACATCTGTGAAATAATGCTTATAGAACTGTGCTGAAGAATATTTTGGCCCCCAGACACATGCCCGGGTATCCTGGCTAGTTCCGTTCAGCACTGTCATCGTCGATATCATCTGAAGATCCCGCACCTTCTCCTTTGCTTGCATAGAGAGAGGGAGATGGAAGCCGTTTCGAAGCTCATTTATGGACACAAAATCAGCCACTGAGGCATCTTCATTTTTGTGAACGAGAAGGCTCGGGGATGCGATTCCTCACAGACTTGATCACACCAAAGGTCCTTCCAAAAAAGGGCATATGTCCCATCACCAATGGTCAGTTTGGTTATTCCTCGATACACGTCACTGAGCTTCATGATGTCTCGCCACCAGAACGAGCCGCAAGGGGGTGAGGCATGGGGTATCTCGTCGCTGTAGTAAGCCGACCAGTCCAGATCAACCCATGGTGTGCCACGCTTGTAGCAAAAGCTATGCAGGTATTTCAACAGCAGAGCTATGTTCTGTATTTTAATGTCCAGGACACCTAAGCCGCCATGCTTCTTTGGGTGACACACAAGATCCCATGTCGCAAGTGAGCTGCATGTTTCACCATTCTCGTCTTTCTTACACCACAGGCACCCCCTTCTGATTTATCAAGGTGTTCAATCAATTTCAGTGGGAATGTGAGGGTGCACATCGGGAAGATCATGCTAGAGGTGACCATCGAATTCAGAAGTGTCAACTTGCTCCCTTGATTCATCATGCATAGATAAGAACACAATTTATGCTCCACACGCTCGACGACAGGCATCAGGTCATTGACAGTGGGCTTAGTGGTTCCCATGGGCAAACCCAGGTACGTGAATGGCAGAGTGCCCACTGTGCATTGTGGGATCTCCGCTAGCTGCTGAGTGAGCTCATGGTCAACATTCAGGGGGAGAATCACGAACTTGTTGAAGTTAATTTGGAGGCCTATCGAGTCTGCATAATCAACCAAAAGTTGGTTCATGGTGCTCACTTGACGGGGGCACGCCGGCATGAAAAGAAGAGTGCCATCTGCGTATTGGACAACAGGGTAATCATCTGATGCACATGCATGCAGGGGCATCTCAATCAACTGTCTGCGATAGACATCGTTTATGGCTGACTGGAGCAGATCGGCTACTAGGACAAAAATAAGGGGAGAGAGTGGGTCCCCCTGATGAACGCCCCGCCGACGGGTAAATTGGCGACCCGGGACACCATTCAGCAGAACCGATGATGTACCCGAGCCAAAGATGCATTTTCTCCAGTTCAACCACCTCTGATCAAAACCC
The DNA here is from genome assembly GCA_902687465.1 of Secale cereale. Taxonomy (NCBI): domain Eukaryota; kingdom Viridiplantae; phylum Streptophyta; class Magnoliopsida; order Poales; family Poaceae; genus Secale; species Secale cereale. The sequence goes on along the minus strand of LR738711.1, from coordinate 236,246,794 downwards.
ATATTTTTCATAATCTCTAACTTGGAAGAGTGTTCGATCGTGTCGAAGGCTTTCGCGAAGTCCAGTTTGAGAAGAATGATGGGTTTCTTCGACGTTTGGCATTGATGAATATACTCGAACGCCCATCTCAAACAGTCATGAATCATTCTGGAGCGAAGGAAACCGTACTGATTTTTGTGTATGGTCCCTAAGATGAAACATTGCAGCCTATTGGCTAGCACCTTTGTTATGATCTTCAGGTAACAGTTTAAGAGAGTGATAAGCCTAAAGTCGTTGGCAGTCTCAGGTGAGCCAATTTTCTAGATGAGAGTGATGAACCCTGAGTTGATGCTTGTGAGGTCCAGGTTCCCATCATAAAAATCATCACAAAGCTTGTAGAAATCCATTTTTATGATATGCCAACAGGTTTTCAAGAAGGCGCTGTTGAATCCATCGCGCCCGGGTGCGCGATCAACAGGCATAGACCTCACAACGTCATCAACTTATTTGTGTGTAAAGGGGCATGATAATTCCTCTAGGCCCTCGACTCTCTTGATGATGGACGACAGGTTGAACTTCATGGTTGGGGGGACGACTCTCCAAGCCTCTGCTTGTATGTGTTAAAAAGTACAGCTTCCTTGGACTTATGATCTTTGACCACGGAGCCATCAGCTAGTTTAAGTGATGCAATGGAGTTCTTTCTAAACCGTTCCGTGGCCAGAGCATGAAAGATCTTAGTGTTTTCCTCCCAGAATTTGACATACCTTATCGTACATCGCTTGCGCCAATCCTGGTTCTAAAAATGCAGCAGTTTTAACAATTGTGTCTGGACAATTTTCCGAAAGTTGGCTTCCGGAATGGTAAGCGGCCTACGTCCCTCAAGCCCATCAAGTTCCGATATGGCCCAGTTACAATTTTGAATCAAGATTGACAAGCGGGAAATCCCTTTACTCCATCCTTTTAGATCATACCTCAGTGTTTTAATTTTTTGCAGAGGAGGGCAACACTATTTTTTGCATGGCACGTTTTGTTCCAAGATGTAGCTACCACATCCATGAATCCAGCATGGTTTAACCAGTATGTTTCAAATTAAAATATCTTGCTCCTAGGTATGTTGGTCTCAATGTTGACCACGCATGGCGAGTGATTGGACACCGGCTTTCCCAAGGAGGTGACACATGTATTCGGGAAAGACTGGGTCCAGTGGCATGAAGAAACGAACCAGTCTAGTTGTTCAAGGAGCGGCTCTTCCTGCATATTACTCCACGTATATGAGCGGCCTTTCAAGGGAATTTCCACTAGCACTTGGGCATGAATGATGTCATTTAACAAAAGGATATCATTGTTGTTCCCTCCTGGTTTGTTTCTATTTTGTGATGATCGGAATTATAGTCTCCTACTAGTAACCAGTCATCCGTATCAGGTATGTCCAGATCGTATAACTAGTCTGTGAATAAAGTTATGTCATCACCTCTAGAGGGGCCGTAAATATTATACAAATTCCAACAATTCCCATTATATTTTGAAGTGAAAGAAATTCCCAGTGCAAAGAAATCCGAGAAGACCACATTTCCTTCAAAGGCAGAACTGCACCAAATAGTTACCAAGCCACCAGAATTACCATGAGAAGGAACAAAGGCGAATTTATCAAATTGTATTGGGCAAAAGGTTTTGACATAAGCAAGATCAAAAGACAAGGATTTAGTCTCCTACACGCATATGACACTATAACCACGGGCATTGATTGCATTTTTAATAGCTAAAGTTTTGTCGTCTGAATTTATTCCTCGGACGTTCCAGACCAATACGTTCCACTGTTGCTTGGGAGGCATCAGGTCGAGGGAGGGGCCTTCCCGTCCTTCATAGCCAGGAGCTTGGAAGGAGAAAGGTCATTAGCGGGGATACCACACTTGATGGTGCCGACCTGCTGAAGCATTGGGATTGGTGTTGGAGGCAGGATCGCGGCTGCCGCCGCGGAAGTGGTGTTGCTCGGGAGCGGCGCAGAGGGAGCTTGGTGAGGTTTGACCTTACTTTTGGGCACACGTCCCTCTGCCATGGAGGGGGTCTTGAAGCCGTCATATTTTGTGGCACGAGCGCCGCGGCGTAGCCTAGTAGGGTCAATAAGAGCCTGTGTCTTTTTTCTTCTTCTCCTGCCCCTTGTCATTCTCTACTTCAAGACACTGATTCGGCCATTCGAACTCGTACACACTCATATGCGCGACCACTCTCACCCCGAGGAGACCTTGCCGAGAAAGAGTGGTGTGTCCAGCTTCCACCTTTCCACCATCAATCCACCAAAACATGAGTAGGGTTTTACGCCTCGCCGCGGCCCGAACCTGGGTAAAACTGCCTGTGTGATCCCCCATGCGTTGCACGATGCTACTCCACTCTTTGTGCAACGTGCCCGTCCCCTTGCCGAACCAAAAGGGACCTTTGTCCCATAGGTGGTCATGGTTATCCCGCGACATCTTTGGCACGCCAGGTAGGGGGGTCACTTGCGCGAACCTGAGAGCGTCAACAGCGCGTCATCTTCATCGCCAGCTTCGTCTTCTTCGGCTCCATCAACCATGGCGCCCAAGAAGAAGTCCGGCGTTGCGGCCCATCCGTCCTCCTCAAGGGCCCCGCCGTCTGTGGCCGCTGACGTTGCGGGGCATGAGGATGGCCACAGAAACATGGACGCGGCGGGAGACGTGGTCAACACAGGCGGCATCGTCACCGCCTCTCCCGTGGCCGAAGTGGAAGCCAGAAACGTCGGAGAAGAATAACACCAGCTACGCCCTGGTGGCGAAGTCCCGTGAGGTACGGGCTGAGAAGCCCTCCCTTCTGGGCATCCTCGTCCAACTGACGGGCGCAGGATCGGCGATGCTGCTCGCTCTGGGACGAATTGCACCTCCCTGGCCGCCCCCATTGCGGGTGCGACCTTGGAGTGTGCACCACCCCCAGGACGGGCGGACCCGGCCGCTGTGCCCAATGGGACCACTGGCCCTCGAGCGGCTCCACCTCATCACCACGATGTCCAAGCGGCTGGCTCCAAGCGACGAGGGCATGGCACGACAGCTGCTGGCACAGCCAGGAGCCAAGCGACCTTACGGTCCACACCATCATCACTCCCAAGCACTGCGTCGGAGGCTATGGCACGGGCCCAGCTGCTGTTGAAATTCCCGCCAACAGCCGATCAGATGGATGAGTGGCGAGCCACCATCGAAAGTCTGATTGGTTTCGCTGACGGGCAGAGATCACGGCAGGCTGGCCCACCTTGTTCTCCCCAAGTGATGACAACGGCCCACGCTATTGGCCACGTCGAAGGCGTCACTCCCACGGTACAGTCTCCGCCGAGAGCACCAGCGTGGGGCCTACGCGCCCAGGAGCCCGACGACATCTCGATGGCTTTGTCGGATCCACGAGCGCACCAAGGCCAACAACGAGCCCCGGAGGGCAGGCAGAGGGAGCGTGCGTACGTCGCCGTCGACCAACACCATGGCGACCACTGCCATCCCGACGGGCACGGCGGCTCCAACGTCGACGAGCCCGCGCTCGGCGGGAGCGGGTACTTGCCTTTCGAGGCGGGGTGCCCTGTATTCACCTGTGAGCTGTGACAAGTCCGTTGGCCGTCCGCTTGCACGTTCAAGCCTGAGATCCCAGAGAAGTACGATGGGAAGTTGAACCCGGCAGAATTCTTGAGCATCTACACAATCGTTGTTCAAGCTGCCAGAGGAAGAGATGAAAAGGTATTTGCCAACTGTTTTCCATTAGCACTTAAGCATAATGTGAGGTCTTGGCTGATGCATCTGCCGGAGAACTCCATCTCGTCTTTGGCTGACATGTGCCATGAGTTCGTTGGCGCCTGCACCGGCGACCATCAAGAACTAGGGCGGCCCAGCGATTTGCTGTTGCTGCCACAAAAGGAAGGAGAGACTATGCGTAAGTACGTGCGAGGTTTAGTAGAGTCCACATAAACATACGAGACATCCACCCGGCAGCAGTGGTAGCAGCTTTCCAGTCCAACGTGCGCAATCATCGGATACGTTCGAAGATGAACGTCCGGCTGGCCAAGACTGTGAAGGAGCTGTACACCTTGGTGGACAAGTGTGCTTGGGTGGAGGAGGGGAGGAAACTCCCTGGAGAAGAGGGTGGTGTCGGCATCGATTCAGAGGATGACGACGAAACCACCAGTCAAAAGAAGCAGAACAAGAAGCGCAGTAAGAAGCACAAAGATAAGGCAGTAATGACAGCTGAAGGATCAAGCACACCCAGTACTGGTAAGAAGGCAAAAGCTGAGGCCCCGGCAAGGAGGCTGCCTCATGCCATGATTGCCGGGAGGCCGCAGCCACCGACAAGGCCGGGAAGAGTGATGGCCCTTACTGCAAAATCTACCGGACTAAGGGCCATGACCTACAAGAATTCCATCAAGTTGAGCATCTTGTAAAGAGGCAGATAGCTGAATATGAGAAAAGAGATAAGGAGAAAGGTCAGAATGGCACTGGCGGAAAGGGCTAGAGCGGTGAAGCAAACCGCCCCGGCAAGGGTTTTAGGAATAAAGGGAAACCCGCCAGGAGCCGCGAGAAGGAGGATTGCAATGAGGAAAGTAATGAAGGGGATGAAGAGGAAACCAGTGAGCAGGAGTTTCGAAAGGCCACAGACACTATGTGCATTGACGGTGATGCATCTCTGCATTCCTCTCACCGCCAACTCAAGCAGTGGGCACGTGAAGTCAATGCCATGGAGCCGGCAGCACAGTTTCGGAAGCCACTCAAGTGGTCCCGCATGCCCATCATATTTTACGAGGAGGATCACGCTGGCTGCACTACCGTGGTAGGGTGCTTGCCCTTGTTGGTCTCATCAACAATTCACAACCTCAAAGTGACAAAGATGTTTGTTCACGGCGGGGCTGGATTGAATCTGATTTCCCCAAAGGTTATCTGCAGACTCCAAATAACAGAGGAAGATCTTGAGGTTAACGGCATGTTTCAAGGAGTTAATCCCGGCAAGAGCTATCCAAAGGGAAAGATTATGTTGTCGGTAACGTTTGGGGAGAATTGAATTATAGAACAGAGAAGGTTGTGTTTGATGTGGTGGACCTCCCCCTGCCGTACAATGGAATCCTTAGACGACTAGCTCTGGCTAAGTTCATGGAAGCATCCCACTATGCATATAACATCTTGAAGATGCCAGGGCCCATGGGAGTCCTATCCATTCCATCCGACGAGAAGGATGCAATCATTTGCGTAGATAAGATGTGCAAGGTTGCAGTTGCGGTAGAGGCCACAGAGATCACTAGTCCCGCCAAGGAGAACAAGAAAAGGAAGGAAATTGTTCAGAGCGCCGGTAAGGGACCCGGGAAGCCAACCTTTCCGCGATATGTTCTGCCTGTGGATGATTTGCCAGAAAGCTCCAACAGTAAGAGGTCCAAGGTTGTCGCACCTACAGTGAAAAAGGTCCCGGCAGGGCTGGATGGTGTTGATGGTACCTTCACCATCAGAGCCACCCTCGATGACTGGATGGTGCTGATGGTACCTTCACCATCAGTGCCACCCTCGATGACAGATAGGAAAGCGCGCTTGTTGCCTTCCCGTGGGCGAATGTCAATGTGTTTGACTGGCAACCATCTGACATCCCCGGTGTTCCCAGGGAGGTAATCGAGCACCACGTTGTTGTCTGCCCACATGCCCAACCCGTCAAGCATAAGGTCCGGAAGCAAGCTTTGGAACGGCAACAGTTCATTGCTGAGGAGATTTAGAAACTTGAAGCAGCTGGTCTGGTTAGAGGATTTCTACACCCAATATGGTTGGAAAATCCAGTGGTTCTGCGCAAGGCCAATGAAAAGTGGAGGTTGTGCATAGATTTCACTGATCTGAACAAGGCTTGCCCGAAGGATCCATTTCCCTTGCTGTTCATCGACCAGATAGTGGACTCCGCCTCAGGGTGTGATCTGCTCTCCTTTCTGGACGAATATTCTGGACATCATCAGATCTTCATGTCCAAGGAAGATGAAGAGAATACCTCATTCATCACCCCATGTGGTACTTACTGCTTTGTGTGTATACCTTTTGGGTTTAAGACTGCTGGGTCTACCTTCGCAAGAGCGATCCAGGTTGGTTTTGAGTCACAGCTACACAGGAATATTGAAGCATATATGGATGACATTGTGGTCAAAACAAAGGACAAATCAACCCTCGTCCAAGATCCATGCACCAAAGACGGTGAAGGATGTCAGGTGTTTAACTGGGTGCATTGCCGCACTAAGCAGATTCATCTCCAAGTCTGACGAGCATGCCCTGCCGTTCTTTAAGGTCTTGAAGAAGGTAGGACCCTTGAAGTGGAACCCGAAAGCAGATTTAGCACTGCAAGAGTTGAAGACCTACTTGACTTCTGTGCCTACCTTGGTTGCGCCCAAACCACAAGAACCATTGTTGCTATATCTAGCGGCAACTAATCAAGTGGTTAGTGCAGCGTTGGTAGCGCAGCGAGAAGTAGAGGAAGCAACAACCTCAATTGTTGTTCCTTCCGGAGACAAAGATGAGCACCGCCCGACAAAGTACGTTCTAGATCAGGATAAGGATGAGGACGGTAGCAGTGGTGACCCCAAGGATATGGCAAGGAAGAAAGTGGTGCAGCGCCCAGTATACTTCGTCAACTCTTTGTTGCAGTGGGTTAGATCCAGGTACTTTGCTGTGCAAAAATTGATTTTTGGCCTAGTCATGGCCTCAAGGAAACTGCGCCACTACTTCCAAGCTCATGAGGTAACGGTTGCCACATGCTTTCCGTTGCAAAGGATACTCCATAACCCAGAGGCTATCGGCAACATAGTGGAGAGGGCTTTGGAGTAATCCACTTTTGGTTTAAAGTTTGAGAGCACATCCACTATACAGAGCAGGGCATTGGCAGAGTTTATTGCAGAATGGAGGCCAACCCCTGATGGGGAAAAGCTAGAGACAAATATCCCCGGCAAGGAATCACCCCAAGAGTGGATCATGTATTTTCATGGTGCCTTCTCCTTGCAAGGTGTTGGAGCTGGCGTGCTTCTCATCGCCCCCACTGGGGAACACTTGAAGTACGTCATCCAGATGCACTTTCCACGGGAGGAGGCTACCAACAATACATCATAGTATGAAGGGCTCCTCGCCGGGCTCAGAATTGCCACCGAACTGGGAATCAAGAAGCTGGTCATCCGAGGATATTCGTAGTTGGTGGTGAGGCAAGTTAATAAAGATTATAAAAGCCCATTGATGGACGCATACTGTCAGGCCCAAGATGCGATTCTATCCCGATCACGTGACACTTACGTGATTGGGGCACAACCGCATTTCGGGCGCTTAGCAAGATGGATATCATTACATCGTACCATTACATACATACATGGGGGATACAACAATACATACAAGTCACAAGAATACAACAACATCAATACAAGGCATCCGACTACGGATGCAAACATGAAAAGCACAAAGACATCCATCTGCTATCCCAGGCTGCCGACCCGAAACCTAACCCAAGACTGAAGAAGAAGAACTCCAACAAAAGAACAACGCTCTCACGTCAAGACATCGGAAACCTGCACCTGCAAGTGTTGTTGTAGTAACTGTGAGCCACGAGGACTCAGCAATCCCATAACCATGGGTAACAAGACTATCAAAGCTTAATAGGTAGGAAGAGGTAAAGTGGTGGGGTTGCAGCAGCGGCTAAGCATAAATATGGTGGCTAACTTACGATTACAAGAATAAGATGAGCATCTACGCAAACGGTCGCAAATAGTAGTGATCGCTAAAGATCCTAAACTACATACGTGTCAAACATAACCCCACCGTGTTCTCTTCTCAAAGTGAAAAGAGACAGTCACGGTTACTCACACAGTTGTGTGTTTTACTTCGGATCCTCTGTCAAGTTTTCTATAACCAGACATTAACAAATTCCAATCTGCCACATAATCGTGGGCACGGCTTTCGAAAGATCATAACCCTGCAGGGGTGTCCCAACTTAGCCCATCACAAGCTCTCACGATTATCTGAGGTGATAAATATAATATCACCACCCCTTATCTTAGGGAAATCCGATCAGGCTCGGCATCCCGGTGCACAAGACATTTCGACAATGGTAAAACAAGTCCAGCAAGACCTCCCGGCGTGCCGACACCCTGATAGTAGCCGCGCATATCTCGTCTCAGGCCACGTCCGGATAGGTGAGCCTACGGGAGCCAATCCTCGAGTTTCCCCGTGGTGGCCCCGCAGTCTCCCCGTTTGGGACCAACACCATCAGCACTGGCCCCCCTGCTATGTAGAAGAATCCTCGGGTAGCGCTAACTCCCTATGCAATTTAGTTAATTAATTAAGTTGTTATTATGAGCAAATTAAAACCAATGTTGGGCCTTGCTGGAGGAGTTTTATTCAAAGACAAACTGTCAAGGGGTCCCCATATACCCATCGTGTAAGGAACGCAAAATCAAGGAACATAATGCCGGTTTATCGGCGCCTAAAGTGGCATGAGTGGAACAAAACACCGAGCAAAAGTCCAAGCCTTCCACCCATGCCCAGTATATAGGTGTGTTAATAATAATAATAGATATTGTGATATTCCAACAACAAGTTCCCTCCTGGAACGATCTTCATCTTCACCTGCAACTAACAACGCTATAAGAGGGGCTGAGCAAGCGGGTAACATAGCCAAACAGTGCTTTTGCTAGGAAGGCTTCAAAGGTTAGAGGTTTCATGGCAACAAGGAGAGGGGCTGACAATAATGATGGGTAGCGCGACATGTAACGATACAATCGAGACACTAAGCATGGCAATGATAGTAAAGGTATCCAAGGGTATGGTCATCTTGCCTGAGATCCCGCAAGGAAGAAGAACGGTTCCGTGAAGAAGACGGAGAAGAAGCCTTGAAGAAGAACCACGGGTAGACGATCGAATCCTCACGAACGCAACGGAACAAGCACTAACGAGAAGAAGCAAGCAATACGGTAAACAAACCACTCAAGAACATAACAATATGCTCAACCAAGTATGATGCAGAACAAGTCTACTTATGATGCACAGAAAGTTTACATAGGAAGCAAAACATGGCAAGGTAGGAAGCACATAAAACATCACAGGAAACCTGGCAATGTGCTTAAGCAAGTATGATGCAAACAAGTCTATATAGAAAGTACAACAAGTCTATACAGGAAGCATTACATGGCAAGGTAGGAAGCACAGAAAACAACACAAGTTTATATATGATGCATTACATGGCAAAGTATGATGCATGACAAATATATACAGGAAGCAATACATGGCAAGGTATGATGCATGACAAGTCTATACAGGAAGCACAGCAAGCCTATGAAGCATAACATGGCAAGGTATGATGCATGACAAGTCTATACAGGAAGCACATCAAGTCTATATAGGAAGCATAACAAGTCTATACAGGAAGCATAACATGGCCATGGTGCAAGATGCACCCAAACATCAACCAACTCACTCCAAACATGATAACAAGATGATATTATGATTCTGCATGCAAAATCACTCAAGTTTCATATAAAGAACACCCCAAACGGAGCAACGGGCTAAAAGATACACATGAAACAAGAATAACAACAAGCTGAAATTAACAGCCACATAGCAACTTTGGAGCATGATAACTATAAGCTACAGCACTCAAACATGGTGATAAGAAGTATGAACATGAAGTAGACATATCCAACAGAACAACTCCATTGGAGCATCTCCATAGGAGGCATGGATCAATAGCAACAAGCTACAACATTTTGATCATGACACTAAAAACCTGACAGCAATATTTTATAGCAACTTGGGAGCAAGAAATAAATAAGCTACAGCAGGTCAAATGAGCAAGTGAGGGCATCGATGGATAGTCAACAACATATACAACAAGGAATGATCAATGGCCACCCCAAAACTAACATGGATTTGCCTAGGGCATCAAGCAAACATAGCATCAGGATATTACAGATTCCAGACTTAGTGAAATTTCACTAAGTGTTAAAACAGTAACAGCAACATGGCAAGTTTGCAAGCATGTTTAAGTCAACACAAGGCATATCATGGAAAGTTAAATGCACCACATCAAAGAGCACATCATGGAGATTCTAAAACATCTAGGCATGTGAAAAGGGGACAAACACAACAATGGCAACGAGCTCCTCAACTAGGCATCTCGTAACAAGTTTCAAAACATAACAGCCAAATGCACTTTTGCAACATAGATAAACATGGCAATATGAACTCAAACAAGCATGCTATAGCAACCAACATGTAGAGCATCTCATGATGAACATTTTGACATATCATTTGCACCATTTGGATAAACATGCACCAAGTTATCATATCACAAACATGGCAACAAAATAACAAGTAGCACCCTTATAACAGATATTTAAGCATCTAGATGAACTCAAATGAGCATGGCACAATGGAACAAAGTGTTGAGCATATCTCCACGATCATTTGGACATATCATTCACTCAATTTGGATCACCACACAAAAAGTTATCACTATGCAAAGTAGCAACATTATATGCAAAATTTAGGGACTTAGCAAAAAAAAGGGGCAACCTCGGGAAACGGACATGTCCGAAGCTAGCGGACACATCTGACGAACGGGCCCGCAAGGCAGCGGCACAAAGGGAGAGGGGGCGGACACGTCCGGCTCCTCCGGACATGTCCGGCCCGGCGAGAAGGAGCTCCAGCCAGAGCACAGAACGGCCGGCATCCATGGCGCGGCGGTGGCGCACCGGGGAAGAGGGGAACGCGTCGGGGAGGTACCGGAGGAGCATGGGGCGGCGGATCCGGGCGCGGGGGCGTCGGGGGCGCCGGATCCCGACACCGGCGAAGCTCCTGCGAGCTGTGCAAGGGGCGGCGTGCTGGAGACGACGGGGAGCTCCGGGGCGGCGGCTGCAGGTCCGGCGAGGCCAGGAGGCGGAGCGATGAGGACAGAGCTCACCGGCGGGGATCGGGCGGAGGCCGGCGCGGCGAGGCGGTGGGGATCGTCGCCTGCGGGGGGGCTCGGGGTGGAGGAACGTCGAGCGGGAGCTGCGGGAGGCGCAGTCGACGGGCGGCGGAGCGAAGCGGCTCGGGAGCGGGCTGCCTCGGGCCCCGATGGGCTCGGTGGGCCCGCACCGGGCCCTGGCGGGTGCGCACTGGTGGGAGGCTGAGGAGGCCAGGTGGCGCGCTCGGAGTGGTGGAGGGGGCGCTGGATGGCGGCGCTGGCCAATCCGGCGGTGCCAAGTGGCGGCAGTGTGCTGGCTGCCAGGGAGCGGTGGAGCACGGATTTTGAGGGGAGGCTGATGGGTGGAGGTTAGGGAAGGGTTAGGGATGCCAATTTTGGCATGGGGGGGTCTATAAACAGACATGGGGACTAGGGTTTGGGGGTTTGGAGGGGTTTTAGAGCCCTCCGATCGTGATCCGACGGATCCGATCGTGAGGTGAGGTAGGATGGGCCTAGGAAAGGTTATTGGGCTGTGTTAGAGGGGCTTCGGGCTGAGAGGAGAGAAGGGAAAAGAGGCCCGCGGGGGTTTTCGGAGACCGAAAACGTCCGACGAAATAACCGGCTACTAGTGCCGCTATATATATCCGTTGGGCTATCAAACGAGCTCCGAATGCGATGAAATTTGGCAGGCGGCCTGTCTACACTATAATAAGACCACACGCCAAGTTTCACCCCATTCCGAGAACATTTTTCGGCCACTCACAAAATAAATATTCGGAGGCACCGCGGGCGCGTGCAAGTGTGTCTAGGCTCAGAACGGACAACGGAGAGGATGAGGGAACTCGGGCGGATGCAAGTTTTGAAAACATGCTGATGCAACACACATGATGACATGGAAAGATGCAACACGCAAGCAGACGACATGGCAGAGGCAACGAATAACTGACTGACACCTGGCGCACCGGTCTCGGGGTGTCACAACACTCCCCTACTAACAAGAGATCTCGTCCCGAGATCTTAGGAACGAGACGAGAGAGAAAAAGGAAGAACAAAGTTCTTCGAGGACAAAAGAGTGAAACCAAAGAATGTTTAGAGGTTGAGCCACTTGAAAGAAAGGATACAACGGAGATGAACGAAGTTTCAAAGACTTCGTTAAACAAGAGGAAGAAGGTATCCGATGAGAATCAAGGAGGATGTAAGGCACGAAACAAGAGCTGAAGGAACAAGAATGAATTCAAAACCACTCCGGTTAGCAAGAGAATAGAAAAGAATCTCCACAAAGGAATACGGGCAGCACTCCGGCTGAAACTGATAGAAATAGCACACCGGTTGAACACGAATGGAATGGAACATGAACCTGAGAAGATGGAATAAAAACATGACGAAATGAACAAGACAATGCCTCCGGAAGAATTAAAGAATGGAACTAAAAAAATGGAGAAGAAGATGACAACTTCCATCACGAATGAATTTAAAATAGCATCCTCAAGAAGGACTTGAATGGAGTTGTTGAGAAAATCAATCAACAAGAATAAGCTTGTTGTAGACTTATGAAAAACATCTCAAAGCTTGAGGTGAATTACCGCCGCAACGAAAAGAAGGATTATCTGAGAATGAAAAATTGCAAAACTCCACGTCAAAAGAATACAGAGAATTATTTGCACTCGAGAGGCAAAAGAATAAGAATGCTTGAGCTGCTCCGGAAGAATTAGCTGAACGCTTGAAGAATTAATTAAATGATGGAGAACCACCATGAAGAACTCCGGTAAAATGAAAGGATTATGATATAGAAATGACAGGCGAAAAGACTAAGATTAAAGCATTGCGATGATTAGACGGGGTTCCGTCGAGATAGCCGAGAAAATTGAACTCCGGAAAGAAAAGAATAAAACACTTGGGAACTAGAATTTATTCATCAAGAATAAACTCCGAATGAAGAGATTGAACAACTTGATGAAAAGAATAAGAATTATATTATGCTTATCCTCCACCAATTAAATTGATGAGAAGCAATGGATTCGCATACTACTTATTCACGATGAAAAGGATTAAAGAGGGATATATCGCGAACTCGAGAAAGTCTTCATGAACCACCGGTAAGATTGGAATAAAAAGGATGGACTGATATGATAACACCGGAAAAAAACTGTTGAGCGAATCACCGTAAAGAATTAAGCCGAGTGAAGAGAAAAGGAACAAACCATCGGGAAGAATTACAATCGAGTGAAGAACGAGAATGACCACCGTAAGGAATGAAATAGAACGATGCAAGAGGACAAGCCACCGTGAAGAATTGAGATTGAGTGAATACGATGAATCGCCGGAAAGAATAAAGCACTTGGGGAATTTAGATGACGAGCACGAAGAGATCGCGAACTGATTAAAGAATAATAGAACGAAGCACCGGAAGAATGTGAGACGAACGAAGAGGCATCAAGAAGAATATTTGGAGGACGAAGTTGAAAACTAAGAACGAAGAAATCTTCTGAAATGATGGCCTTCGGAGGAACACAAGAAAAGAATTGACGAAATACTCCGAAAGAATGAAAAGAAGAAAGGTTGAACCAATGATGAAAAGAATTGCAAATGTACTTGGAGAAGGCATATGACTGATGGAATCCATACTTACGTCACATTTCAAAGAATTACATAACACTCCGGGAAAATAAAAGAGTCAGGTAAGATCTTGGGAAAAGACCTGTGGGTTATGAACCCACCGAAGGGAAAACTCCGTTGAAATGGAATGCAAAGGAGATGATTCACCGGAACGAATGAAAAACTCGAATGAGGTGACAACCTCGAATTAATTGGAATACGGACAAATCTCTTGAGAATGACTTCAGAACTCCGGAATAATTAAATGGAGAGAGGTAAACGAAAGGGGAAGCAATTGAGCCGAGGGAAAATAATATGAACAACACCGAATACTTGAGTTGAATCCATCGGAAAGAAAAGAGATGACTAATATCAAACGAGAGGAGAATTCACCGGAGAATAAAGGAGATGAATGATGACGAACGACGATAATTCACCAATTGAAATAACTGAGGAAAGAATGCAAAGGATTCACACGAGTCGGACGGATACTCGATTATGGATTCCGGCTCCGAGAAGCAAAAGGGTGGGAGGGTGGGAAAAGAAAGACAACTTCGGAAGGGGAAACAACACCGGTTGAAAAGAACTAAGGATTGAACTTGTAAAGAAGAAGAGGGTCGAGTCCACTTGACGAGAGATGCACCAGATGGAAGAACTGACAACGCAATGAACGAAAACTAACCACGCGATCCTAAAAAAAATTGAAGGGGAAGAGGACTAATTCAAAACACCTACGTCAAGATTCCTCACCAGAGCGACGAAGGGGCAGGGGAGTAAAAAGAATTCCTACTCTCTGATATAACTAGACTCCGAAAAAGTTTTTGCTAGACTCAACAATGGCCAAGCTACGATCAATCAAGGGGGCTCCTATGGTCGGTCGAGGCTCTGATACCAACTTGTCAGGCCCAAGATGCGATTATGTCCCGATCACGTGACACTTACGTGATTGGGGCACAACCGCATTTCGGGCGCTTAGCAAGATGGATATCATTACATCGTACCATTACATACATACATGGGGGATACAACAATACATACAGGTCATAAGAATACAACAACATCAATACAAGGCATCCGACTACGGATGCAAACATGAAAAGCACAAAGACATCCATCTGCTATCCCAGGCTACCGACCCGGAACCTAACCCAAGACTGAAGAAGAAGAACTCCAACAAAAGAACAACACTCTCACGTCAAGACATCGGAAACCTGCACCTGCAACTGTTGTTGTAGTAACTGTGAGCCACGAGGACTCAGCAATCCCATAACCATGGGTAACAAGACTATCAAAGCTTAATAGGTAGGAAGAGGTAAAGTGGTGGGGTTGCAGCAGCGGCTAAGCATAAATATGGTGGCTAACTTACGAGTACAAGAATAAGATGAGCATCTACGCAAACGGTCGCAAACAGTAGTGATCGCTAAAGATCCTGAACTACATACGAGTCAAACATAACCCCACCGTGTTCTCTTCTCAAAGTGAAAAGAGACAGTCACGGTTACTCACACAGTTGTGTGTTTTACTTCGGATCCTCTGTCAAGTTTTCTACAACCGGACATTAACAAATTCCAATCTGCCACATAACCGTGGGCACGGCTTTCGAAAGATCATAACCCTGCAGGGGTGTCCCAACTTAGCCCATCACAAGCTCTCACGATTAGCTGAAGTGATAAATATAATATCATCACCCCTTATCTTAGGGAAATCCGATCAGACTCGGCATCCCGGTGCACAAGACATTTCGACAATGGTAAAACAAGTCCAGCAAGACCTCCAAGCGTGCCAACACCCTGATAGTAGCCGCGCGTATCTCGTCTCAGGCCATGTCCGGAAAGGTGAGCCTACGGGAGCCAATCCTCGAGTTTCCCCGTGGTGGCCCCGCAGTCTCCCAGTTTGGGACCAACACCATCAGCACTGGCCCCCCTGCTATGTAGAAGAATCCTCGGGTAGCGCTAACTCCCTATGCAATTTAATTAATTAATTAAGTTGTTATTATGAGCGAATTAAAACCAATGTTGGGCCTTGCTGGAGGAGTTTTATTCAAAGACGAACTGTCAAGGGGTCCCCATATACCCATCGTGTAAGGAACATAATGCCGGTTTATCGGCGCCTAAGGTGGCATGAGTGGAACAAAACACCGAGCAAAAGGCCAAGCCTTCCACCCATGCCCAGTATATAGGTGTGTTAATAATAATAATAGATATTGTGATGTTCTAACAACAAGTTCCCTCCTGGAACGATCTTCATCTTCACCTGCAACTAACAACGCTATAAGAGGGGCTGAGCAAGCGGGTAACATAGCCAAACAGTGGTTTTGCTAGGAAGGCTTCAAAGGTTAGAGGTTTCATGGCAACAAGGAGAGGTGCTGACAATAATGGTGGGTAGCGCGACATGTAACGATAGCATCGAGACACTAAGCATGGCAATGATAGTAAAGGTATCCAAGGGTATGGTCATCTTGCTTGAGATCCCGCAAGGAAGAAGAACGGTTCCGTGAAGAAGACAGAGAAGAAGCCGTGAAGAACAACCACGGGTAGACAATCGAATCCTCACAAACGCAACGGAACAAGCACTAACGAGAAGAAGCAAGCAATACGGTAAACAAACCACTCAAGAACATAACAATATGCTCAACGAAGTATGATGCAGAACAAGTCTACTTATGATGCACGGAATGTTTACACAGGAAGCAAAACATGGCAAGGTAGGAAGCACAGAAAACATCACAGGAAACATGGCAATGTGCTTAAGCAAGTATGATGCAAAGAAGTCTATAAAGGAAGCACAACAAGTCTATACAGGAAGCATTACATGGCAGGGTAGGAAGCACAGAAAACAACACAAGTTTATATATGATGCATTACATGGCAAGGTATGATGCATGACAAATATATACAGGAAGCAATACATGGCAAGGTATGATGCATGACAAGTCTATACATGAAGCACATCAAGCCTATGAAGCATAACATGGCAAGGTATGATGCATGACAAGTCTATACAGGAAGCACAACAAGTCTATACAGGAAGCATAACAAGTCTATACAGGAAGCATAACATGGCCACGGTGCAAGATGCACCCAAACATCAACCAACTCACTCCAAACATGATAACAAGATGATATTATGATTCTACATGCAAAATCACTCAAGTTTCATATAAAGAACACCCCAAACGGAGCAACGGGCTAAAAGATACACATGAAACAAGCATAACAACAAGCTGAAATTAACAGCCACATAGCAACTTTGGAGCATGATAACTATAAGCTACAGCACTCAAACATGGTGATAAGAAGTATGAACATGAAGTAGACATATCCAACAGCAAACAACTCCATTGGAGCATCTCCATAGGAGGCATGGATCAATAGCAACAAGCTACAACATTTTGATCATGACACTAAAAACCTGACAGCAATATTTTATAGCAACTTGGGAGCAAGAAATAAATAATCTACAGCAGGTCAAATGAGCAAGTGAGGGCATGGATGAATAGTCAACAACATATACAACAAGGAATGATCAATGGCCACCCCAAAACTAACATGGATTTGCCTAGGGCATCAAGCAAACATAGCATCAGGATATTGCAGATTCCAGACATAGTGAAATTTCACTAAGTGTTAAAACAGTAACAGCAACATGGCAAGTTTGCAAGCATGTTTAAGTCAACACAAGGCATATCATGGAAAGTTAAATGCATCACATCAAAGAGCACATCATGGAGATTCTAAAACATCTAGGCATGTGACAAGGAGACAAACACAACAATAGCAACGAGCTCCTCAACTAGGCATCTCGTAACAAGTTTCAAAACATAACAGCCAAATGCACTTTTGCAACATAGATAAACATGGCAATATGAACTCAAACAAGCATCCTATAGCAACCAACATGTAGAGCATCTCATGATGAACATTTTGACATATCATTTGCACCATTTGGATAAACATGCACCAAGTTATCATATCACAAACATGGCAACAAAATAACAAGTAGCAGCAGTTTATAACAAGTAGCACCCTTGCAACAGATATTTAAGCATCTAGATGAACTCAAATGAGCATGGCACAATGGAACAAAGTGTAGAGTATATCTCCATGATCATTTGGACATATCATTCACTCAATTTGGATCACCACACAAAAAGTTATCACTATGCAAAGTAGCAACATTATATGCAAAATTTAGGGACTTAGCAGAAAAAGGGGCAACCTCAGGAAACGGACATGTCCGAAGCTAGCGGACACCTCTGACGAACGGGCCCGCAAGGCAACGGCACAAAGGGAGAGGGGGGCGGACACGTCCGGCTCCTCCGGACATGTCCGGTCCGGCGAGAAGGAGCTCCAGCCAGACCACAGAACGGCCGGCTTCCATGGCGCGGCGGTGGCGCACCGGGGAAGAGGGGAACGCGTCGGGGAGGTACCGGAGGAGCATGAGGCGGCGGATCCGGGCGCGGGGGCGTCGGGGGCGCCGGATCCCGACACCGGCGAAGCTCCTGCGAGCTGTGCAAGGGGCGGCGTGCTGGAGACGACGGGGAGCTCCGGGGCGGCGGCTGCAGGTCCGGCGAGGCCAGGAGGCGGAGCAACGAGGGCAGAGCTCGCCGGCGGGGATTGGGCGGAGGCCGGCGCGGCGAGGCGGCGGGGATCGTCGCCTGCGGGGG
>LR738711.1:236178698-236228580 GCA_902687465.1 Secale cereale | reverse complement strand
GGAACATCGAGCGGGAGCTGCGGGAGGCGCAGTCAACGGGCGGCGGAGCGAAGCGGCTCGGGAGCGGGCTGCCTCGGGGCCCGATGGGCTCGGCGGGCCCGCCCCGGGCCCTGGCGGGTGCGTGCTGGTGGGAGGCTGAGGAGGTCAGGTGGCGCGCTCGGAGTGGTGGAGGGGGCGCTGGATGGCGGCGCTGGCCAATCCGGCGGTGTGCTGGCTAGCCGGCTGGCCGACGACAAGTGGCGGCCAGGGAGTGGTGGAGCGTGGATTTTGAGGGGAGGCTAATGGCTGGAGGTTAGGGAAGGGTTAGGGATGCCAATTTTGGCATGGGGGGGTCTATAAATAGACATGGGGACTAGGGTTTGGGGGTTTGGAGGGGTTTTAGAGCCCTCCGATCGCGATCCAACGGATCCGATCGTGAGGTGAGGTAGGATGGGCCTAGGAAAGGTTATTGGGCTGTGTTAGAGGGGCTTCGGGCTGAGAGGAGAGAAGGGAAAAGAGGCCCGCGGGGGTTTTCGGAGACCAAAAACGTCCGACGAAATAACCGGCTACTAGTGCCGCTATATATATCCGTTGGGCTATCAAACGAGCTCCGAATGCGATGAAATTTGGCCGGCGGCCTGTCTACACTATAATGAGACCACACGCCAAGTTTCACCCCATTCCGAGAACATTTTTCGGCCACTCACAAAATAAATATTCGAAGGCACCGCGGGCGCGTGCAAGTGTGTCTGGGCTCAGAACGGACAACGGAGAGGACGAGGGAACTCGGGCGGATGCAAGTTTTGAAAACATGCTGATGCAACACACATGATGACATGGCAAGATGCAACATGCAAGCAGATGACATGGCAGAGGCAACAAATAACTGACTGACACCTGGCGCACCGGTCTCGGGGTGTCACACATATGTTCAGGAAGTGAGAAGATTGGAGGAGCATTTTGATGGATTGCAAACAGAGCACATACCTCGTGCGGAAAACAGCATTGTTGATCATCTGTCAAAATGCGCTGCGCAAAAGCTTCCTATGGGACGAGGAACTTTTGTTCTCCACCTTACTCAGCCCTCGGTATCCCTAGCAACAATGGTCAGAAAAAAGGAGGAAATTGGACTCCGGTAAGCCTCTGCCGGTCGAGCTCTCCGGGGCCCCTGGCAGGGACCCTGCCGGAAACAACTCCCATTTGCTTGGCGGGCCACATCCTGCTGTCGGACCCCCGGTCCCCGCAGTCGAAGAGTGTGCCCCCATGAATGTGGGGGTACCGTTAGTCCTTGTTGCCGAGCCCCAGGCTCCAACTTGAGCAAGGCACATTGTCCATTTCCTCCAAACAGAAGAACTTCCTGAAGAGCAAAATGAGGCTGAAAGAGTAGCCCGGAGGGCCAGTATGTACCAGTTTGTCGACGACACTCTGTACAGAGGGATGCCCGACGGTGTGAAATTGAAGTGCATTTGCCGGGAAGAAGGAAAGGAACTACTGGCAGAGATTCACAAAGGCATGTGCGGCTCCCACATTTGATCAAGGGCATTAGTTGGGAAAGCATTCTGGCAAGGATTCTATTGGCACACAGCCCTCCAAGATGCGGTTGAGCTTGTCACAAAATGTGATGTCTGTCAGTTCCATTCCAAAAACATCCATTTGCCTGCCCAAGCTCTTTAGACAATCCCTTTGTCATGGCCGTTTTTGGTCTGGGGGCTCGATATCCTCGGCCCTTTCCCCCGAGCTGCCGGGGGCTTTGAATTCTTGTTCGTTGCCATTGACAAGTTTACAAAGTGGCCGGAAGTAGCTGTCGTGAGAAAGGTGACTGCTCAGCCAGCTATCAAGTTCTTGAAAGAATTAGAGTGTCTCTTTGGGGTCCCGGCATGGATCATCACCGATAACGGCACCCAATTCACGAGCCGAGCCTTCATGCAATATGTTCATGCCCTCGGAAGCAAGATCTCATTTGCTTCTGTTGCACATCCCAGAAGCAATGGACAAGCTGAGAGGGAGAATGCTGAAGTGCTTTGTGGTCTCAAGACAAAAACCTTTGATAAGTTGCACAAGTGCAACAGGCGATGGATTGATGAGCTCCCGGTAGTTCTTTGGTCCCTCAGAATGACACCAAATCGAGCTACGGGGCAGACTCCCTTCTCCCTGGTCTATGAGGCAGAAGCAGTTATCCCCACAGAACTCATTTACGGGTCTCCTCGAGTGCTTGCCTACGATGAAGTGGTGCAAGATCAGCACTGGCGTGAAGACGATGTGCTACTCGAGGAGAACCGTCTCTGGGCCACTACGCGTGATGCATGCTATCAGCAATCATGCGTCGCTATCATAGCCGCAGGGTTCGTGCCCTATGTTTTGAGGAAGGCGAACTTGTCCTTCGGTGTGTTCAGTCGGACAAGGGTACAAACAAGTTAATGCCAAAGTGGGAAGGCCCTTACCGGGTGTTACGAGTCACCAGACCTGGCGCAGTCCGTCTGGAGACCGGAGATGGCATTAAGTTGCAAAACTCATGGAACATTGAGCATCTCTGTAAGTACTACGCGTAAGGCGCGGCTATCGGGACCTGCCCTATAGCCACCCTTTTGTACATGCCTTGCCTCAGTTGCATGTAACCCCTTGTACAAAACCCCGGCGCAGACCCTCAGCAACAGATAAAAGATTGATGCGCTATAGAGGGGGGCCCCCAATAAGATTACATGCATGCATGATCCTGTTATGAGTGTTGCATACTCATATAGATTAGATTGCATTTGGCATCATTTCATCTGCATAAACCACAGGTTCCTGCCGTGGACTTGGTTCACCCAAGAGGAGATGAAAGGAGAAGCCAACCCTGCAATCTTCGGCAAGCCAGACAAATAAGTTATTTCCATTATCCATACATGTTCTGTAAATACTTGTGCATAAGGAGACCTCCCTTCCCTTTAGAGACTTAGGTTCTCCCATCCTTTGACTCGAACGATGCTTCCGTCAGGATGGTTGTAGTGGCCTTTGGCGAGAAAGGGTTGGTGGGGGGCTAGTCCCTCTCTATGGTTTATACCCGGTAGGATCAATCCCCGGCAGCAATGGTAGCTTACCGAGAAAACTTGTTTACTTGGATGTAAAGAGGCATTCCCCCTCTACGTGGTCGTATGACACGCACAAGTCCTCGGTAAGGTTTATCTTTTCCATTAATCAACAAGTACAAACCTTACAGAACATTACATGATAAGGAAGATTACATTTATTTGAGATAAAGTTCGGCAACTGCCTACAAGTTTAAGATTGAAAAAAGATAAGTGCCCTGTAATCCCCTTCTTTGCATCCTTTACCAGGCACTGCAGTTGGAGGAGAAGAAGGTGGAGGGCGGAACCGGCTGGGATCTGACACCTCCCCAGTATCTGGGAAGCCTCGAAACCCAGCTAGGAGGAAGGAACCATAGGGCAGGTGAAGGGTGGCGCTGCCGAAAGCTCCGAGCGGAAGCAGCGGAGTCACCGGCAAATACGACTCATCGGAAAGGTCACCCCCGTTCTTGACGCGTCGTGGGTTGCCGCCACCTTCAGCGCCACCAACACCCGAAGCCCCTTTTGCAGCAGGGGGCTCAGGTACCATGATCTCCGGGCAATTCTACAGAGCGCATGGTCGTCCCCAACACCCCACTAGTCGAGAGCCACTGCACGATGGAGAAGCGAGTACAAGGGCAAGAACCTCCTCCACGCGCCAAGCCTGCAGTGCTAGAGAAGGATGGTTTCACCGCCAACAATGGGAAAACCATATCACGACTTTACGCCAACACCACGGGAAGAAGACGAATGGACCACGATCGACTACCATGCCACGCGCCTGGCCCGGTGTCGCATGCACCACCCCCCACTAAGATTGAAGCTCCGGACGGCACGATGACGAGCGCCCCGAAGTCGCCACCATCGGTGCTACCACCGCGTCGTCCACGCGTCCTCCTAAGACTTGCGGGAGAACGAGGGAGGGATCCCACTCCTCGAGCCCCGTCAAGCACAAGCTACTGCCTGGGGGCTGGCCCCAGGCTCTCTCCTTCGACATAGCCAGAAGGGCAGGCAACGGAAGGATAAGAGGGTATGGATGAATGCCTTCGCTCCTCCTCCGCTCATCCTCTTTATAGGTGTACTGGGGGTGGGGGTTGATTCCCCGGCGGGTAACTGTCATCGTCCTCCACCAATCCAAGGAAGTCGGGCCCCCGCCTTGATGCTCTTCCGCACCGCACGCCTCCGATTACCTACCCCACTCAATACATGCAACATACGTGGCTAAGGATAAGGGCGTGGTGGGAAGAGTGAATTGGCAGTTACTAGCCCATGCATTACAAGGATGGCCCCACCAGCCTTGGCGTTACGCAACGCGCGGAGGAAGCGGAAACCGGCCCAAGCTCAAAGTTATTGAAGAAGCAAAGGAAGCAATCGCCCTTGCATGTGCACTGGTTAGAGCCTACCCCGATGACGCCCAGCGGTGCGACCATGCCAGGCTTGAGGGCTTCTGTCGGTGCAACAGACCCTGGGCCCGTTGCACCAAACTATGCACAGGCTCGAGGGCAAGTTTGCAGCACCAAGTACCAGACCAAGACACGAATAGATCAGCTCCTTGATGAATCAGCAGGCTGGTCAAGGAGATCAAGACAACCAAGGTGCGAGACGCCGCCGGAAGGGAAACCATCCTTGCTGGGCATGAGAGCTTGGCGGGGAGCCGGATTCGCCCGACAGCAAGTCACCAGGATCACCCCGATAGGCTTGCCGGGGTATGCGGAGGTAAAACTCCACCTCACAGCAACACCCATCGCCAATCAATGCAGTGTCAAGCTCTAAGGTGGCTTAGTGGCCGCCCTGGATACGTGGCAGCTATTTCCTACCAGAAGAACCACCAAATGACACCCGTCCAGAGACATGTCAAGCAAACAGGAACGCAGCTGGCTAAGCAAGCCGACAAGGCTTGCCGGACGAGCTGTGATGTGACACTAAGTGGTGCATTTAATGCACTGTGTCAGCTGCAGAGTTAGGTATGATAGCACTATTTGCTATCTAATCAGCTTGGTAAGGCTGGTTTGCCACTGTGGTGACCCCTTAACCTATACAAGGAGGCACATGGCAACCGTAGAAAGGATTCGGTCATTCCAACCCGTACACACTCATATGTGCGACTACTCTCACCCCGAGGCGACCTTGCCGGGCAAGAGTGGCGTGTCCATTTTCCACCTTTCCACCATGAATCCACCAAAGCAGGAGTAGGGTTTTACGCCTCCCGGCGGCCCGAACCTGGGTAAAATCGCATGTGTGATCCCTGACGCGCAACTCGGCGCTACTCCGCTCTTTGTGCAACGTGCCCGTCCCCTTGCCGAACCAAAAGGGACCTAGGTCCCATAGGTGGTCGTGGTTATCCCGCGACAAATTACCATAATTATTAGAGTAATTTCCAGGAAAAGGCCTATGATTGAAATTACCTATATAAGCATTGCTATTCAAATTATTTCACGAGATAAAATTCACATCTACGACATCACTATTTTTCTCAATAAAAGTAGACAAAGGCACATCATTAAGATCAATAGGAGCATTTTTACTAGCAACCATTTTCATAAGAGCATCAACTTTTTCACACAAAGAATTAATTTCTTCAACCGAATTATCCTTTTTACTACTAGGAGCTCTTTCAGTATGCCATTGTGAATAATTTGCCATAATATTATCAAGAAATTTGGTAGCATCACCCAAAGTAATTTTCATAAAAGTACCACCCGCGGTGGAATCTAAAAGATTTCTAGAAACAAAATCCAATCCCGCATAAAAATTGTGTATGATCATCCAAAGATTTAAACCATGAGTAGGACAATTTCTTAGCATCAATTTCATTCTTTCCCAAGATTGTGCAACATGTTCATGCTCAGGTTGCTTGAAATTCATGATTTGCGTTCTAAGGGAAATAATTTTCGAGGGCGGGGAATACTTAGTAATAAAAGCATCTTTGCACTCATCCCAAGAATCGGTACTATTGCGAGCAAAGAAGAAAACCAAATTTTTGCACGATCCCGCAAAGAGAAAGGAAATAATTTCAACTTCACAATATCATTATCCACATCTTTTTTCTTTTACATATCACACAATTCAACGAATGTGTTTAGATGGGACGTGGCATCCTCATTAGGAGTACTGAAAAATTGCTCTTTCATAACAAGATTCAACAAAGCGTCATTAATATCACAAGATTCCGCACTGGTGGTGGGAGGAGCAATCGGAGTGCTAATAAAATCATTGTTATTGGTATTGAAAAAATCATACAACTTGGTGCTTTCATAAGACATCATAACTACGCAAGCAAGATCACAAACAGAAACATATCTAACGAGAAAACGGCGAACGAAAAAGAGGGTGAATAAAACAGAAAACTTTTGTGAAGTGGGGGAGATGAAAACGAGAGGCGAATGGAAAATAATGTAAATTGCAAGGAGATGACATTTGTGATGAGGAACCTGATAGTTGTTGATGATGCCTCCCCGGCAACGGCGCCAGAAATTCCTTTTGATGTCGCTTGAACTATGTCGGTATTTCCCCAAATAGGAAGGGATGATGCAGCACATCTACGGTAGGTATTTCCTTTAGTGATGAGACCAATGTTATCGAACCAGTAGGAGGACCAAAAAACACTATGTAAATGGTACCTGCACACAAATAACAAATACTTGCAACCTAACGTGTAAGAGAGGTTGTCAATCCCTCTCGGGTAATTGATTGGTAAAAGGATAGATGAGTAGTGGCAAATGGAACAACGGCAAATAAATTCAGTGAGGTATTTTTGGGTTTTTGATAATATATATCTGAAAATAAAAATTGAAAATAGAAGAAAAGGCAAATGGCAATATAGATCTGAAAGTATATGATAGGAAAATAGACCCGGGGGCCATAGATTTCACTAGTGGCTTCTCTCGAGAAATAGCAAACGGTAGGTAGACAAATTACTGTTGGACAATTGATAGAAAAGCAAATAGTTATGACGATATCCAAGACAATGATCATGTATATAGGCAACACATTCAAGATTAGTAGACCGACTCCTGCCTACATCTACTACTGCCTACGGACCTAAAGGGCTGAGGTGAACTACTCACGTATCATTGGAGAGGCACCAATGAGGATGATGAACCCCTCCGTGGTCGTGTTCCCCTCCGGCGGAGTGCCGGAAAAGGGCTCTAGATCGAATCTCGTGGTTCTGGAACTTGCGGCGGCTAGAACAAAATTTTGTGGACCCCTATGGTTTCTGGAGTATTAGGGTATTTATAGAGCGAAGAGGCGGAGAGGGAGGCCACCGAGGTGGGCACAACCCACCAGGGGGCCTAGGCGCACCCTGGTGGGTTGTGCTCCCCTCGGAGCAGCCCCCCATGTTCTTCTTTGGCCCATTGTGTGTCTTATGACCCAGAAAAATTCTCCAAAAAGGTTCACTGCGTTTGGACTCCGTTTGGTATTGATTTTCTGTGATGTAAAAAACAAGCAAAAACAGTAACTGGCACTAGGCACTATGTCAATAGGTTAGTCCCAAAAAATGATATAAAATTGCTATAAAATGATTGTAAAACATCCAAGAATGATAAGATAACAGCATGGAACAATAAAAAATCATAGATACGTTGGAGACGTATCAAGGTGTACCAGAACATTTTCAGTTTCAGTTTCATAACCATGAAAAGGATCAGATTCAACCAAAGCGATTAACTCAGGATCGACAAAGAATTCATAATCCTTATCGGTGACAAAGATAGGAGAAGTAGCAAACTTTGGATCATATTTCAATCTCTCTATCATAGTATTTCCTTTTAGCTTACTCTGTAATTTCTTAACATCATCTCAATCATTACAAGCAAGAATTTCTCTAGCTGTCTCCCCGTCTATAATATAACCTTCAGGTATCTTAGGCATTTCAACTGTAGGAGATCTAGGCATAATAAGTGAATTATTATTTTCATTAGTATCAATATTCTCATGTTCTTTAGCTTTAGCAATTTTTTCATCAATAAATTTACCTAGCGGCACAGTATCATCAAGCAAAGTACTACGATCATCACAAGTTCCATTTATAATAGAAGTAGTATCATCAATTACTTGCAACATATCAGAAGAATAGCACGTGGTGGTGTCGCAAGCCTACTTAAAACAGAAGGTGAATCAAGTGTGGAGCTACATGGAAGTTCCTTACCTCCCCTAGTCTTAAAGGGTACAATCTTAGTCTTAGCGTCTTTCAGATTCTTCACAAGGTAAAATCCCAAGTGAACGCAATAAATAGAGTTATGCTCCCCGGTAACGGCGCCTGAAAAAGGTCTTGATAAACCACAAGTATAGGGGATGGCGATAGTCTTCGACGGTAGTATTTCACCCAAATTTGTTGATTCGACACAAGGGGAGCCAAAGAATATTAATGAGCCTTCTGCAGTAAAGTGTTTAGTAGCATAGTTGTTTGATAGTTTTGATTGTAGCAGTAATAGTAGCAATAGTAACAGGAACAATAACAGCAGTAGATTGTGATGATTATAACAACAACAGTAATAGTAACTTAGCAAAGATCAATATGAGAAAAGCGTAGGCATTGGATCAGTGATTGATATTTGTGTCGGATGACATTCATCATATAACAACCACAACCTAGAGCGATACACAATAGCTCTGACTTGTCAATGTAATGTAGGCATGTATTTCATATATAGTCATACATCACTGGTATGCGTCGGTGCTATACATATGGTTTTTAACCCCTTTCCGCGACGGCGTTCGGAACCATTGCCAAGTGAGTGACTGTGATAGGGGGGTCCTTCCCACACGACCCAGAAACCATCGAGGATATGCCCTCCTGGCACACACGCTCGGCAAAATGAGGTCGTGTGCGACCGGTGAACGCTCAAATACGGTTATACGTACAGTAGTCCTAAAAAATATAATTATACAGGCGAAATCATTTCCCATCATAAGTACATCCCACACAGTCAGTCCCCGCTAAACGTTTATGTTCATATGTACATCCCACACAGCCGCTCCAAGGAAAATGTTTCCATTCGCAGGTACATCACACACAATTTTCCCTGTTAAATCGTTTGTGATAGCATTGCCATTGCACACGATATTAACAATTTTACCGTTTGAATTATTGAATGCATCACACACTGTGCATTGAAGAAACTGTGTGGCCAAGGCTATCCATCACACATAGTTTTTATGTGGTAAACGTTTGCGCAAGGTGGCCTAACGCAAATAGTTTTCAAGAGGATGTCGTGTGTGATTGTGTGTGCAGTGGAGATTGATCGCACACGTAGTGGATCCTAGAAACGTGTCTGATCTCCACGTCTATCACAGACATTTCACTTTCGCAAATCATGTGCAGTGTAGTCCCTAATTAATCCCTAAATTAAAAATCACATGTTTTGAATTTGAAAGTAGGCAATCACTTATTTCATATCCAACCATGTTTACTACAAATATAGGTTCAACCACGAATGCATAATTTGATGCACAGGTACATATACTGAAGAACTACAGAAGCACCAAGTAAAGAATGATGAACCAAAGTTGTACTAAAGACTGTAAAGAGAGAGGCGAAAGACATTCTGGTTGCTGGAGAAAGTGAAACGGAATGCCCATATTGTGCCCTCCTCCATGCGTAATGCGCGCACGACTCTAGGGCAACCCCATGTGATGGCTGCCCGTCCATCCTTCACTATCTTCATTACGACTTCTCGATGCTCATTGTAGACTGGATGAAATACTTTAACCTTCATTGCAAGTCCACCAATCATGTACTTTGTGAGGTAATCTTGAGTGAACTGCTTCGGGAACCACTGTGAACGAAAAATATTCAGACATTGTTGTCTAACAACTCATTATGGGCAGTAAAAAGAGAAGGCTGCAGAGTTTGTAGTTACCATCCTACAGCACACTTTCGTGTTGGATAGAGCATACACAAATAATTTGCTTGCCACCGTTTGTATCTTTTTGCTAATAATCCTTATTAGTTTCCTCACTTGATGCTTGTTCATGAATATCTCATTGCCCCATACGCAAAAAGGGTCGATGCGTGGATCCTTGCCAAGGGCATATGTACCTACAAGCAACAAGTCAATATTAGAAGCTAACAAGTGTCCAGCCCTAGATCTATATGCACTACATTATGGAACGACTGGGGGAGTACAACCCGAGGGATGAAGCTAACCTCGGCGGAAAATGGTGGCCACTCCCGTTGTTGTCCTCCATAAGTAGTGGAAAGGCATGATATGTACAGCAACCTTGACATCAAACAAATATAGTAAAGGTAAACAACATCATATCCAAATGATAGCTTGAATGTGTTGGTTTTAGCATGTTGTTAAAGAAGATATAAAATGGAAGGCAATGTTACCGACAGCAGGCTTAACAGCCATCAAATATTGCAATTCAAACTGGTATTGTTGAAAATGAATAGAACGTAGGTAATGCTTAAACATCACACTGGATAAATGTGTAAAACTAAAATAAAGGGCATGTGTTAACTACACCAGGCATAACTGGAACCAAATATAGCTGTTCAAACTGGTATTGATGCAGTCGAGCGGCACAGTTCTGACTTGCACATAATGAACTACACATTGTGAATGACTAGAATAAATAAGGCATAAATGATCAGTATAACAACGAAATATAGCCATTGAAAACTGGACAGAGTCTCACTGCAACCAACCTAACAAGCAAATACAGATAAACATGGCATATGCTTGAAAACTGGACATATGCTCGCTGCAACCAACCTAACAAGAAAATACAGATAAACAAGGGATCTGCTTGAAAACTGGAAAAATGCTAAAAAAACAATCTAACAACCAAATACAGATAAACAAGTCATCTGCTTGATAACTGGACAAATGCTCACTACAACCAAACTAAGAACCAAACACATATAAACAAGGCATATGCTCGATAACTGGAAAAATGCTCACTGCAACCAACCTAACAACCAAATACAGATAAACCAGGCATCTACTCACTATAAACAACCAAATATAGCCACTAGTACGCGTCAGTGCTATACAAACGGTTTTTAACCCCTTTCCGCGGCGGCATTTGCAACCGTCGCCAAGTGAGTGTGTGCGATAGGGTGTCCTTCCCACACGACCCAGAAATCGTCGGCGATAAGCCCTCCTAGGACCCAGGCTGGGGCCGTGTGCGATCGAGCAAGGCATCGAAACCCAATCATTTCCGTAGGTATGTACATCCCACAAGGTAATCCAAGAAAATCATTTCCGTAGGTATGTACATCCCACACGGTGAATCCCAAAAAAAACATTTTCTTTCGTATGTATATCACACACAGTCAATCCAAGGAATACGTTTCCGTTCTTATGTACATCCCACACAGTCAATCGAGGGAAAACGTTTCCATTTGGATGTACATCCCACACAGTTTTTTGTATACGCTAGTGTGTGAAAGGTGTAACTATCACACACGCTCTGCCTTGGTTAACTGTTTGCTTTCATTAACAAGATCACACACGATTTGATGTAGAAAACTGTGTGGCATTGGGCTATCCATCACAAGCACTTTTACTACTAGAACCGTTTGCAAAGTTCCATGACCGTCTGTTCTCTTTTTATTTTTGCCTGTAATTTATTATTATAATTGGAAATTTTGAAATATGAAACGTGCAATTCAAATTCTCAACACAATGGTTCAACTCTGAATCCATAAATAAAATTGCCAGTACAATATGTTCAGTAATTACAGGATTAGGCAGCAATTAACTATGATGAACCACAGTATTTAAAGGCGGTAAAGGTGCAGAGACAAGTGTAAATCATTTTGACTGCCGACAGTGTTGAAGAAGCGGAATGCCCATAATGTGCCTTCCTGCATGCCATAGGCATGAACCACTTTTGTCCAACCCCTTGTGACGATCGCCCGCCTATCCTTCACCGCCTTCAGGAAGACTTCTAGAGCATTATCATGGTAGCATGAATTATATACTTTAACCTTAGTTGCCTCCACTCCGGTCATGTAGTTTGCAAGGTAATCATCAGTAAATGGCTTCGGAAACCACTAAATAGCCTCCACTCTCATTTCTTTCGCCTAACAATCTTTCTTAGTTTCCTCACTTGATGCTTGTTCATGAATATCTCATTGCCCCATACGCAAAAGGGATCGAAGCGTGGATCAGTGCCGCTCATATATGTACCTACAAGCAACCAGTAAATGTTAGAAGCTAAACTGAGATTGCACAAATGATGTAAAATACAACTACCTATGTTCCAAAGTACAACTATTTTTTTAGATTTCAATATGAACTACATACGGATGTATAAAGAATTGTAGATATAGTTTAGATTAGAATCTAGAATTCTAGATTCACTCATTTTGCTCCTTATGTAGTCTATATTGGAATCTCTAAAAATACTTATATTTAGGAATAGATGGTGCATAGGACATGGGATGCAGCTAACCTCGGCGGCAAACAACAGCATCGCCCATTGTAGCCCTGTAGAAGTACATGGAAAGCCAATGTTAACTACAACAGGGTTAACATCCACCAAAAATAGCAAATGGTAATAAAATGACAGCATGTGCAGAGATATCTTCATTTCAAAAGAGTAGCACGGTAGCAAAGGGACGGATTAAAAAATGGATACAACTGTTAATTGCAACAGGCTTAACAACATCCTAATTCATGTTTTGTAAGTTTGTAGCCATTGAAATACAACTCTTTAAAAATGGATACAATTGTTAATTGTAACAGGCTCAATGGCCATTGAAACCGGTACTGATAAAAATGCAATTGGCAGAGTTAAACATCACAAGGCAGGTGCTGCCAGAGCAGATAATGGCCTAGTTGTCTATAAAAAAGGTAGGGAAAATAGCTCAAACGTGTTAGGCATGTTTACTACAACATGCTTAATACATCGACAGTAAAAAAACATAGCCATTAATTGCAACTGGTATTGGTAAGATTGAACTGGTGGGTACATACTTGGTAAGTGTGACACCCCGAGACCGATGCGCGAGGTGTCAGCCAGTTACTCGTCGCCGTTGCCATGTCATCTGCTTGCGTGTTGCATCTTTGCCTTGTCATCGTGTGCATTGCATCTTCATGTTTTCAAAACTTGCATCCGACTGAACTCCCTCGTCCTTTTCGTTGTCTGTTCTGAGCCCACACACACTCGCACGCGCCCGCGGCGCCTCTGAATATTTATTTTATGAGTGTCCGGAAAACGTTCTCGGAATTGGTTGAAACTTGGCGTGTGGTCTTATTATAACATAGGTAGCCGCATGTCAAGTTTCGCCGCGTTCGGAGTTCGTTTGATAGCCCAGCGGTTAACCGCGTTGTCCGTCGGAAGCCTTTCTCTTTTGGCCCAGCACCCCTCTCCAATAGCCCAGAAGCCCATTCTAACCTCCCCCCCATCCTCTCGGTCGTTGGATCGTGATCGCGTGGCTGCGAACCGCTCCTCATTTGGACACTCCTAGCTCCCTCTACCTATAAATATGTGTCTTCCCCGTATTTTTCTCGCAGATCAAACCCTAGCCTAGCCTCCCCGCCGCCACCGGACGCATCTGAGACGGCCGGACATGTCCGCCGCCAACTCCCGCACCAACCAGCTTCCGCCACGTCACCTCTCTCTCTCCTCCTCGCCGCCGGCCCGCCGAGCCCATCCGCCGCCGCCAGCCGCCGTAGCGCTCGGCTCCTCCGCCCCGCACCAGCGTTGTCTCCGCGCCGCCCCGGTCAGCCTTCCCCGCCGCCGATCCGCCCGAGCGCCGCCGTCGGCTCATCGCCGGACCCAGCCGCCCGCACGTCGCGCGCGCCGCCTCCCGCGCCTCCAGCCTCGCCGCCCCACGCCGCCTGGGTCGGCCTGCCCGCCGCCCGGGTGCCCTCGCCGGCCGGCCACCGGATCCACCTTC
Source organism: Secale cereale (assembly GCA_902687465.1). NCBI lineage: Eukaryota > Viridiplantae > Streptophyta > Magnoliopsida > Poales > Poaceae > Secale > Secale cereale. The sequence goes on along the minus strand of LR738711.1, from coordinate 236,214,699 downwards.
CCTCGCCGCCTCGTGCCGGATCTGGTGCCCCTGCGGCCGGATCGGCCTTCTCAGGCCGTCGTCCATCATCGCCGTTGACGGCGTCATCCCAGCTCGCCTTGGCCTCATCGGGAGGTCGGGGATGAGCCCCATCTCCGTGTGGGCCGGCCCGTCTTCTCCCCGCTGCTGGCCCAGCTCCCCGAGACAGCGCCTCGGCCCAGCCTCGCCGGCCCGGGCCTGCCTCAACCCCTTCGCCGAACTGGGCTTGGCCCATGGGTGAGCGCCCCTCTATCCCTCGCCATGTGCGTCTTATAGTATCATACGCTCACTTTTCCTCTATGTTTTTTTGGCTAAGTCCTAGAAAACTTGTTGTCTGATGCATACTTTGTGATGTTGTAACTTTTTGTGTGCATGCCCAAATTGTGCATATGATATGTCAAAATGATCGTGGTGATGTGCTCTTCATTTTGTTCCATTGTGACATGCTTGTTTGAGTTCATCTTGATGCTCTAATCCTCGTTGCAAGAGTGCTACTTGTTTAAAACTGATGTTAACTATAATTTTGTTGCATGCTTGTGATGCTTGTAACTTTGTACATGTTGATCCAAATGGAGCATATGATATGTCAAAATGTTCATTGTATAGTGGTCTACATGATGGTTGCTGTAGCATTCATGTTAGATGCCATATTGCCATGTTAATCTCTGTTGCAAAAGTGCATTTGGCTGTTAAGTGCCGAAACTTGTTGTGAGATGCTGATTTCACTTGCTCATTGCTATTGATGTGTTTGTCTTCATGCCACATGTCTTTATGTTTTAGAAGCACAATCATATGGTCTTTGCTGTGGTGCAATCCTATTTTCATGATATGCCTTGAGGTGACTTAAACAAGCTTGTAAACATGCCATGCCAATGTTGCTGTTTTTATACTTAGTGAAAAAACTACTAAGTCTGGAATCTGTTAACCTGATGCTATGTTTGCTTCATGCTCCACTCTAATACATGCTTGTTTTGGAGTGGCCAATGATCATGTCTTGTTGTCCATGTTATTGTCTATCCATTCATGCCCTTGCTTGCTTATTTGGCATGTTGTAGCTTATTTATTTCTTGCTCTCAAGTTGCTATAAATTTCACCTGTCGGCATTTTATCAGCATGTTTAATTTGGTGAAGCTTGTTGTTATTGAAACATGCCTCCTATGGAGTTGCTCCAATGGAGTTGTTTGATGTATGATATGTCTATTACATGTCCATTCTCTTTATATACTTAGTAGAGTTGATATGCTTGTTGTTTTGTGCCTCCGAAGGCAGCATCGTGATGATGTTTTTGTCTTCCCAGATTTTGACCAAATCTGGATAAATTTATTGCAACTTTCCATGCTTGGTTAATTGTGTTCCAGCAAGTTTTTGGATGTGTTCTAAGTTCATGCTTGTTAAGTATCATGTCTACTTCACATCCATGCTTCTTGTTATCATGTTTGAGTGTTGTAGCATATATTTACCTTGCTCCAAAGTTGCTATGTGGCTGTTAACTTCAGCTTGTTGTTATATCTTGTTTCATGTGTATGTGTTGAACCGTTGCTCCGTTTTGAGTGTGCCCTATATGAAACTTATGTGTTTTTGCATGTAGAAGCATAATATCATGTTGTTTTCATGTTTGGAGTGTGCTTGCTTGATGTTTGGGTGCATCTTGCACCGTTGCCTTGCTTGTCTTGTTTTGCTCATATCTTCTAGGCCGTAGCTCCGAATTAAACAAACTTTATATGAAACTTGACTAGAATTTCGTGTAGATCATCATGGTGCATGTTAACTTGCTGTTTAACAACTTTAACTTAAGGTTTGTTCAGATCTGGACCCATTTCAAAACGTGCATATGAGGACTTACCGGAATGGTTATATATTGATTCCGGCCTCATTTAAACTTGTTGGTTTGTGTTGTTCTTGTGTGCTTCATCCCTTGCCATGTTTTGTATCATATAGACTTGTCTTGCATCATACTTGGTTGAGCTTCTTGTCATGTTCTTGTGTTGTGTGTTTACTTTGTTGTGTGCTTCTTCTCGCTAGTTCTTTTCCGTTGCGATCGTGAGGATTCGTTCATCTACACGTGGTTCGTCTTCGAGGATTCTTCTTCGTCTTCGAGGATTCTTCTTCGTCTTCTTCATGGATCCGTTCTTCTTCCTTGCGGGATCTCAGGCAAGATGACCATCACCTTGGATACCTTTACTATCATTGACATGCTTAGTTGTCTCGATGCTATCATTACATGTCGCACTACCCATCATTATTGTCAGCCCCTCTCCTTGTTGCCATGAAACCTCTAACCTTTGACACCTTCCCAGCAAAACCGTTGCTTGGCTATGTTACCCGCTTGCTCAGCCCCTCTTATAGCGTTGTTAGTTGCAGGTGAAGATGAAGATCGTTCCATGTTGGAACTTGTTGTTGGAATATCACAATATATCTTATTATATCTTAACACACCTATATACTGGGCATGGGTGGAAGGCTTGGCCTTTTGCTCGGTGTTTTGTTCCACTCATGCCACCTTAGGAGCCGATAAACCGGTGTTATGTTCCTTGATTTTGCGTTCCTTACACGGTTGGGTATATGGGGACCCCTTGACACTTCGCCTTTGAATAAAACTCCTCCAGCAAGGCCCGACATTGGTTTTAATTTGCCTCATAATAACAACTTAATTAAATAAGTAAATTTGCATAGGGGGTCATGCCCTCAAGGATTCTTTTCTACATAGCAGGGGGGCCAGTGCTGATAGTGTTGGTCCCAAACGGGGAGTATGCGGGGCCACCTTGGGGAAACCCGAGGGCTGGTTTTACTCGTATGATCGCCCATCCGGTCGTGGCCTGAGACGAGATACGCGCGGCTACTATCAGGGTGTCGACACACCGGGAGGTCTTGCTGGACTTGTTTTACCATTGTCGAAATGTCTTGTGCACCGGGAATTCCGAGTCTAATCGGGCCTTCCCTAAGATAGGGGGTAATATTATTATTATCTCTGCTGATCGTGAGAGCTTGTGATGGGCTAAGTTGGGACACCCCTGCAGGGTTATGATCTTTCGAAAGCCGTGCCCGCGGTTATGTGATAGATTGGAATTTGTTAATGTCCGGTTGTAGAAAACTTGACAGAGGATCCGAAGTAAAACACACAACTGTGTGAGTAACCGTGACTGTCTCTTTTCACTTTGAGAAGAGAACACGGTGGGGTTATGTTTGACTCGTAGGTAGTTCAGGATCTTTAGCGATCATTACTAGTTTGCGACCATTTGCGTAGATGCTCATCTTATTCTTGTACTCGTAATTTAGCCACCATATCTATGCTTAGCCGCTGCTACAGCCTCACCACTTTACCTCTTCCTACCCTTTAAGCTTTGATAGTCTTGTTACCCATGGTTATGGGATTGCTGAGTCCTCGTGGCTCACAGATACTACAACAACAGTTGCAGGTGCAGGTTTCCGATGTCTTGACGTGAGAGCCGTGATCGTTGTGTTGGAGTAATTTCTTCTTCTTCTTCTTCAGTCTTGGCTTGGGTTCCGGGTCGGCAGCCTGGGATAGCAGATGGATGTCGTTGTGCTTTTCATGTTTGCATCCGTAGTTGGATTCCTTGTATTCATGTTGTTGTATTCATGTGACTTGTATGTATTGTTGTATCCCCCATGTATGTATGTATTGGTACGATGTAATGATATCCATCTTGCTAAGCGCCCGAAATGCGATTGTGCCCCAATCACGTAAGTGTCACGTGATCGGGATAGAATCGCATCTTGGGCCTGACAAGTTGGTATCAGAGCCTCGACCGACCATAGGAGCCCCCTTGATTGATCATAGCTTGGCCGTTGTCGAGTCTAGCAGAAAACTTTTTCGGAGTCTAGTTATATCGGAGAGTAGGAATTATTTTTACTCCTCAGTCCCTTCATCGCTCTGGTGAGTAATCTTGACGTAGGTGTTTTGAATTACCCGCTTCCCCTTCAATTTTTTTACGATCACGCGGTTAGTTTTCGTTCGTTGCGTTGTCAGTTCTTTCATCTGGTGCATCTCTCGTCAAGTGGATTCGACCCTCTTCTTCTTTACAAGCTTAATCCTCGATCCAACCGATGTTGTTTCTCCTTCCGAAGTGGTATTTATTTTTCCCACCCGCCCACCCTTTTGCTTCTCGGAACCGGAGTCCTTAATCGAGTATCCATCCTACTCGTGTGAAGTCTTTGCTTTCTTTCATCAATTATTTCAACTGGTGAATTCTCGTCTAGTTCGGCATACTTCATCTATTTTCTTTTCCGGTGGTTTTTCAATTCGAAGTTCTCGGTGTTGTTCATATTCTTTCATCGGCCCAAATGTTCCCAATTGCTCGTTCACCTCTCGCTAATTAATCATTCCAGAGTTCCGAAGATATCTTATGAGATTCGTGTTTGCCTTCAAATTAATTCGAGGTTGTCACCTCATTCGAGTCTTTCAAGCGTTCCGGTGCATCATCTCCATTTCGTTCCTTTCCAACGGTGTTTTCTCTTCGGTGGGCTCATAACCCACAGGTCTTTTCCCAAGATCTTACCTGACTCTTCTAATTTCCCGGAGTGTTCCTAAATTCTTTTCTAATGTGACGTAAGTATGGATTCCATCAGTCATGTGCCTTCTCCAAGATTGCTTGTAATTCTTTCGTTGTTGGATCAACCTTTCTTCTTTTCATTCTTCCGGAGTACCTCAATAATTTTGGTGGCGTTCCTCGTCGTCATCTGAAGTCCGAAGAAGAGTTTTACTCTAATTCTTGTCCGTTCTCTCGAAGATTCTTCGTTCAAGATCGTGGCAATCTCCTTAATTGTTTCGATCATCAAGACTTCTTTTTCTGTATCCATCCAGAGTATTCATGAATTCTTTTCTTTGTGTTCCTCCGAAGGCCATCATTTCAGAAGATTACTTCGCTCTCAGTTTTCAACTTTGTCCCCCAAATATTCTTCATTAATGTCTCTTTGTTCGTCTCGCATTTGTCCGGTGCTTCGTTCAAATATTCTTTAATCAGTTCACGATCTCTTTGTTCTCGTCATTCTAATTCCCTCGAGTTATTTATTCTTCCCGGCGATTCATTCTCTTGTATTCACTCCATTTTAATTCTTCCCGGTGGCTTGTTCTTTCTTCACTCGGCTTGAATTCTTATGGTGGTTTGCTCTTTTTCTTCACTCGGCTTCAATTCTTACGGTGGTTCGCTCAAGAGTTCTTTCTGGTGCTATCATATCAATCCATCATTTTATTCCAATCCTACCGGTGTTTCATGAAGATTTTCGTAAGTTTGGGCTATATCCCTCTTTAATCAAATTCAACGAGATTAAGTAATATGCAAAACCATTGATTCTCATCAATTTAATTGGTGGAGGATAAGCATAACATAATTCTTATTCTTATTCTTCAAGTTGTTTAATCCTTTCCTTTCAGAGTTTATTCATTATGAATAAATTCTAGTTCCAAGTGTTGTCATCTTTTCTTTTCCGGAGTTCAAATTTTCTCGGCTATCTCGTCGGACCCCGTCAATTCACTGCAAGGATTTAATCTTATTCTTTTCATCCGTCATTTCTATATCATCATCATTTCGTTACCGGAGTTCTTCATAGTGGTTCTTCATCAGTTAATCCATTCTTCAAATATTGAGCAATTCTTCTGGAGCAGCTCAAGCATTCTTGTCTTTTGCCTCTCGAATGCAAATAATTCTCCGTATTCTTTTGAAGTGGAGTTTTGCATTTCTTCCTTCATCTCAACTGTTCAATCTTTTGGTTATGGCATAATTCACCTCAAGTTTTGAGATGTTTACATAAGTCCACGACAAGCTTATTCTTTTGTTGTTGATTTTCTCAACAACTCCGTTCAAACCTTTCTCTTCAAGATTCTCTTTCAAATTAATTTGTGGGGGTAGTTGTCATCTTCTTCTCCATTCTTTTAATTCCATCATTTCAATTATTCCAGAGACATTGTATTCTCCATTTCGTCATGTTTTTATTCAATCATCTCAAGTTCTTGTCCTATTCCATTCATGTTCAACTGGTGTGCTATTTCTTTCAGTTTCAGCCGGAGTGCTGCCCAAATTCCTTCGTTTTAATTCCTTTTCTATCTCTTTTAACCGGAGTGGCTTTCAATGTATTCTTGTTCCTTCAGCTCATGTTTCATGCCTTCCAACCTAATTGGTTATCGTGTATTCCTTGTTCCTCTTTTGTAATGGAGCTTCTCTTTCTCATTCATCTCCATTATATTCTTTCTTTCCATGTTGTTCATCCTCTCAAGGTTCTTTTCTTTCACTCTTTTGTCCTCGAAGAACTTTGTTCTTCCTTTTTCTCCTCCGTCTCGTTCCTAAGATCTCGGGATGGGATCTCTTGTTAGTAGGGGAGTGTTGTGACACCCCGAGACCGATGCGCCAGGTGTCAGCCAGTTATTCGTGCTGTTGCCATGTCATATGCTTGCGTGTTGCATCTTTGCCTTGTCATCGTGTGCATTGCATCTTCATGTTTTCAAAACTTGCATCCGGCCGAAATCCCTCGTCCTTTCCGTTGTCCGTTCTGAGCCCAAACACACTCGCACGCGCCTGCGGCGCCTCCGAATATTTATTTTATGAGTGGCCGGAAAACGTTCTCGGAATGGGTTAAAACTTGGCGTGTGGTCTTATTATAGCATAGGTAGACCGCCTGTCAAGTTTCGTCGCGTTCGGAGTTCATTTGATAGCCCAGCGGTTAACCGCGTTGTCCGCCGGAAGCCTTTCTCTTTTGGCCCAGCACCCCTCTCCAACAGCCCACAAGCCCATTCTAACCCCCTCCATCCTCTCGGTCGTTGGATCATGATCACGTGGCCGCGAACCGCTCCTCATTTGGACACTCCTAGCTCCCTCTACCGATAAATATGTGTCTTCCTCGTATTTTTCTCGCACATCAAACCCTAGCCTAGCCTCCCCGCTGCCACCGGACGCGTCCGAGACGGCCGAACATGTCCGCCGCCGCCTCCCGCACCAACCAGCTTCCGCCACATCACCTCTCTCTCTCCTCCTCGCCGCCGGCCCGCGGAGCCCATCATGGGCCCGTGCGGGCTCATCCGCCGCCGCCAGCCGCCGTAGCGCTCGGCTCCTCCGCCCCGCACCGGCGTCGTCTCCGCGCCGCCCCGCTCAGCCTTCCCCGCCGCCGATCCGCCCGAGCGCCGTGGTCGGCTCGTCGCCGGACCCCCGCGCCCGCACGTCGTGCACGCCGCCTCCAGCCTCGCCGCCCCGCACCTCCTAGGTCAGCCTGCCCGCCGCCCGGGTGCCCTCGCCGGCCGGCCACCGGATCCACCTCCCCTCGCCGCCTCCTGCCAGATCCGGCGCCCCTGCGGTTGGATCGGCCTTCTCAGGCCGCCGTCCATCGTCGCCGTTGACGGCGTCGGCCCAGCTCGCCTCGGCCTCATCGAGAGGTCGGGGATGAGCCCCATCTCCGCGTGGGCCGGCCCGTCTTCTCCCCGCTGCTGGCCCAGCTCCCCGAGACAGCGCCTCGGCCCAGCCTCGCCGGCCCGGGCCTGCCTCAACCCCTTCGCCGAACTGGGCTTGGACCATGGGTGAGCGCCCATCTATCCCTCGCCATGTGCGTATTATAGTATCATACGCTCACTTTTCCTCTGTGTTTTTTTGGCTACGTCCCAGAAAACTTGTTGTCTAATGCATACTTTGTGATGTTGTAACTTTTTGTGTGCATGTCCAAATTGTGCATATGATATGTCAAAATGATCGTGGTGATGTGCTCTTCATTTTGTTCCATTGTGACATGCTTGTTTGAGTTCATCTTGATGCTCTAATCCTCGTTGCAAGAGTGCTACTTGTTTAAAACTATTGTTAACTATAATTTTGTTGCATGCTTGTGATGCTTGTAACTTTGTGCATGTTGATCCAAATGGAGCATATGATATATCAAAATGTTCATTGTGAAGTGCTCTACATGATGGTTGATGTAGCATTCATGTTAGGTGCCATATTGCCATGTTAATCTCTATTGCAAAAGTGAATTTGGCAGTTAAGTGCTGAAACTTGGTGTGAGATGTTGATTTCACTTGCTCATTGCTATTGATGTGTTTGTCTTCATGCCACATGTCTTTATGTTTTAGAAGCACAATCATATGGTCTTTGTTGTGGTGCAATCCTATTTTCATGATATGCCTTGTGGTGACTTAAACAAGCTTGTAAACATGCCATGCCAATGTTGCTATTTTTATACTTAGTGAAAAAACTGCTAAGTCTGGAATCTGTTAACCTGATGCTATGTTTGCTTGATGCCCCACTCTAATCCATGGTTGTTTTGGAGTGGCCAGTGATCATGTCTTGTTGTCCATGATATTGTCTATCCATTCATGCCCTTGCTTGCTTATTTGACCTGTTGTAGCTTATTTATTTCTTGCTCTTGAGTTGCTATTAATTTTACCTGTCAGGATTTTATCAGCATGTTCAATTTGGTGAAGCTTCTTGTTATTGATCCATGCCTCCTATGGAGTGGCTCCAATGGAGTTGTTTGATGTATGATATGTCTATTACATGTCCACGCTCTTTATATACTTAGTAGAGTTGATATGCTTGTTTCTTTGTGCCTCCGAAGGCAACATCGTGATGATGTTTTTGTCTTCCCAGATTTTGACTAAGTCTGGATAAATTTATTGCAACTTGTCATGCTTGGTTAATTGTGTTCCAGCAAGTTTTTGGATGTGTTCTAAGTTCATGCTTGTTAAGTATCATGTATAATTCACATCCATGCTTCTTGTTATCATGTTTGAGTGTTGCAGCATATATTTACCTTGCTCCAAAGTTGCTATGTGGCTGTTAACTTCAGCTTGTTGTTATATCTTGTTTCATTTGTATGTGTTGAACCGTTGCTCCGTTTTGAGTGTGACCTATATGAAACTTGTGTATTTTTGCATGTAGAAGCATAATATCATGTTGTTTTCATGTTTGGAGTGTGCTTGCTTCATGTTTGGGTGTATCTTGCACCGTTGCCTTGCTTGTCTTGTTTTGCTCATATTTTCTAGGCCGTAGCTCCGAATTAAAAAAACTTTATATGAAACTTGACTAGAATTTCGTGTAGATCAGCATGGTGCATGTTAACTTTCTGTTTAACAACTTCAACTTAAGGTTTGTTCAGATCTGGACCCATTTCAAAACGTGCATATGAGGACTTACCGGAATGGTTATATGTTGATTCCGGCCCCATTTAAACTTGTTGGTTTGTGTTGTTCTTGTGTGCTTCATCCCTTGCCATGTTTTGCATCATATAGACTTGTCTTGCATCATACTTGGTTGAGCTTCTTGTCATGTTCTTGTGTTGTGTGTTTACTTTGTTGTGTGCTTCTTCTCGCTAGTTCATTTCCGTTGCGATCGTGAGGATTCGTTCGTCTACACGTGGTTCATCTTCAAGGATTCTTCTTCGTCTTCTTCATGGATCCGTTCTTCTTCCTTGCGGTTTCTCAGGCAAGATGACCATCACCTTGGATACCTTTACTATCATTGCCATGCTTAGTTGTCTCGATGCTATCGTTACATGTCGTGCTACCCATCATTATTGTCAGCCGCTCTCCTTGTTGCCATGAAACCTCTAACCTTTGACACCTTCCCAGCAAAACTGTTGTTTGGCTATGTTACCCGCTTGCTCAGACCCTCTTATAGCGTTGTTAGTTGCAGGTGAAGATGAAGATCGTTCCATGTTGGAACTTGTTGTTGGAATATCACAATATATCTTATTATATCTTAACACACCTATATACTGGGCATGAGTGGAAGGCTTGGCCTTTTGCTCGGTGTTTTGTTCCACTCATGCCACTTTAGGAGCCGATAAACCGGCGTTATGTTCCTTGATTTTGCGTTCCTTACACGGTTGGGTATATGGGGACCCCTTGACACTTCGTCTTTGAATAAAACTCCTCCAGCAAGGCCCAACATTGGTTTTAATTTGCGTCATAATAACAACTTAATTAAATAATTAAATTTGCATAGGGGGTCGCGCCCTCGAGGATTCTTTTCTACATAGCAGGGGGGCCAGTGCTGATGGTGTTGGTCCCAAACGGGGAGTATGCGGGGCCACCTTGGGGAAACCCGAGGGTTGGTTTTACTCGTATAATCGCCCATCCGGTCGTGGCCTGAGACGAGATACGTGCGGCTACTATCAGGGTGTCGACACACCGGGAGGTCTTGCTGGACTTGTTTTACCATTGTCGAAATGTCTTGTGTGTCGGGAATTCCGAGTCTGATCAGGCCTTCCCTAAGATAAGGGGTAATATTATTATTATCTCTGTTGATCGTGAGAGCTTGTGATGGGCTAAGTTGGGACACCCCTGTAGGGTTATGATCTTTCGAAAGCCGTGCCCGCGGTTATGTGGCAGATTGGAATTTGTTAATGTCCGGTTGTAGAAAACTTGACAGAGGATCCGAAGTAAAACACACAATTGTGTAAGTAACCGTGGCTGTCTCTTTTCACTTTGAGAAGAGAACACGGTGGGGTTATGTTTGACTCGTAGGTAGTTCAGGATCTTTAGCGATCATTACTAGTTTGCGACCATTTGCGTAGATGCTCATCATATTCTTTGTACTCGTAATTTAGCCACCATATCTATGCTTAGCCACTGCTGCAACCTCACCACTTTACCTCTTCCTACCCTTTAAGCTTTGATAGTCTTGTTACCCATGGTTATGGGATTGCTGAGTCCTCGTGGCTCACAGATACTACAACAACAGTTGCAGGTGCAGGTTTCCGATGTCTTGGCCTGAGAGCGATGATCGTTGTGTTGGAGTTCTTTCTTCTTCTTCTTCTTCAGTCTTGGGTTAGGTTCCAGGTCGGCAGCCTGGGATAGCAGATGGATGCCGTTGTGCTTTTCATGTTTGCATCCGTAGTCAGATGCCTTGTATTGATGTTGTTGTATTCATGTGACTTGCATGTATTGTAGTATCCCCCATGTATGTATGTATTGGTACGATGTAATGATATCCATCGTGCTAAGCGCCCGAAATGCGGTTGTGCCCCAATCACGTAAGTGTCACGTGATCGGTATAGAATCGCATCTTGGGCCTGACAGTAAGTCCTAAGTGGTAGTTGTTGGGGCACTTCATCTTGGCCAGAGCCCGCCCAAAGTCAGCGGCGGCGGAGGCGAGCTGTTCCTCCGGGTCAAAGCGTGGATAAGTGCCACTGACATGTGTACCTACAGGCAGCCAGTAAATGGTAGAAGTTAAACTGCAATTGCACAAATGATGTGAAATAATGTAAGACATGGGATGCAGCTAACCTCGACGACAAACAACATCATCGGCCGTTATGACCCTGCGTAAGTACATGGACAAGCATGTTAAGTACAATAGGGTTAGCATCCACCAGAAATAGCAAATGGGGCAGCATCTCTAGTATATCTTCATTGCAGAGAGTAGCATGGTAGCAAATGGACAGATTAAAAATGGATACAATTGTTAATTGCAACAGGCTTAATAGCATCCTAAGTCATTTTTGTAAGTTTGTAGCCATTGAAATACAACTATTTAAAATGGATTCAACTGTTAATTGCAACAGGCATAATAGACATTGAAACCGGTACTGATAAAAATGCAATTGGCATAGTTAAACATCACAGGGCAGGTGCTGCCAGAGCAGAGAATGGACCAGATGTATATAAAAACGTAGGGAAAGTAGAAAAAACGTGTTAGGCATGTTTACTAGAACATGCTTAATACATCGACCGTACAGAACATACCCATTAATTGCAACTGGTGTTGGTAAGATTGAACTGGTGAGTACATACTTGGTAAGTCCTGAGAGGTAGTTGCTGGGGCACTTCATCTTAGCCAGAGCTCGCCCAAAATCAACGACGGAGGAGGCGAGCTGTTCCTCCTGGTCGAAGAGTGGATCAGTGCCACTGACATGTGTACCTACACACAACTAGTAAATGGTAGAAGTTAAACTGCAATTGCACAAATTATGTGAAATATTGTAAGACATGGGATGCAGCTCACCTCGATGGCAAACAAAAGCATCGGCCGTTATGACCCTACGTAAGTACATGGACAGGCATGTTAAGTACAACAGGGTTAGCATCCACTAAAATGGAAAATGGGCAGCATCTCTAGTGATATCCTAAGTCATGTATTGTAAGTTTGTTGCTGGTATTGGTGAAATTGAGCTGGAAACGGTAATGTTTGAACATCACGCAGTGTGCAGTACTGAAATAAACAAGGCTCGAACATGCTTAATACATCAACCGTACAAATCATATCCGTTGCAAGTGGTTTTGGTAAGATTTAGCTGGTCAGATCTTACATGTTAAGTCCTGGGGGGTAGTCGATGGGGGACTTCATCTGGGCCAGAGCCTGCACCATGTCGACGGCGGTGGAGGCGAGGTGTTCCTCCGGGTCAACACACACAGCGGCCATCGCGCCATGGACCGCCATCAGCTCCTGGCGGGGGGGGGGTTAGAGGCATGAGGATGTTTCGCAGGCGCCATTTAAGCAATTAGGTCGGGGACGTGATAGAGATCGGTGGGTTACCTGACTGGATCCGAGCAGAACGTAGATGTGGTTGAAGTTTTGGTTGCGGCGATGGCGGTTTGATATGCCGGTAGGGGGAGGCGTGATGGGAGGGGGTGGGGAGTACTGAGGGGAAGGGGATGTGGTTGGAGGAATAAATTCTGAAATCACACGCCTAATGAATATTTCGGTGTGAAACTTGAAACTTGGGCGGGGGAACACATAATGGAGACGAAGCGCGTAAAATACTCGTGTGCGAGAAAAAAGAAAGTTGGCAGATCCCGTCTCCAAAAAAATGTACACGCGTACTTGATTTTTTTAGGTCAATGGTACGCCTGGTTTATTAGGAAATATCGCACATGTAACTGACTTATGGGTCATTAACAGAAAAACGCAGACGGGTATGGCATAGAAACCGTGTGTTTTGTGATCTTCTAATGATTAACGCAAAAAAAAACACAGGCACACATGCTAATCAACGCTCAAAACCCTCAAAGGATGCTCTTATAGACATTGTACGTTAATACTACAAACTTAAAGTACTACTGGTAATTTTCAATAATACTACAAACTTAAACTACTTCTCATTACCGCACACGGTTCATCTCCGTCGCTTCCGGAAACAGCGTGCGCTGAGCCTATTTTGTGTTGCGGTATGATTGGCCGGAACCCTAGCCACGCGGATCGCGCATGTGCACCGTTGGATGCGACGTGATCGAATGGCAATCCACGTCCCTCACATCACACCGTGCACCTGTAGCTGGATTGGATTTATATGCGCTAAATGCCTAGAAAATTCACATAATCCCCTAAATATGGTAAATGAGCCCGGAAAAATGCCAAATTTTAACACGGTGATTTGCAGGGTGTATGTTCGTCGTAGAAAAAAAACTGCATGGCAAAGAACGAAGAAAATTTGGATTCCCCTTCAATCTTGGGGATTTCCCTCTCGAAAGCATGAAACTTCCTCGGTGATGGTTCGATTTATGTAGGGCGTGCATGACGACATAAGCCAAACATTCTGAAATTTTTACGAGGGCATGGTGAAGTCATACCATGGCACCATGCCAGGCGTCATGTTTTTAAGCATTTATTTCATTTTTTCTATAGTTGAAAACCCAATAAACAAACATTTGTGGTTGACTATTGCCACACATTTCATCGAAATATATGTCCATTCCATGTAAAAGGCATGAGAATTTGCTAAATGGCACGAGCATGGTTTTCTAGACCGTTCTTGTGGACCCTTTCATGAATCAATTGTTTGAACTTGAATTATGTGCATTAATGCCTAGGAAATGCACATAATCCCCTACATATGGCAAATGAACCCGGAAAAGTTCCAAATTTGAAAACGGTGATTTGCAGGTTCTATGTTCATCGTAGAAAAAACTCGTGGACAAAGGACAAAGAAAATTTGGACCCCCCCCCTTCAATCTTGGTGATTTCCCCCTGAAAACCATGAAACTTCCTCGGTGATGCTTCGATTTATGAAAGGCGTGCATCACGACATAAGGAAATCATTATCCAATTTTTACCAAGGCATGGTGAGGCCATACCATGCATGGCACCACGTCAGGTGTCATGTTTTCCAACCATGTGTTTCATTTTTTGCATAGTTGTTAACCGAGTAAATGACATGTTTATGGTTGACCATTGCCACACATTTCCTTGAAATATCTGCCCATTCCTTGTAAAAGGCATGAGAATGTACAAAATAACACGAGCATGGTTTTGCAGACTGTTCTTGTGCACCTTTTCATGCACCGATGGTTCGAATTTGAATTATGACCATTAATGCCTAGAAAATGCACATAATCCCCTAAATATGGTAAATGAGCCCGGGAAAATGTCAAATTTGAACACATTGCATTTGAGGTGGTATGTTGATCGCTGGAAAAAAACTGAATGAAAAACTAGGACGGAAATTTGGATTCCCCTTCAATCTTGGGGATTTCCCCTCTCGAAAGCATGGAACTTCCTCGGTGATGGTTCGATTTATGAAGGGTGTGCATGAAGACATAAGCCAAACCTTCTCAAATTTTTACCAGGGCATGGTGAGGTCATACCATGGCACCATGCCACCATGCCAGGCGTCATGTTTTTAAGCATTTTTTCTTTTTTTTTCTATAGTTGAAAACCCAACAAACAAACATTTGTGGTTGACTATTGCCACACATTTCATCGAAATATCTGTCCATTCCATGTAAAAGGCATGAGAATTTACTAAATGGAACGAGCATGGTTTTCGAGGCCGTTCTTGTGGACCCTTTCATGCATCGATTGTTTGAACCTTAATTATGTGCATTAATGCCTAAGAAATGCACATAATCCCCTAAATATGGAAAATGAACTCAGAAAAGTGCCAAATTTGAACACGGTGATTTGCAGGTTGTATGTTCATCATAAAAAAACTCGTGGACAAAGGACAAAGGAAATTTGGATCTCGCTTCAATCTTGGTGATTTCCCCCTCAAAACCATGAAACTTCCTCGGTGAAGGTTCATTTTATGAAAGGTGTGCATGACGACATTTTTACCGGGGCACGATGAGGTCATACCATGGCACCACACTAGGTGTCATGTTGTTCCAAGCATGTATTTCATTTTTGTATAGTTCTTAACCCAGTAAACAACGCGTTTATGGTTGACTATTGCCACACATTTTTTTGAAATATCTACCCATTCCTTGTAATGGGCATGAGAATGTACTAAATAGCACGAGCATGGTTTTCCAGACCGTTCTTGTGCACCTTTCCATGCACCGATTGTTCAATTTTGAATTATGTGCGCAATTAATGCCTAGAAAATGCACATAATCCCCTAAATATGGTAAGTGATGAGTTCGGAAAAATTTCAAATTTGAACACGTTGCATTTGAGGCGGTATGTTGATCGTTGGAAAAAAAACTGAATGACAAACTAGGACGGAAATTTGGATTCCCCTTCAATCTTGGTGATTTCCCTCTCGAAAGCATTGAACTTCCTCGGTGATGGTTCGATTTATGATGGGCGTGCATGACGACATAAATCAAACCTTCTCAGCTTTTAACCATGGCACGGTGATGTCATACCATGGCACCATGCCAGTCGTCATGTTTTTCAAGCACATATTTCATTGTTCTATAGTTGATAACCCAGTAAATGACGCGTTTGTGGTTGACTATTGCCACGCATTCCATTGAAATCTCTGCCCATTCCTTGTAAAAGGCTTGAGAAATTAATAAATACCACAAGTATGGTTTTCCCAGACCATTATTGCGCACCATTGCATGCACCGATTGTTTGAATTTGAATTACGTGTATTAATGCCTACAATGCTCATAATCGGGGCACCGTTGATTGCAGGCAAAACATTGAGATACATGGCTTTTAATTTCTAGTAAATCCAAAAAAATGTCCCATTTGGGGCAGGTTTGGGTATATGCTTCTCACAAACTAGAGCTTCTCACAACAAGCATGATGGTTTCGGTAGGGAACGTCCCACCTTTGGGGATGAAGCAATATCCATTGCCTCTTATTGCTTCAAGTTTTTTCTCGTGTCAACATAGAACAACAGGAGTGTTGTGTCAATTTTTGTGATTTTTCGTGGTTCGTTTGGACACTTTTATGCATTAACTGAGTTTTCAATGCATTTATGTGCATAATTCAAATTTGAACTACATGCATATGCTCCGGTGCATATAAATTGGTTGAAAAAACAAATATGTGTCCTTATGTGCATGCTCAGGTCCCATGCATAAAATGGGAATGAAATTTAAACATCTGGGCGTCATGGCTCGGCCGGAAAGGTTGAGAAACTTGGTTTTTTAATTCCTGTAAATCCAAAACATGCCTGAAAATTATGAAGCTTGGCATGGTATCATGACATGGCACCAACATGTTGTGGTAATATTTTTGTCCGATTTGCGAAGGCGCACACATTAACAATGAACAAAGTCATTTTGGAACAAGTGTTGTTACGTTAGAAATCGGAAACACAAGTATTATTGAAACCGTGGGCGTTCTACTTACCAATTACGTGCTGCCACGCGTCCCTTTTTTCTAATGGCTGGGAGGTGCCGTGCAGGGTAGCTATTTGAGTACGGGAAGCGTGCAATCAGACCCCTGCATGTGCTGATCGAGAGTAGATCCCTTTGACCGCTACCCACCGCGCACCTCCCTCCCAACGTCTCCATTAATGGCGCCCGAGCCCCTGTTCTACGGCGTGGCTATATGTCTCACTGGACTGAGAGAAAAATGAAAATCTAAAAAGAAAGTTTTGCATGGATCTTGAAGTAAGATCTGACGGACCTATATAGCATCGACTGCGACTTATAGCAAGCATAATGAATGTAAGGACGATGATAGTGGATAAGAATTGTCTTACATATTTAGGAACATAATTAAAAAAAGCAACATGCAACAACGCTCGAAATACACAAGGTCAAAAGAAGAAGGAAGAGAACGATATGTCTCGCTGATATCTACTATCTTGATGCGTTGCTGCAGGCCACGGGAACTAGTCTCCGCGGTGAGCGGCGATGAGCTCTTTCTTGTCCTCAAGATGTTGTTGGAGAGCATCCACGGATTCCTCCACTAGCCTTCTCTGCTCAATGCGCAGCATGGCATTCTCGTCCATAAGTTTCTCGACGATGACGACGATCCTCTTCAACAAGGCAGTGGTCTCCTCCTGCTGCTCTGCACTTTCGACGATCTTTGCCCTCAGCAGGTCGCGCTCGGCCCGGAGCTTCGCATTGCTCTCATTTAGTTGCCGGATGACGCTGGTAGCCTGTTCAAAAGAGGCTTTCATGTCGTCCTGCAACCTTGCCCAGCTGGAGATCTGATCCATCTGGCTATGGATGATCGCACGCATGTGCCTGTAAGAGTCCTCGCCTGCCCGTGAGACATTTTCCCAGGCCACCGCGGCACGGGAGGACATCTCTGTTGCATTTGCGGCGCGGTGAGACATCTCTTCTCCCTCCGCGGCGCGGCCGGACCAGTCTACTACATCGACGGCGCGGCGGGACCTTCGTGCAGCTTTGGCGGCGCGGCGGGACCTCTGTGCTGCTACGGCCGCGCGGCGGGACATGTCGACTTCGTTCGCGGCGAGGCGGGACATCTCACGTGCTTTCACTTCCATGCTCACATCTCCCTGGTGGAAATCTCTCGACCCAGAACTCACGCTGGCCATGGCAGACTCAAGGGAACAATGATGCATGACTTGTTTGTTTTTGTGGATGAGGAGTTGAGGAGGAATGTGCAGCCATCTTGGAGTAGGAGTAGTATTTATAACCGAGTACTAATACGCTCCTAAGTGGGAAATCGTTTACGTTTAGATTGGTGTGAACAGGTTTGCAATTTAGAATGTGACGGGACGCATGCTCAAAATTTACTAGCGGTTATAAGTGCGGCACTATTCTCGGAGGGCGTAGCGTGGGCACGTACGCCTTCTCGACCACGTACGTGGCGTTTGCACCATAGGGTGCACCGCAATAGGCAACGTCCGCACACGTCTTGTTCCAACAACCGTGCGCGCTCGTTATTACCATCGCGCACATTTCTTTTAATTTGAATGTGTGTGCCCATCTAGCGCACACACGTTGATCTAACTAATTGTTTCAGTTTATTGTGGCTAATCGCAAACAGTTCATCTGTGTGAAGTGTATGCCATCGATCGCACACAATTTTTTTTGCTAATAATCGCAGACACTTTGATCTGGCTGACCTGTTTCTGTTCTGTTGCATAATCGCAAGCGGTTAATCCTTCTGAAGCATATGCCCTCAATCGCACACACCTTTATCTAGATGCCTATTTCTATTGTTCCTCCTCATCAAAAACAGTTCATCCAAGTGAACTGTATGTTGTATATCGCATACACCTTCATCTGGCTGCTCATTTCTTTTGTTCCTACTCATCACAAATAGTTCATTGACCTGAACTGTATGCCCTGCAGCGCACACGCAACTAAAATATGAACCATGTTTGATGTCTCTGCCATCGCAAATGTTTTGCACCTTTTTAACTGTTTTTTTACACCCCTGTTTGCGATTATGGCATAACACATAGTTTCGTCGAATGGGTCTCTGATCGTAGTGTCACGTTAGCAGCAACCTGCAGTACTGAGCCATTCGTGAAACTGAAGTGGATAATTCATACTTAAGCATCACATAGCCCTATTGAACAATACATTTTTGCATAACAGAAATAATTAAACACGGCATAGTTAAAGCACCGCACGACAAATGCTACTACAACAAAGGGTACGGGTTGGCTAGCTAGAGAAGGTAAGATTTGCTGATAGGATGTTGCCTGACATTTCATGGACGGGATCCTTCCAGTTGGAAGAGTACAAACCCATGGTGCGCTCTCTGAGGTCACAGATGGGTTGTTTCACCTTGGAAGAACCATTGTGGGTGCCCTCCTCGTGGATATGGTCGTGGTTGATGAGATCTGACTTGGAAATTGAGGATCCCAAGCCGCCGTCGTAAAAAGTGTCTTTCAGAAATGACAAAATGGGCTCCATGGCATATAAGTATCACAAATCGTTAACCGCTTGGCAGAGGAGATCAGCGGCAGGTCCGTCGAAGAGATCGATGGTGGTTGAATCAGAGGGGTTGGGGATGGACCACTTAACCTGTGACATGGCCCGCATGAAGCCATCGCTGTCGACGAGCTTGATGTCATAGCCAGCTTTCCCGAGATAGAGTAATACGCTAGCCCGCTGACATGAAGCCTTCGACATGGCAACGTAGTCAATGTCTTGTCCAGCTTCGGCAGCGACGTGTTGCTCCGGGATCGACAGGTCGGGGCGAACGGCGGCCACCTCACCAACGTCCGCCAGAGAGGCCATGATAAACCTCTTCTTGCCTGAACGCTCGTCGGGCTCCCCGGGATACGTGGTCGAGCTTAGGCTGCAACATTCTGGAGCAGGGAATGTGGATCTGGCGAGGAGGGACACCACATGCCTCATCTAAAAACTCAAGGGAGTGGGGCGATGGTATGGGAATCGCTGGGTAACCTGAACTTTATTATCTAAGCTAGGAGGAACAGGTAGACCGGCACGGGTTGGCGGCGGCGTCGGCGGCGGCCACAAACTAGGGTTCGAGGGGAAGGGGGCGGGTTGGGGACTGTGGAGGGGGTGGTGTTTGAGGATACGTCACGGCTACTGAAAATTTTAGTAATGGTGGGTGGAGATCGTGGTGGACGAGGGAGGGCGAAGGTTCAAACGCCTCGGCTACTAGAATTTTACAATAGAGTCGGTGCTGGAGGAGTGTGGGCAACGGATGAAGTACGGTTGCATATCTTTCAAACTTGCGCAAGTGGTGATTTAACAACGCACTTGCTGTGACACCCCGAGACCGGTGCGCCAGGTGTCAGCCAGTTATTCGTTGTCAGTGCCATGTCATCTGCTTACGTGTTGCATCTTGCCATGTCATCGTGTGTGTTGCATCAGCATGTTTTCAAAACTTGCATCCGTCTGAGTCCGCCCGTCCTTTCCGTTGTCCGTTCTCAGCCCAGACACACTTGCACGTGCCCGCGGTGCCTCCGAATATTTATTTTATAAGTGGCCGAAAAACATTCTCGGAATGGGGTGAAACTTGCTGTGTGGTCTTATTATAGTGTAGATAAGCCGCCTGCCAAATTCCATCGCATTCGGAGCTCGTTTGATAGCCCACGGATATATATAGCGGCACTAGTCGCCGGTTAAAATGACGGACGTTTTCGGTCTCCGAAAACACCCGCGGGCTACCCTCTCTCCTCTCCTCTCATCTCAGCCCATACCCCTCTACACAACCCACTAGGCCCAGCCTACTCCCCCCTCTGCTCGGAGCCGCACGATCGAGATCGTACGGCTCTAAACGGAGCTAAAACCCCCAAACCCTAGGATTTTCCCTATATAAAGGCCCCTCCATGCCAAAAATGGACTCCCCTAACCTCTCCCCAAACCTCTAGCCCCCCTCCTCCTGGTTTTCCATGCACAGCCGCTCTCTCCTCGCCACTTGTCGCCGTAGAAACCCCCCAGCGCCGCCACCACCTCAGCGGGGGACCCTCCTGTCAGTCTCCCGCGCCCCTTCCTCAGGCTCCCAGCCGCCGCAGCCCGCCCGAGCCCGGGCCAGGCCCGCCCGAGCCGCCCACCGGGCCAGAGCGCCGCGCGCCCCGCGCCCCGCCTCGTCGCTCGTTCCTGCCCCAGCGCCGCGTCCCAACCCTCTCCGTTACTCCGGCCGCCGCCGGCAAGCCGCGGAGCACCGCCATTCCCTTCCCCGCCGGCGACTGCCCAGGCCAGAGCCGACGCGCCTCCTCCTCGCTCCCGCATCGTCGCACGCGGAGCCACCTCCCTCGACCACGCCTCCCCGCCGCTCCCCTCAACAGGCGACCGGGCTCGACCTCGCCGCCGGCGAGCTGCCGGGAGCTCTACCAGCGCTCGTCGCCGGCCAGGCGCCCCGAGGGCCTCGTCCGCCACCAGATCCGGGGGTCACACGCCCGGATCCGCCCGTTCCCCGTGTCTTCTCGCCGCCCCGCCGCCGGCATCCTCGCCGCCGGTGACTTCCCCGTCGATGGCGCCACCGTGCAGGCCCCTGCTTCGACCCGATCCAGCTGCGCCCGGACATGTCCAGGTCTCCTCTCTCTCTCTGAGACGCTGCCAGCGGGCCCCAGTTCGTCGGAAGTGTCCGCCCCACTTCAGACATGTCCGTTTCCCGAGGTTGCCCCTTTTTCCACTAAGTCCCAGAAAATGCATTTAATGTTGCTATGTTTGCATAGTGATAACTTTTTGTGTACATGTCCAAATTGTGTGTATGATATGTCAAAATGATCGTGGTGATATGCTCTACACTTTGTTCCATTGTGTCATGCTTGTTTGACTTCATCTAGATGCTCTAATCTCTGTTGCAAGAGTGCTACTTGTTATAAACTGCTGCTACTTGTTATTTTGTTGCCATGTTTGAGATATGATAACTTGGTGCATGTTTATCCAAATGATGCAAATGATATATCAAAATGTTCATCATGAGATGCTCTACATGTTGGTTGCTATAGCATGCATGTTAGAGTCCATATTGCCATGTTAATCTCTATTGCAAAAGTGCATGTGGCTGTTAGGTTTTGTAACTTGTTACGAGATGCCTAGTTGAGGAGCTCGTTGCTATTGATGTGTTTTCCCCCATGTCGCATGCTCATGTGTTTTAGATTCCCCATCATGTGATCTTTGCTGTGGTGCAAACCATTTGCCATGTTATGCTTTAAGATGACTTAAACATGCTCGCAAACATGCCATGCCGATGTTACTGTTTTAACACTTGGTGAAATTTAATTAAGTCTGGAATCTGTCTTATCCTGATGCTATGTTTGCTTGATGCCCTAGGCAAATCCATGTTAGTTTTCGGTTGGCCATTGATCATTCCTTGCTGTATATGTTGTTGTATATCCATTCATGCCCTCACTTGCTCATTTGACTTGTTGTAGCTTATTTAAATCTTGCTCCCAAGTTGCTATAAAATATTACTGTCAGGTTTTTAACGTCATGATCAAAATGTTGTAGCTTGTTGCTATTGATCCATGCCTCCTATGGAGTTGCTCCAATGGAGTTGTTTGCTATGGGATATGTCTACTTCATGTCCATGCTTATTGTCACCATGTTTGAGTGTTGTAGCATATATTTACATTGCTCCGAAGTTGCTATGTGGCTGTTAACTTTAGCTTGTTGTTATATCTTGTTTCGTGTGTATCTTTTACCCCGTTGCTCCGTTTTGGGTGTGCCTTATATGAAACTTGTGTGTTTTTGCATGTAGAAGCATAATATCATATTGTTTTCATGTTTGGAGTGAGTTTGCTTGATGTTTGGGTGCATCTTGCACCGTTGCCATGTTTGTCTTGTTTTGCTCATATCTTCCAGGGCCGTAGCTCCGAATTAAATGAACTTTATATGAAACTTGACTAGAATTTCGTGTAGATCATCATGGTGCATGTTAACTTGTTGTTTAACAACTTGAACATAAGGCTTGTTCAGATCTGGACTAATTTCAAACTATGCATATGGGGACTTACCGGATTTGTAATATGTAATTTCCGACCTCATTTAAAATTGTTGACTTGTGTTGTTTTTTAGTGCTTCCTGCCTTTCCATGTTTTGCATCATATATAGACTTGTCTTGCATCCTACTTGCTTGAGCATATTGTCATATTCTTGTGTTGTTTTTTTGTGCTTCCTACCTTGCCATGTATTGCTTCCTTTATAGACTTGTCATGCATCATACCTTGCCATGTATTGCATCATATATAGACTTGTGTTGTTTTTCTGTGCTTCCTACCTTGCCATGTATTGCTTCCTGTATAGACTTGTCATGCATCATACCTTGCCATGTATTGCATCATATATAGACTGTGTTGTTTTTCTGTGCTTCCTACCTTGCCATGTTTTGCTTCCTGTATAGACCTGAAGTGCATCCTATATAGAACTGACTTGCATCATACTTGGTTGAGCATATTGTCATGTCTCGTGTGGTGTGTTTACCGTGTTGCTTGCTTCTTCTCGTTAGTGCTTGTTCCGTTGCGTTCGTGAGGATTCGTTCGTCTACCCGTGGTTCTTCTTCAAGGCTTCTTCTTCGTCTTCTTCATGGATCCGTTCTTCTTCCTTGCGGGATCTCAGGCAAGATGACCATACCCTTGGATACCTTTACTATCATTGCCTTTGCTTAGTTGTCTCGATGCTATCGTTATATGTTGCGCTACCCATAATTATTGTCAGCCTCTCCTTGTTGCCATGAAACCTCTAACCTTTGAAACCTTCCTAACAAAACCATTGTTTGTCTATGTTGCCCGCTTGCTCAGCCCCTCTTATAGCGTTGTTAGTTGCAGGTGAAGATGAAGATCGTTCCAGGTGGGAACTTGTTGTTGGTATATCACAATATCTATTATTATTATTAACACACATATATACTGGGCATGGGTGGAAGGCTTGGCCTTTTGCTCGGTGTTTTGTTCCACTCATGCCACCTTAGGAGCCGATAAACCGACATTATGTTCCTTGATTTTGCGTTCCTTACACAGTTGGGTATATGGGGACCCCATGACAGTTCGTCTTTGAATAAAACTCCTCCGGCAAGGCCCAACGTTGGTTTTAATTTGCCTCATAATAACAACTTAATTAATTGATTAAATTTGCATAGGGAGTTAGCGCTACCCGTGGATTCTTCTACATACAGGGGGCCAGTGCCGATGGTGTTGGTCCCAAATAGAGCACTGTGTGGGACCGCCCCTTGGCAACTTGGGGTATCTGGCTCATGTACGCTTCGCTCATTCGGTCGTGGCCTGAGACGAGATACGTGCGGCTACTATTAGGGTGTCGGCACGCCGGGAGGTCTTGCTGGACTTGTTTTACCATTGTCGAAATGTCTTGTGCACCGGGATGCCGAGCCTGATCGGATTGTCCCTAAGATAAGGGGTAATAATTATTATTACTTCAGCTGATCGTGAGAGCTTGTGATGGGCTAAGTTGGGACACCCCTGCAGGGTTATGATCTTTCGAAAGCCGTGCCCGCGGTTATGTGGCAGATTGGAATTCGTTAATGTCCGGTTGTAGAAAACTTGACAGAGGATCCGAAGTAAAACACACAACTGTGTGAGTAACCGTGACTGTCTCTTTTCACTTTGAGAAAAGAACACGGTGGGGTTATGTTTGACTCGTAGGTAGTTCAGGATCTTTAGCGATCACTACTAGTTGCAACCGTTTGCGTAGATGCTCATATTATTCTTGTACTCGTAAGTTAGCCACCATATATTGCTTAGCCGCTGTTGCAACCTCACCACTTTACCTCTTCCTACCTATTAAGCTTTGCTAGTCTTGTTACCCATGGTTATGGGATTGCTGAGTCCTCAAGGCTCATAGATACTACAACAACAGTTGCAGGTGCAGGTTTCCGATGTCTTCACGTGAGAGCGATGATCGTTGTTTGGAGTTCTTTCTTCTTCTTCTTCTTCTTCAATCTTGGGTTAGGTTCCGGGTCGGCAGTATGGGATAGCAGATGGATGTCATTGTGCCTTTTCATGTTTGCACCCGTAGTCGGATGCTTTGTATTTGATGATGTTGTATTCATGTGACTTGTATGTATTGTTGTATCCCCCATGTATGTATGAAATGGTACGATGTAATGATAGTCTTGCTAAGCGCCTGAAATGCGGTTGTGCCCCAATCACGAAAGTGTCACGTGATCGGGATAGAATCGCATCTTGGGCCTGACACTTGCATAGTCTACAAATTAGCAAAACAAATATCAACTTCCCACTGGGTCACCCATCCTTGGACTACTCCAGCCTGAGCACGCTTAACTTCTGCGTTCTATTCGACTAGGCTAGCGGATGGGAAGCAGCCCCTTGCTGATAGGAATTGCCTCCTTGCCTTTAAGGCGTTTCACGTTGGTCACCCTATGGGACCTACTCCCTCCTATCACGCACATTTGTGCTTTTAGAAATTGTGTGTGATATTTGAACAACCGGTATGTCGCCGCCTAGCTTTCAATAAGCACTGCACTGGTAGCGGGAAAACAATGGGAGAAGAGGCGGGAAACCGATGAGAGGAGTGGCAGGAAACGGTGGCCTATTTAGATAATGTAGTAGAGAACGAAGCGTGAGCTAGCACGACGCATGCGCACAGTGCTTACCCATGTACTGCATGTGCTGTCGAAAGGGCTGAGGGATGACGTTCGATCTAGGAGCATCCAACGATGGAGACGTACAATCCGTGGGGTCTGGGTTCTGGCCAATCAGAACGCATGACTCAGATCGCGCGCGCAGCACGGGGGAGGGGGCATCGGCCACGGTTTGGTAGGAACATGGCTTTCGTGAGTGAACCGTGTGCTATTTGAAAACATTTCGTGAGAAGAATCTCGGTTTTTAAATCCCTGTAAATCCAAAACTCACCCGAAGATCGTGAAAATTGGCATGGTGTCACGACATGGCACATATATGTCGAGGAATTTTTTTCATCCATTTTGGCTCAAGTTTTATTACAAGCCTCTTACAAACCGGAGCTTCTCTCAAAGAAGCCTCGTGGTTCCGATAGGGAAACGTGTCCCCCTTGTGGGCGAAACATAATCACTTCCTCTTTTCGCCTTGTATTTTCTTCTATGGGCAACATGGAATGACAGGATATCCGGGCTGAAATTCAAACTTATTCAGGGTTCGTTTGCCCTTTTTATACACTAATTGAGTTTCCAAGGCATTTAATGTCCATAATTCAATTCTGAACTTCAAATACATGCTCTAGTTCACCAAAATGGCTAGAAAAATTATACATGTGTCATTGGGTGCATGTTTAGGTCCCATGCCAGGAAATGAAATGAATTGCAACCGTACCGACGTCCTAGCTCGTCCTCAAACATTTGGAATCTCAGTTTTTAAATCCCCATAAATCCAAAACTCACCAGAAAGTCATCAAAGGTGGCATGGTGTCACGTCATGGCACATATATTTTGTGGTAAAAACATTGTCCAATTTGGGCCAAGCTTTATTACAAACCTCTTACAAACCGGAGCTTCTCTCAAAGAAGCCTTGTGGTTCCGATAGGGAAACGTGTTCCCCTTGTGGGAGAAACATAATCACTGCCTCTTTTCGCCTTGTATTTTCTTCTACGGGCAACATGGAACGACAAGATATCTATGCTGAAATTTAAACTTACTCAGGGTTCGTTTGGCCTTTTTATACATTAATTGAGTTTCCTAGGCATTTAATGTCCATAATTCAAATTTGAACTACAAATACATGCTCCAGGTCACCCAAATGGCTAGAAAAATTATACATGTGCCCTTGGGTGCATGTTTAGGTCCCATGCCAGGAAATGGAATGAATTACAACCGTACCGATGTCTTGGCTCATGCTCAAACATTTGGAATCTTGGTTTTAAATCCTCATAAATCCAAAACTCGCCAGAAAGTCATCAAAGGTGGCATGGTGTCTCGTCATGGCACATATATGTCATGGTAAAAACATTGCCAATTTGGGCCAAGCTTTATTACAAACCGAAGCATGTCGCAAGAACCCCCGTGGTTTCGATAGGGAAATGTGTCCCCTTGTGGGCCAAACGATAATCGCTCCCTATTCTAGCCTCTTATTTTCTTCTACATGCAACACGGAAAAATGGGAGATTCGCGCTAAACTTTGAAATTATTCAGGGTTCGTTGACCTTTTTTATTCATTAATTGAGTTTTCTAGGCATTTAATGTCCATAAGTCAAATCCAAACTACAAATACATGCTCTAGTGCACCAAAATGGCTAGAAGAAATGTACATGTGTCCTTGGGGTGCATGTTTAGGTCACATGGAACAAATGGGAATGAATTCAACTGTCTCGCCGTCTTAGCTTGTCATAAACATTGCGAATCTCGGTTTTTAAATCTCTGTAAATCCAAAACTCACCAGGAAATCATGAAACTTGGCATGGTGTCACTACATGGTACATATAATTGTCCAATTTGGGTGAAGCTATATTACAAGCCTCTTACAAACCAAAGCTTCTTGCAACCCTCGTGGTTCTGGTAGGGATACATGCCCCTCTTGTGGGTGAAACGATAATCGCTGCCTCTTCTCGCCTTGAACTATGTTTTCTACAGGCGACATAGAATAACAGGAGTGTCGTGCTGAAATGTGAAACTGTTCAGGGTTCGTTTGGCCATTGTATATATTAATTAAGTTTACTAGGCATTTAATGTAGTCCATAATTCAAATTTTAACTACAAGCACATGCTCCAGTGAAGCAAAATGGGTGGGAAATCGTACATGTATCATTGGGTGCATGTTTAGGTCTGATTGAAGGAATGGGAATGAATTACAAACTTCTTGTCGTCCTGAAACATTGAGAATCTCGTTTTTTAAATCCCAATAAATCAAAAACTCACCCAGAAAACATGAAACTTGGCATGGTTTCATGACATGGCACATATATGACGTGGTAAAAAAATTGTCCAGTTTGAGACAAGGCACACACATTAATAGCCAACGAAGTCCTTTTTGAAACAAATAGCCGACACATTAATATCGCAAACGTTTGTATTGTATGAACCGTGTCAAAATTTAACCATACTCGGTGGCGTGCATGTAGCTGTTTGATTAGACAGGACGAGCGCGAGAAGTCCGCCATGCAGGCTCGATGGGACGCGTGTGAGCAGTCCGCCGCGCAGGCTCGACGGGATGTGTGCATCCTGTCCTACTC
The DNA here is from genome assembly GCA_902687465.1 of Secale cereale. Classification (NCBI taxonomy): domain Eukaryota; kingdom Viridiplantae; phylum Streptophyta; class Magnoliopsida; order Poales; family Poaceae; genus Secale; species Secale cereale. Next base: position 236,187,050 of record LR738711.1, on the reverse strand, counting down.
GCAGGCTCGACGGGACACGTGCGAGCAGCAAATCCGCCCATGCTCACCGGGAAGCGAGCTCCTTGACCTTCATGCACCAGCCGCCGCCCGCCTTGCTCACAACTTCTCCATTAATGGCTTAATTAAAGCACCTAGACAGAGGGTGTTTGCTTGTGATCCCATGGCAGCATTTGCTTTGTTCGTGTTTTCAACTCGTATTCCGGCCTAATTTAAATTTGCCACATAGGGCAACGGATAATACGACGACAAATAAAATGGCAACGGATAATATGACGACAAATTTACAATGGCGTGTATAATAGTTGTCTTACATATTCCGGATAATTTAAAATGCCACATGCAGCAAAGCCCAGAAGACACGGGGCAAGAGAAGAAGGAAATCGCGGACAATGATTGGGGTCGCTACTGTCTCTACTCGTCGATGGACTGCTGGGCGACGACATCCTCCAGCTCCTTCAATTCCTCACGACTTTGCTTGAAAGCAGCCACGGATTCCTCCACCTCCTGCTCGCACTCAATTTGGAGCTTTCTCAAGTCACCCATTAGTTCCTCGACGACCGCTGTCAGTGTCATCCCTGAGGCACTGCTCTGCTCATGCGGCATCTTCCAGCCGGCGGCCTCCTCCTCCTTCTCGGCGAGCTCCTTGAGGAGCTTTGCATTGTCACCCATGAGTTGCTCAATGAGGTAGGCCGCCTTGTCAACCGAGGCATCGCTGATCTCGAGCAGCTTCATCCAGCCTTCGACCACTCCTGCTTCTTAATGAGGCCAGCGAGAATGTCGGCGTCGCCAGCCAAGGACTTCAGCAACACCAGCTCGTCGCGATCGCTGACGTTGCGAGTGCGCTTGTGAGAGCCCTTGCGTGCCCATGAGAGCTCGTTTGAGGGCTCCACGGCGTGCCGAAGCGTCTCTGTTGTGGCTGCCCCTTCGCGGCGGGACCTCTCTAGTGCTTCCACGGCCTTGGTCTTTGCTTCCTGGTTATATGTCTACCTAAAACTCTTCCTACCGGTCATGGCGGAATGACTTGACAGGAAAGACCACTTTTTGTGGGTGATGAGGAGAGGAACTGCGAAGTAATTTTTGAGTGGGTAGTTTTTATAGTCTGGTGCTAAGTGTGATCACATATTAGTTTGATAGCTCTGAACATATTTGCAATTGCTAATTCCGTTGTAATCCGCAATGTGACGAGAAACAAGGTCAAAAATTATTGATGGTTCTGGGCCTACAAAGCCTGGTCTATTGTTCTGGCTCATCGCAACTAGTTCTTTTGGATCAACCGTATGCCACGCATCGGAGGCCCAAAACGTGGGCCCGCGTTGTCGGATGTACGTGTACGTGTCTGCCCACTATCACACATGGTCAAGATATCACCATCGTGTCCTATGGATGCGCCGTCGCGCCTCCCACGGGGTGCCAGAAGGTTGACCATGTGGTTGCTCGCCATTGAGGCGGCCGCAGCGTGCTCTGCTCCTCGTTGAGGTGTCTGTGGCACGCTCTGCTCATGTCCGTCCGCGCGTTTTTCCCGCCATTGAGGCGGTCGTGGCGCGCTCCGCTCTGGCGTCCCTGCACGCGCTCTACTCGCCATTGAGGCAAATTTACAATGGCAACGGTTAATAATTGTCTTACATATTCAGGATAATTTAAAATGCCACATGCGGCAAGGCCTAGAACACTCACGACCTACATTTGCATACAATTATAATAAAATCTAGGCTACAAGGATGAGCTACCGGCCTTTCGACGACGGTCTTCTCAGACTCCATGATCAGCATAGCACCCTTGTGGTCGTTCACTCCAAGTGTCCCGACCCGCCTCCGCCTACGGAGCTGCTGGCGCTGGGAGGTTCTTGGGGCTACTAGGCCTCTTTTAGAAGAGCTTGACAGCGTGCGATCGCGTGCATGATATCTCCACGGAACCGCTCCATTTCCATGTCTCTGGCCTGGTAGCAAATTCCGTCCATCACCTGCATCCTCAAGATATCACGTTGGCGATGTTCTACTTCATCAGGGATGTCAACTCCGCAAAGGATGCGCTTGAGCCTGGCCACCACATCATCGAGACTGAGGTTGACACGGCCGCCGCGCGCAATGATGAAGCCGTAGGCTGCCTGTGTCTTGACTGAATCGCAGAGGTCCTCTGCCCATTCCTTGCGGTGCATCGGGCTCTCGATGAGCACTGGTGACGACGGCTCTTCGGGTGGGTCGTCGATCATGCCGCCGAGCGGCTCTGGATCTTTTGCACGGTGGATGGCAAACTTCACATTACACCTCCTCCGCAATATGTCGATTGTGCGCCCAAGGACTGACACGCCAATATTGCTGCTGATGGGCCATGGTGCCTGCACCGGCCGATGAAGCTCTTGCTCCCCGACCTGCTCCGGCTCGTTCTCCTCGCCGAAGATGTAACGTAGGTAGGGATCGACGTCGAAGCTTTGGTCATTGTCTGGCATGCTTGGAATAACTAATGGTAGATGGGTGAGGACTAGATCTGCAAAGAATGTCGCGACGGTGCGTTGCCGCCTCGGTTATACTCCCTCCATCCCAAAATAATTGTCTCAACTTTGTACTAACTTTAGTGTAAAGTTTTACTAAGGTCAAGACACTTACTTTGGGATGGAGGGAGTATGCAGCAAGCCATTAGCTGGTGGCGGGAAACTGATGAGGGAAGAGGCGTGGATTTTACAATTCACCCATGTGGAGCACGGGAAGACTAAGTGGAGCACACACACAACCCGAATACTGTATGTAGTGACATGTGTTATTTATCACACACGTGTTAACATAAGGAAACGAATGTGTAAATTACTAATCATCACACACAAGTACTCGCAGACGCAACGTGTGTGATACTCCTAGCCACCGCAAGCAACTAGTTTGCATTTTTCAAAGTTTTTTGTACGAATAGAATCGCACACGAACTAACTATAGTAACCGTCTGTGTTATAATTTCTCATCGCAAACACTTCATCTCAGTGGGCTGTTTGCTGCGTATCACACACATCTTGTTTACACGAATGGTTTGTGTTCTTTTGTCTCATCGCAAACAGTTCATTATGTGAATGGTACGCCGTTTATCACACACATCTTGTTAAGTTGATCCGTTTCTGTTTATCTTCCCTAATCGAAAACAGTTCGTCCGAGTGAATCGTATGCCGTATATCACACACGCCTTGATCTGGCTGACCGTTTCCATTGCATTCCGTAATAGCACATAGTTCATCAAAGTGAATTGTATGTCGTATATCGCACACGCATTGATATGGCTACCCATTTATGTTGTTCTCACTCATCGCAAATAGTTCTTCTGGATCAACCGTATGCCCCGCATTGCACACGTATCTAAAATCTGAACTGTGTTTGATGTCTCCGCCATCGCAAACGTTTTGCATCTTTTTTGACGGGTTTTTTACATCCCCGTTTGCGATTAATGCATCGCACACTATTTCGTCAAAGGATCTCTTATCGTAGTGTCGTGTTAGCAGCATCCTGCAATGGTGCATGCTTACAATAAGAACTTGAATGACATCTTTTGTCCTACCCTCCTGTGGCGGGGGGGCATAAGGAAACTAAGGGATATTAGGGCCTCCTTTTAATAGAGAACCGAAACAAAGCATTAACACATGGTGAATACATGAACTCCTCAAATTACAGTCATCCCCGGAGAGTATCCCAACTATTCTCACTTTGGGGTCTACAGATCAGAACAATAACAAGTGCATATAACTGGCAGATAGGATAAAGAACTCAAATATATTCATGAAAACATAGAGGTTTCACATCTGAAATCATGCCACTCAAGCCCTGGTGACAAGCATTAAGCATAGCAAAGTCATAACATCAATCTCAGAACATCATGGATACAAGTGATCAAGCCCTAATAAATTGACTCGAAAACATCATAAATCTCATCCAACCCCATCACCGTTCAGCAAGCCTAGGAAGTATTTACTCACTCCCAGTAGTGAGCATCATAAAATTGGCGATGAAGAAGGGATGTTGATGATGAGGGCGCCGAATTACCCTCTCTGGAGCCCCCAACGGACTCTGGAACAGCCCTCCCGATGGAGATCAGGGGGTGGTGATCGCTCCGTATCGTAAAACATGATAAAACTTATTCTCCTATTTTTTTTCTCCATGAGACGGTCTTTATAGAGTTGAAGTTAGGGTTGCAAGAGGCCTGAGGGGCCCACGAGATCCTAGGCGCGCCCAGGGGTGGGCGCCCCCCTCCCCCCTGAGCTTGTGGCTCCTGGGTGGCCCCCTCCAGTGGAACTTTTCGCTAGTATTTTTTATATATGCTGAAAATATTCTCCGTAAATTCTCAGCCGGTCTGAGAACTTCAATTTTTTCACAAAAACAACACCATGGTAGTTGTGCTGAAAACATCAGTGTGGGTTAGTTTTGTTCACATCATGAAAACTAGAGTCCAAAACAACAACAAAAGTGTTTGGAAAAGTAGATACATTTGGGATATATCATCTGGCCAGACACAGGTGACTACGTCACGGGGATGTCGTAACACTTCAACGAGAAAGAAGAGCAAAACTGGCAACGATATCAACGGTATAGTGAGCATGTGTATGACTAAGGATGATATCGATGCATCCCAGGTTTGCAAAGTATCTCGAAGCAAAGGGAACATCACATGGTAACCAAAGATTCACTCGCATTCGTGTAATCTTCGGGATCATATGGGCGTCCAAGGTTCCGCTATCGGTCATTGAAGGGGTTTCGTTCATGTCTATGATTTACCGAACCTACAGGGTCACAAGCTTAAAATAATCATGATCTTTTGAGTGTTAGTACGACGAGAGTATTGAGGATTTAATTGTGGAATTATTTCATTAATATTTGGAATAGTTTTGAGAGGATCTGAAAGCACTTCGGGGTCCCCAGGAGGGTTTCGGAGTTTACCGGGCAATACTCAGTATTCCCGATAATTAATATATAGGTGGAAAATGTTTTCAGTGATGTTAAAATATATATGGAAGGCTCTAGTGTTTATTATAAGGATTTTGTAAATAATTAATTATCAATGGGCTTTAAAAGGCTAAGAGGTGGAAGGCAACTTGGGCCACAGGGGCCCAAGTCGAGGTGGCACCCCTCCCCTTTTCCTTGGGGGATGAATCCTAGTGGCCAACTCCCCCCCCCCTCGGCTAGCGCACCAAATCTTGGTGGCCGCCTCTCCATCCCCCTCTTACCTATATATACTTGAGGTATTGGCCACAATTGAACACACAAGTTTTATTGCCTCCTCTAGTTCATCTAGTTCTAGTTCTAATTGGTCCTAGTTGACTAATTAGAGCTAGACCTAGTTCATCTAATCCTCATAATTAGAAGCCCATTGTGATTCTAATCTTCTCTCTCTGATTCTCCAACGATGATTACCTTTGTACGGCGAAGCGTTGCCAGTTCGTAAAGACCGTACACTTGCATCCAAGTAGAGAGGTTGTGCTTTCGGTCTTCCGTTCAAGGGCGGTTCGCGGATCATCATCAACGGTTCAAGGGACTCCAAGTACGATCTACACCGACTCGTCTACTTCCGCTGCAACTCCAGAGTTGGCGACAATAGTTGATCCAAACCCTATATGCATCTTCATATTGTTCCTGGGTGATTGTAGGGCTAAATTTTTCTATTCAGTTTCCCAACACAAATGCTCCCTTGGACGGAATCTTGGGCCCGCTTGTTGCCTACTCGCGAACGACGACTGGAGACGCACGATCTCGAGTGGATCAAAGGGCTCGCCACGCGGTTTGCACCAACCAGTTTTCAGTCTGTTGAAAAAAGGTATTTTCCTTCGAATAAACTCCGGTTTAGCTGTTTATGTACCTGAAATTTTATCTCATGGCAGTCACCTTCCGCGTTCCTTCCTTTCTTTCTTCCTTCAAGCCGGACCTCGCCGGAGAAGACAACCCCACTATGTATCGTTAGGAGTGGGGGATAAGCCATGGCACCATTATATATCGTTAGGGGTGGAGGTGGAGCGGATTGTCAAAGTTCTACTCTGTTGCAGGCCTAGAGGGATGACAGGGGCGGCGGACCACAACGACGATGGAGGGAGGTCGAGGGGAGGGCGGGGCGACGAGGCGATACGCGGTAGCGCCCGCCGGACGAGCATGGTGGAGGTCGGTGGGTCCGCGACGTCGCAAGGAAGAAGAGAAGGGGTATAAGATGAGCAATGCACGGTCTGTTTTCGATCGTTGGATGAAGATCTATCGGCTCTCCGTGAAAGTGACCAATGGACTTTTATTTTCATATACCTCACTTATAGTCGGTCTCAATAAACTCAACTTCAACCAAATTACTCAAATAGTCACGAGCATTGCACATTCAACTTCGCAATGGACACTTCGCTCTTCAAAACAAAGCTCCATCCTGTCCTGCCCTGCCTGCTTTGCCCTACAAATTTGTGTTCATCATCCTGAAAATGAGGCATGCATGTGTCGTCAGCCATGGTTTGTGTCATCAACCCTACCAACTGTGAGAGAGTTTCATCATCTCCGCGAGCTGTTTTGCCGAACTGGTTCACAAGCTGCCTCGCAGCTTCCACTCAGAAATCTAAGAGCGTTTTCCCATGCCCCTCGAAGTAGCCCAGTACTAGCAAACCAAATCTCTACTACTTTTTCGATAAAGGACATTCTTATTGACTCAAAATATAGCATCAAGTGAATGCAAAGCATAATGAGCAACACCCTGCCTTTGCATAACGAAGATGCACACAACCAAACAATAACTAACTGGAAGAAGATAAAAAAAATGACATATCAGCAACAGTAGGATCATATAGGACCAACACTACGCCTATGTCGAAGGAGGTGGTGCACCAATCCGAAGATTATGTCGCCACCCATGCTGGCTAAAGACCTCCCTGGCCACCCGCTCCAGCCGTATACACACCGCCTTGAACAGCGGCTGGTCCTCTGTTCGGTGTAGCATAGACCACGTAAGAAGCGAGTGCGTACAGCGGAAAATAACCTGCGAAGAGGAGGTGTTTTCGCCCTTGAAAATCAAATCATTTCTATGTAGCCAAAGCGCCCATAATAAAGCATATGCTCCTACCGAATTAGCTTTTTAACCTATTTGAAATTGCATCCAACAATGACAAAAATATTGGCAACATTTGTAGACAGATACAAATTGGACGCTATTTGGATATCTGGTCATATAAAACACGCAAACTAGGAGTATCTAGAACTCATCTAGATGAGATATAATTTAGTCTCATTCACCTGGAAAACAAGAACAGATACAACCTACGTCAGCACACACGCATCTTATTGTAATGCCCAGGATGGGACTATACCTCCTACGTGTCGAGGCACGACTTAAAGGTATAAGCCCATCCTAGAATGATCTCAAGTTTGGTATCTTTGCACGACTCATGTAAAAGAGGGATTAAATTGCAAAAGGAGATAGTTGGCTTACACTCGCCACTTCACACAAAACAATACATAAACAATACATCATTCAAAACATCACAACCCGACTACGGGTGAAGATCCAAAAGAAAGATACCAAAACAACATAAAGCCACAGGTCAGGATCGAATCCTAGTAGAAACCACTACTGAACATCGAAACGTCTCAAGCAAACGGCCACTAGCTTCACTGAGCTCCTGGAGAAGAACTGATCCAACTCCTGCATCGTACACAGCTGAACCTGCATCTGGTGTGGTGAAGTAACTGTGAGCCACAGAGGACTCAGCAATCCCGTTCCTGGGTAACAAAACTATTTAAGCCGTGGGTGAGGATAAGGCTGAAGAAAGAATATGAGGTGAAGGAACAAACAAGAGTCTGCAGCAGCAACTAGCACTAACTTACGTAATAGAGAGCGAGAAGAGAAGAGCATCGGTCGAAAGATGATCACGAAGTGATCCTAACTAAAACCGGTCAAACATAACCCCACCGTGTTCAACTCCCGAATTCCTATTCGGAAATTGACAGTCACGGTACACACGCTGGTAGTGTATTGAAACATTGTGTCAAGTTATCTACAACCGGAATTAACAAGCTCCCATCTGCCACATAACCGCGGGCACGGCTTTCGAAAGTTCAAACCCTGCAGGGGTGTTCCAACTTGGCCCATCACAAGCCCACGATCCGCGGAGTCGCAACTCCATAGTTGGGAAGACCCGAGTATTCTCGGAATCCCGTGCTCAAGTTAAACCGAACTAAGGTAAGGCTAATCCAGCAAATCCTCCCGGCGTGCCGACACCCTGATAGTAGCCGCGCGTATCTCGTCTCAGGCCACGACCGGATGGGTGATCCCACAGGTTTTTACCAAACCTTGAGTTTCCTCGAGGTGGCCCCGCGTAACCCCCGTTTCGGACCAACACTCATGTGGAGCACTGGCCCGGGG
>LR738711.1:236135389-236174775 GCA_902687465.1 Secale cereale | reverse complement strand
CCCCCTCGTCCCCCCTTGAATACGTCCCTGACGGAAGGGCTTTGTTTTTAGATGTTTTTTAAGTTTTTTTAGGATTTGTGTCCTACCCAGAGTGACAAGAAGGCGACGGCTCTCTAGAGATAGAATAACTATCTCCCCGCCCAGCTCTCGTCCCGGTGGTGCTTCTAGCATCATCGGAGGGCGTGTGGAGGTTTGTCTCTGGCGGATCTCATAGGATTCGGTCGGCGTTTTGCAATACTCGAACCCTAGGGTACCGAGAGGAATTGGGGATCGGAGGAGATGAGTTCAACTTGGGGAGGAAGGAGGAAGAAGAAAAGTAGGAGAAACAATGTTTTCATTTCTCAATCGATACCCAATACAAACTCGACGCCGAGCTTATAAAAACGCTCACTTACACAAGCCTGGGCTGGACCACACTTACTCACTCTGGCGGCCCAAACAATATTGTAGCCCATCCAAAGCGTGTCGTTCCTTTGTAGCTCTTCGGACAACGACACGACTACTCACATGTTAGCTCGACAGCGCTTACAGTACCCACGCCTGAAGAAGCAGCTTGCTCCCAAGCTGGTGCCAATGGAAAACGTTGACGCACTGTGTCGTAATCCTCCTATGTTGTTGATGTGACCGGCAGATTTGTCCAATGAATGAACGCTTGAGCCAGAGAAGTTGTCCCCTTCTTGACAAGTTGGCGATCTAGTATATCTTCAGGAAGAAGGTCCATCCGATCAAGAGGCGGTGGTTCTGGCAAGGAACTGTTCACTGGAGTGTGACCAGGTACATGTTGCTTGAGTTGGGAGATGTGGAACACTGGATGAACCTGACTGCCCCTGGGTAGTAGCAGCTTATAGGCTACGCGTCCAATGTTTTCCAATATTTCAAATGGTCCAAACAACTTCATGGCTAGTTTTGGGTATGGTATGTTGACAACAAATGTTTGAGCATAAGGTTGTAGTTTAGAAAGTCCTTGTCTCCCACTGTAAATTTCCTGGCAGAGCGATGTTTGACAACATATGTTTTCATCTTTGTGTGATCTCTGTTCAAATGTTGGTGCAGAAACTTAGAGTACTTTTGTCTCTCATCTACCCATGCTAGCATATCGGTGTCTGAAGCTTGCAATGGTTGAGGGAATTACCCCATGTGTGGGTCATGCCCATAGACAGTTTTAAAAGTAGTGCATCCCAGAGATGAATGCTATGGGGTGTTGTACCGAAATTCTGCCATGGGCAGACATTGAGACCACTTCTTTGGACTGTCCTGAATTGCACGTATGAGATACATCTCTAAACACCGGTTTCCCTTTCTATTTGCACATTTGTTTGTGGGTGATAGGCAGTGGACATTTGCAACTTGGTACCCCACAACTTGAAGAGCTCCTTCCAAAACTTACTTGTGAAGATCTTGCCTCTATCAGATGTTATTGTGTATGGCATGCCATGCAGGTTAACCACATTGAGTAGGAATGTTTGAGCAATCTAGGCAGCAGTGTAGGGAAATCCAAGGAAATGAATATCCAATGGACTTTGGCAATCCTTCTACGAAATCCATATAAATGTCTTCCCAAGGGCCTTTTGGGATTGGTAGAGGGCATAGAAGGCCAGGATATTTACAGTGCTCATGTTTTGCTTGGCATGTTTCAGACTGTCGTACAAAGTTTACCATTGCTTCTTTGAGACCATGCCAATGGAAAAGTTTCGTAACCCTTTCATAAGTGGCTTGGATGCAATAGTGTCCACCAATGGGAGAGGAGTGCAGAGCATCAACAGCTTCGTTATCTTCCCCTTTGTTTGAAGGAAATATGCCCTAGAGGCAATAATAAAGTTGTTATTTATATTTCCTTATATCATGATAAATGTTTATTATTCATGCTAGAATTGTATTAACCGGAAACATAATACATGTGTGAATATATAGACAAACAAAGTGTCACTAGTATGCCTCTACTTGACTAGCTCGTTGAATCAAAGATGGTTATGTTTCCTAGCCATAGACATGAGTTGTCATTTGATTAACGGGATCACATAATTGGTGGATGATGTGATTGACTTGACCCATCCGTTAGCTTAGCAACTTGATCATTTAGTTTTTACTGCTATTGCTTTCTTCATGACTTATACATGTTCATATGACTATGAGATTATGCAACTCCCGAATACCGAAAGAACACCTTGTGTACTATCAAACGTCACAACGTAACTAGTGATTATAAAGATGCTCTAGAGGTGTCTCTGAAGGTGTTTGTGGTGTTGGCATAGATAAAGAATAGGATTTGTCACTCCGAGTGTCGGTGAGGTATCTCTGGGCCCTCTCGGTAATGCACAACATAATAAGCCTTGCAAGCAAATGACTAATGAGTTAGTCACGAGATGATGTATTACGAAACGAGTAAAGAGACTTGCCGGAAACGAGATTGAACTAGGTATGATGATACCGACGATCGAATCTCGGGCAAGTAACATACCGATGACAAAGGGAAAACGTATGTTGTTATGCGGTTCGACCGATAAAGATCTTCGTAGAATATGTAGGAGCCAATATGGGCGTCCAGGTTCCGCTATTGGTTATTGACCGGAGAGATGTCTCGGTCATGTGTACATAGTTCTCGGACCCGTAGGGTCCGCACGCTTAACGTTCGTTGATGATATAGTATTGAATGAGTTATGTATGTTGGTAACCGAATGTTATTCGGAGTCCCGGATGTGATCACGGACATGACGAGGAACTCCGGAATGGTCCGGAGATAAAGATTGGTATATGGGATAATAGTGTTTGGCCTCAGGAAGGGTTCCGGAATTCACCGGAAGGGGTTCTGGATGTTTCCCAAAATGTTTGGGTACGAGAACATTTTATTTGGGCCAAAGGGGAAAGCCCACAAGGTTTTTGGAAAGCGCAAAAGGAAGTTTTGCGGAGTCCAGGGGCCAGACGCCAGGGTCCCTGGCGTCTGGGTCTAGACATCGGGAACCTTGGCGTCTGGCCCTAGAGTCCGAGAAGGACTCTTGCCTTTCGAGTGAAACCGACTTTGTGTAGGCTTTTACTCCAAGTTTCGACCCCAAGGCTCAACATATAAATAGAGGGGCAGGGCTAGCACCCAAGAGACATCAAGATACACCAAGCCGTGTGCCGGCAATCCCGACCCTCTAGTTTATCCTCCATCTAGTTTCTATAGTGCTTGGCGAAGCCCTGCAGAGATTGTTCTTCATCAATAACCGTCCCCACGCCGTCGTGCTGCCGGAACTCATCTACTACTTCGCCTGTCTTGCTGGATCAAGAAGGCGAGGACGTCATCGAGCTGAACGTGTGCTGAACGCGGAGGTGCCGTACGTTCGGTGCTAGATCGGGACGGATCGTGAAGGTGTACGACTACACCAACCGCGTTGATAAACGCTTCCGCTTTCGGTCTACAAGGGTACGTAGACACACTCTCCCCTTTCGTTTCTATGCATCACCATGATCTTGCATGTGCGTAGGAAAATTTTGAAATTACTATGTTCCCCAACAGTGGCATCATGAGCCAGGTTATGCGTAGATGTTATATGCACGAGTAGAACACAAGTGAGTTGTGGACGATACTAGTCATACTGCTTACCAGCATGTCATACTTTGATTCGGCGGTATTGTTGGATGAAGCGGCCCGGACCGACATTACACGTACGCTTACGCTAGACTGGTTCTACCGACGTGCTTCGCACACAGGTGGCTGGCGGGTGTCAGCTTTTCCAACTTTAGTTGAATCAAGTGTGGCTACGCCCGGTCCTTATGAAGGTTAAAATAGCACATACTTGACGAAATATCGTTGTGGTTTTGATGCGTAGCTAAGAACGGTTCTTGCTAAGCCCGTAGCAGCCACGTAAAACTTGCAACAACAAAGTAGAGGACGTCTAACTTGTTTTTGCAGGGCATGTTGTGATGTGATATGGTCAAGACATGATGCTAAATTTTATTGTATGAGATGATCATGTTCTGTAACAGAGTTATCGGCAACTGGCAGGAGCCATATGGTTGTCGCTTTATTGTATGAAATGCAATCGCCATGTAATTGCTTTACTTTATCACTAAGCGGTAGCGATAGTCGTAGAAGCAATAGTTGGAGAGACGACAACGATGCTACGATGGAGATCAAGGTGTCGCGCCGGTGACGATGGTGATCATGACGGTGCCTTGGAGATGAAGATCAAAGGCACAAGATGATAATGGCCATATCATATCACTTATATTGATTGCATGTGATGTTTATCTTTTATGCATCTTATTTTGCTTAGATCAACGGTAGCATTATAAGATGATCTCTCACAAAATTTCAAGGTATAAGTGTTCTCCATGAGTATGCACCGTTGCGAAAGTTCGCCGTGCCGAGACACCACGTGATGATCGGGTGTGATAAGCTCTACGTTCACATACAACGGGTGCAAGCCAGTTTTGCACACGTAGAATACTCGGGTTAAACTTGACGAGCCTAGCATATGCAGATATGGCCTCGGAACACTGGAAACCGAAAGGTCGGGCGTGAATCATACAGTAGATATGATCAACATAAGATGTTCACCATTGAAAACTACTCCATCTCGCGTGATGATCGGACATGGTTTAGTTGATATGGATCACGTGATCACTTAGATGATTAGAGAGATGTCTATCTAAGTGGGAGTTCTTAAGTAATTTGATTAATTGAACTTTAATTTATCATGAACTTAGTCCCTGATAGTATTTTGCATGTCTATGCTGTTGTAGATAGATGGCATGTGTTGTTGTTCCGTTGAATTTTAATGCGTTCCTAGAGAAAGCTAAGTTGAAAGATGATGGTAGAAACTACACGGGCTGGGTCCGTAACTTGAGGATTATCCTCATTGCTGCACAGAAGAATTATGTCCTTGAAGCACCGCTAGGTGACAAGCCTGCTGCAGGAGCAATTCCGGACGTTATGAACGGCTGGCAAGCTTGTTCTGATGACTACATGATAGTTCAGTGTGACATGCTTTACGGCTTAGAACCGGGACTTCAACGGCGTTTTGAACATCATGGAGCGTATGAGATGCTCCAGGAGTTGAAGTTAATATTTCAAGCAAATGCCCGGATTGAGAAATATGAGATTTCCAATAAGTTCTACAGCTGTAAGATGGAGGAGAACAGTTCTATCAGTGAACACTTGCTCAGAATGTCTGGGTATTAAAATCATAGGACTCAACTTGGTTGCAAAGTTGACGAACATAGTGTTATTGATAGAGTTCTTCAATCACTGCCACCAAGCTATAAAGCCTTCGTGATGAACTATAACATGCAAGGGATGCAGAAGACAATTCCCGAGCTCTTCGCTATGCTCAAAGCTGCGGAGGTAGAAATCAAAAAGGAGCATCAAGTGTTGATGGTTAACAAGACCACTAGTTGTAAGAAAAAGGGCAAGGGAAAGAAGGGGAACTTCAAGAAGAATATCAAGACAGTTGCTACTCTCACGAAGAAACCCAAGTCTGGAGCCAAGCCTGAAACTGAGTGCTTCTACTGCAAAGGGACTGGACACTGGAAGCGGAACTGCCCCAAGTATTTGGTGGATAAGAAGGATGGCAAAGTGAACAAAGGTATATATGATATACATGTTATTGATGTGTACCTTACTAATGCTCGTAGTAGCACTTGGGTATTTGATACTGGTTCGGTTGCTAATATTTGTAACTCGAAACAGGGGCTACGGATTAGACGAAGATTAGCTAAGGACGAGGTGACGATGCGCGTGGGAAATGGTTCCAAAGTCGATGTGATCGCAGTCGGCACGCTACCTCTACATCTACCTTCGGGATAAGTTTTAGACCTGAATAATTGTTATTTGGTGCCAGCGTTAAGCATGAACATTATATCTGGATCTTGTTTATTGTGAGACGGTTATTCATTTAAATCTGAGAATAATGGTTGTTCAATTTATATGAGTAATATCTTTTATGGTCATGCACCCTTGAAGAGTAGTCTATTCTTGTTGGATCTCGATCGTAGTGATACACATATTCATAATATTAAAGCCAAAAGATGCAAGGTTAATAATGATAGTGCAACTTATTTGTGGCACTGTCGTTTAGGTCATATTGGTGTAAAGCGCAAGAAGAAACTCCATACTGATGGACTTTTGGAATCACTTGGTGCTTGCGAACCATGCCTCATGGGCAAGATGACTAAAACTCCGTTCTCCAGAACAATGGAGCGAGCAACTGATTTGTTGGAAACCATACATACCGATGTATGTGGACCGATGAGTGTTGAGGCTCGCGGGGGGGTATCGTTATTTTCTGACCTTCACTTATGATTTGAGCAGATATGGGTATATCTACTTAATGAAACACAAGTCTGAAACATTTGAAAAGTTCAAATAACTTCAGAGTGAAGTAGAGAATCATCGTAACAAGAAAATAAAGTTTCTACGATCTGATCGTGGAGGCGAACATTCGAGTTACGAGTTTGGTCTTCATTTGAAACAATGTGGAATAGTTTCACAACTCACGCCACCCGGAACACCATAGCGTAATGGTGTGTCTGAAAGTCGTAACCACACTTTATTAGATATGGTGCGATCTATGATGTCTCTTACCGATTTACCACTATCATTTTGGGGTTATGCTTTAGAGACAGCTGCATTCACGTTAAATAGGGCACCATCTAAATCCGTTGAGATGACGCCTTATGAACTATGGTTTGGCAAGAAACCAAAGTTGTCGTTTCTTAAAGTTTGGGGCTGCGATGCTTATGTGAAAAAGCTTCAACCTGATAAGCTCGAACCCAAGTCGGAGAAATGTGTCTTCATAGAATACCCAAAGGAGACTGTTGGGTACACCTTCTATCACATATCCGAAGGCAAGATTTTCGTTGCTAAGAATGGATCCTTTCTAGAGAAGGAGTTTCTCTCGAAAGAAGTGAGTGGGAGGAAGGTAGAACTTGATGAGGTAATTGTACCTTCTCCCGAATTGGAAAGTAGTGCATCACAGAAACTAGTTCCAGTGATTCCTACACCAATTAGTGAGGAAGCTAATGATGATGATCATGAAACTTCGGATCAAGTTACTGCTGAACATCATAGATCAACCAGAGTACGTTCCGCACCAGAGTGGTACGGCAACCCAGTTTTGGAAGTCATGTTACTAGACCATGATGAACCTACGAACTATGACGAAGCGAAGATGAGCCCAGATTCCGCAAAATGGCTTGAGGCCATGAAATCTGAGATGGGATCCATGTATGAGAACAAAGTATGGACTTTGGTTGACTTGCCCGATGATCGGCAAGCCATTGAAAATAAATGGATCTTCAAGAGGAAGACCGACGTTGACGGTAATGTTACTGTCTACAAATCTCAACTTGTTGCGAAAGGTTTTCGACAAGTTCAAGGAGTTGACTACGATGAGACTTTCTCACCCGTAGCGATGCTTAAGTCTGTCCGAATCATGTTAGCAATTGCTGCATTTTATGATTATGAAATTTGGCAAATGGATGTCAAAACTGCATTCCTTAATGGATACCTCAAAGAGGAGTTGTATATGATGCAACCAGAAGGTTTTGTCGATCCTAAAGGTGCTAACAAAGTGTGCAAGCTCCAGCGATCCATGTATGGACTGGTGCAAGCATCTCGGAGTTGGAATATACGCTTTGATGAGGTGATCAAAGCATATGGTTTTATACAGACTTTTGGAGAAGCATGTATTTACAAGAAAGTGAGTGGGAGCTCTGTAGCATTTCTGATATTATATGTGGATGACATATTATTAATTGGAAATGATACAGAATTTCTGGATAGCATAAAAGGATACTTGAATAAGTGTTTTTCAATGAAAGACCTCCGTGAAGCTGCCTATATATTAGGCGTTGATGGCTTCTCGCCCCTCGTTGGTTACCCCAAGTGGAAGGTTTGAGATGCAGTGTAGCGGAAGTTTTCCCTTGGCAATACCAAGGATCGATTTCCTTGAGACTCCCAGTTTCAACAAGAAGGTGTCAACTGCTAACGGCGCCAGATATTAGCAATCAACATGGACCTGCACACAGATACAAATAACTTTGCTCCCAACGAGTACAGAGAGGTTGTCAATCCCTCCGGCCTTGTAGTTTACAAAGGATCAAACGCAAGTGATAGTATTGATAGATATAATTGCAATAGTAAATAAAAAGCGGAAAGTAAATAGCGGATGTGATCAATGATGGTAATATGGACCGGGGTCCCATGATGTTCACTAATGATGTCTCTCTCCCAAAAGACGATAAAACGGCTATGTGAGGTGAACGAATTACAGCTGGGCAATTGACAGAATTATGTGCGCAAACCAATGATAACTATGTTACAAGAAAGGTAGAGGTTCAAAGCATGGGCGGTACGCCGAGGTAAGTAGACCGAAATCCATCTGCATCTACTACTAATCATCCACCTTGAGATATCTATCCAGAACATCTCGCTGGTATTAAGTTGCGAGTCCCACCCATAGTGTAAACTCAAAGCAACAGACAACTGCATTAAAAGAACTTTGCGTAAAGTAAACAATCCTTGCACCCGCGGGCACAAGCACCGTTGTTTTCCCCCTTGTGGCAACAGCACATCCCCTAGACTCATGTTTCTGTCACTCAAGCTAGTCATCGAGGGGCATGAACCCACAATCAAGCATAATGTTCCCTCTTGGAGTCACTACCTACTACTAGGCCAAAGCAATAAATAACAACGGAGAACATGCAAGAATTACTTACGAACATAAATATAAAAGAGGTGAATCAAATATATTACTCAAACACAATCTGAACATAATCTCATAATCCATCGGATCCCAGCAAACTCATCATAGCAACAACATAAGGATTACATATGTGCCTCGATCATGTAGGGCAGCTCACGAGGACTAATTAGTGAAGCACAAGAACGGGAGGAGAACATCACATAGCTACTGGTCATGGACCCATGGTCCAAGGGAGACTACTCACAACTCATCCGGGAGGCGTCCATGGTGGTGGAGAAGCTCCCGGTGGTGATCCTCCCCTCCGGCAGGGTGCCGGGAAGAGTTCTCTTGGTGCTCCCGATCTTGGAAGCGGCGGCGGCGGCGGAACAGAGATGAGATCGCGAAAAAGAGTTCCCATCTCGAGGGTTTCGGGAGACGGTATAAATATATGCCAAAGGAGGGCACCAGACGAGGCTCGGGGGGCCCAGGCGGCCCCCCGGCGCGGCCAGGGGGGCGCCCCACCAGGGCGCCTGGAGCCCTGGTGCCCCCCCTCCCCCGCTGTACTTTGGCTACCGGGAACCTTCTGGAACGCTGATTTTTTATATAATTTTTCCGGTATTTTTCTGGCAGTTCTCGTAATGGGAAAACCTGAAATACAAAAACAGCCGAAAACAGAAACTGGCACTGGGGTGCACTGAGTTAATAGGTTAGTCCAAATATGATCAAAAGTGTATGGAAGTGTATAAATATCATAGCAATATCACCCAAAAGAGGCATGGAGCAAGCAGAAATTATAGATACGTTTTGGACGTATCAGGCGTCAAGATCTATAGAGATAGATCAAGACGTTTAATTGGACTTTCACAAAGCACATACCTTGATAAAGTTTTGAAGAAGTTCAAAATGGATCAGTCAAAGAAAGGGTTCTTGCCTGTGTTACAAGGTGTGAAGTTGAGTAAGACTCAATGCCCGACCACTGCAGAAGATAGAGAGAAAATGAAAGGTGTTCCCTATGCTTTAGCCATAGGCTCTATCATGTATGCAATGTTGTGTACCAGACCTGATGTGTGCATTGCTATCAGTTTAGCAGGGAGGTACCAAAGTAATCCAGGAGTGGATCACTGGACAGCGGTCAAGAACATCCTGAAATACCTGAAAAGGACTAAGGATATGTTTCTCGTTTATGGAGGTGACAAAGAGCTCGTCGTAAATGGTTACGTCGATGCAAGCTTTGACACTGATCCGGATGACTCTAAGTCACAAACCGGATACGTATTTTTATTGAATGGTGGAGCTATCAGTTGGTGCAGTTCTAAGCAAAGCGTCGTGACGGGATCTACATGTGAAGCGGAGTACATAGTGCTTCGGAAGCGGCAAATGAAGGAGTCTGGATGAAGGAGTTCATATCCGATCTAGGTGTCATAGCCAGTGCATTGGATCCAATAAAAATCTTTTGTGACAATACTGGTGCAATTGTCTTGGCAAAGGAATCCAGATTTCACAAGAGAACCAAGCACATCAAGAGACGCTTCAAATCCTTCCGCGATCAAGTAAGGAGGGAGACATAGAGATTTGCAAGACACATATGGATCTGAATGTTGCAGACCCATTGACTAGGCCTCTCTCACGAGCAAAACATGATCGGCACCAACACTCCATGGGTGTTAGAATCATTACTGTGTAATCTAGATTATTGACTCTAGTGCACGTGGGAGACTGAAGGAAATATGCCCTAGAGGCAATAATAAAGCTATTATTTATATTTCCTTATATCATGATAAATGTTTATTATTCATGCTAGAATTGTATTAACTGGAACCATAATACATGTGTGAATATATAGACAAACAAAGTGTCACTAGTATGCCTCTACTTGACTAGCTCGTTGAATCAAAGATGGTTATGTTTCCTAGCCATAGACATGAGTTGTCATTTGATTAACGGGGTCACATCATTGGTGAATGATGTGATTGACTTGACCCATCCGTTAGCTTAGCAACTTGATCGTTTAGTTTTTACTGCTATTGCTTTCTTCATGACTTATACATGTTCCTATGACTATGAGATTATGCAACTCCCGAATACCGGAGGAACACCTTATGTGCTATCAAACGTCACAACGTAACTGGGTGATTATAAAGATGCTCTACAGGTGTCTCCGAAGGTGTTTGTGGTGTTGGCATAGATCAAGAATAGGATTTGTCACTCCGAGTGTCGGAGAGGTACCTCTGGGCCCTCTCGGTAATGCACATCATAATAAGCCTTGCAAGCAAATGACTAATGAGTTAGTCATGAGATGATGCATTACGAAACGAGTAAAGAGACTTGACGGTAACGATATTGAACTAGGTATGATGATACCGACGATCGAATCTCGGGCAAGTAACATACCGATGACAAAGGGAACAACGTATGTTGTTATGCGGTTCGACCGATAAAGATCTTCGTAGAATATGTAGGAGCCAATATGGGCATCCAGGTTCCGCTATTGGTTATTGACCGGAGAGATGTCTCGGTCATGTCTACATAGTTCTCGAACCCGTAGGGTCCGCACGCTTAACGTTCGTTGACGATATAGTATTGAATGAGTTATGTATGTTGGTAACCGAATGTTATTCGGAGTCCCGGATGTGATCACGGACATGACGAGGAACTCCGGAATGGTCCGGAGATAAAGATTGATATATGGGATAATAGTGTTTGGCCTCCGGAAGGGTTCCAGAATTCATCGGTAGGGGTTCCGGATGTTTCTCGAAATGTTTGGGTACGAGAACACTTTATTTGGGCCAAAGGGGAAAGCCCATGAGGTTTTTGGAAAGCGCAAAAGGAAGTTTGCGGAGTCCAGGGGCCAGACGCCAGGGTCCCTGACGTCTGGGTCCAGACACCGGGAACCCTAGCGTTTGGCCCTGGAGTCCGAGAAGGACTCTTGCCTTTCGGGTGAAACTGACTTTGTGAAGGCTTTTACTCCAAGTTTCGACCCCAAGGCTCAACGTATAAATAAGGGGGCAGGGCTAGCACCTAAGAGACATCAAGATACACCAAGCCGTGTGCCGGCAACCCCGACCCTCTAGTTTATCCTCCGTCTAGTTTCTGTAGTGCTTGGCGAAGCCCTGCAGAGATTGTTCTTCATCAACAATCGTCACCACGCCGTCGTGGTGCCGGAACTCATCTACTACTTCACATGTCTTGCTGGATCAAGAAGGCGAGGACGTCATTGAGCTGAATGTGTGCTGAACGCAGAGGTGTCGTACGTTCCGTGCTAGATCGGGACGGATCGTGAAGGTGTACGACTACATCAACCACGTTGATAAACGCTTCCGCTTTCGGTCTACAAGGGTACGTAGACACACTCTCCCCTCTCGTTGCTATGCATCACCAAGATCTTGCGTGTGCGTAGGAAAATTTTGAAATTACTATG
This sequence comes from Secale cereale, assembly GCA_902687465.1. Lineage (NCBI taxonomy): Eukaryota > Viridiplantae > Streptophyta > Magnoliopsida > Poales > Poaceae > Secale > Secale cereale. The sequence goes on along the minus strand of LR738711.1, from coordinate 236,162,691 downwards.
TTCCCCAACATTGTTATGTTGGAATTGGAATTGAAGGCCAATTAATTTAGTCATGGCTTTCTTCTTAAGTTCTGATGTGAGAGCTTGGATTTCTAAGTGGCATAAACTCTTGTGATCAGTTTTTATCACAAAGGGCCCCCCTACAAATATAAGATCTCCATCTCCCCACTACCATGATGATTGTTAGGAACTCCTTTTCATGAATGCTCAACTTCTGATTTGTAGGTCCTAAAGATTTGATGTAGTAGGCCACATGATGTCCTTCTTGTGTCAACATTGCTCCAATGCTAGAGTCATGAGCATCGGTCTTAATACAAAATGGCTTGGGGAAATCAGGTAATGTAAACACTGGTGTAGGTCATCGCTTGCTTGAGGAGATCAAAGGCAATTTGTACTCATGTTTTCCACTGAAAATCCTTGTTCTTCAGAAAATTTGTGAGAGGATTGGCAATGATGCCATAGTGTTGCACAAATATTCTAGTAGTACTCGGTCAACCTCAAAAACCCTCTTAATTCACTCACATTGGTCGGTACTAGCCACTGTGCCATGGCCTCTGTTTTTTTGGGTGTGTGGCAGCTCCCTTATCAGAAATTATGTGACCCAGCTACTCTAGTTGTTGTTGGGAAAAAGACCATTTGTTGAGTTAGACATATAGTCGACGTTCTCTCAGTATAGTGAACACATGTTGCAGATGTTTCTGGTGAGCCTCCAAGTCCTGGCTGAACACCAAGATGTCATCCATGAACACCAAGACAAATTTCCTGATACATCCAGCAAAAATAATATCCATGACACATTGAAAACTTGCAGGTGCTTCAGATAATCCGAAGGGCGTCACTTTGATTGATATTGGCCCATAAGTGTTTTAAAACCAGTTTTTTGTTCATCAGCCTCCACCATTCTGATCTGGTGATAACCAGCTCCTAAGTCTAGCTTTGTGAACCATTTAGTGCCAGCTAGCTCATTCAGGAGTTCATCCTCGCTGACATTGCAAAAAAATTGACAATGGCAACATTTAACCTCCTGTGGTCCACACAAAATCTCCATGTTCCATCCTTCTTTTTAACTAGGAGGACTGGAGGTGCAAAAGGTGACATACTGGGAGAAATGATTCCAACTGCAAGCATTTTAGACACATGTCTTTCAATCTCATCTTTATGGAGAGAAGAGTATTTGTATGCTCTTGAATTTACTGGAGTTGTGTTGGGCAGTAATGATATGGCATGATCAAATTCCTGGTGTGGAGGTAGTCCCTTGGGCTCTTAAAAGATACCATCAAAGGATTCCATAGTCTGCTGGATACAATCTGGAATTTTGGAAGGGTTTGCGGTTGTGCTAAATGACAGAACAGCAATAGCCCTTATGGCATTGCCCTTGTGACATTTTACCACTTGATCTAATGTCAGTAATGTAGTTGGGTAACTCATTGAGATTTCAGGACCTGCAATGTGACAGTGGTGTCCTTGTCCAGGAACTACACCCATTGTTCTTCCTAGTGACATGTCATTGGGCTCCATTGAGACCATCGGTCCATGCCCAATATGGCATCATACCCTCCCAAATTTAAAACTCACATGTCAGTGGAAAAGGTATGCCCCTGTATACACTAATTCAGCCCTTGCACCATTTGAGTGCACTGAAGTGTCTCTCCATTTGCTACCTTAATTGTCATCGGGCTGGGTAAATCCACAGTGGGACACTGAAGCTTGTCTGCCAACTGATGGTCCAAGAACATGTGAGAGCTCCCGGAAACAATTAGTAACAACATAACTTGATTGATCACTAGTGCTCTGAACTGTATTATTTTAGCATTTGTAGTGCATGCAAGTGCATTAACTGACAAGTAGGTAGATGCTTCTTCCACGGCTTCTCCAGTAGCAATGGCATCTAACATTGCATCATTAAGTTGTGTTGCTTCCTCTACCATGTTGATAGCCTTCACTTGGGCTGCTTGTTTGTTGACACACACATGACCTAGAGCAAACTTAGCTCCACAGCTATAGCACAAACCATTATGTCTCCTGTAGTATTTTCAATTGTCGTGCTTTCCACATATCTCCAGGACCTAACTAGGTCTGGTTATGGTGTCTTGGCGTGATCTTTTCCTTCTTTTTTGTCTAAATATTCAATTAAGACCATTCCAAGGCAGCGATACGTCCAAAACGTATCTATAATTTCTGCTTGCTCCATGCCTCTTTTGTGTGATATTGCTATGATATTTATGCACTTCCATACACTTTTGATCATATTTGGACTAACCTATTAACTCAGTGCACCCCAGTGCCAGTTTCTGTTTTCTGCTGTTTTTGTATTTCAGGTTTTCCCATTACGTAAACTGCCAGAAAAATTCCCGGAAAAATATATAAAAAATCAGCGTTCTGGAAGCTTCCATGCAGCCAAAGTAGGGCCGGAGGGGGGGCCACCAGGGCTCCAGGCGCCCTGGGGGCGCGGCCCCCCTCCTGGCCGCGCCGGGGGGGGCGCCTGGGCCCCCCAGGCCTCCGCTGATGCCCCCCTTTGGCATATATTTACACCGCGTCCCGAAACCCTCGAGGACGGAACCCTTTTTCGCGATCTCATCTCTGTTCCGCCGCCGCCGCGCTTCCAAGATCGGGAGCACCAGGAGAACTCTTCCCGGCACCCTGCCGGAGGGGAGGATCACCACGGGAGCTTCTCCACCACCATGGACGCCTCCCGGATGAGTTGTGAGTAGTCTCCCTTGGACCATGGGTCCATGACCAGTAGCTATGTGATGTTCTCCTCCCCTTTTTGTTCTTCACCGATTAGACCTCGTGAGCTGCCCTACATGATCGAGGCACATATGTAATCCTTATGCTGTTGCTATGATGAGTTTGCTGGGATCCGATGGATTATGAGATTATGTTCAGATTGTGTTTGAGTAATATATTTGATTTACCTCTTTTATATTTATGTTCTTGAGTAATTCTTGCATGTTCTCCGTTGTTGTTTATTGCTTTGGCCAAGTAGTAGGTAGTAACTCCAAGAGGGAACGTTATGCTTGATTGTGGGTTCATGCCCCTCGATGACTAGCTTGAGTGACAGAAACATGAGTCTAGGGGATGTGCTGTTGCCACAAGGGGGAAAACAACGGTGCTTGTACTCGCGGGTGCAAGGATTGTTTACTTTACGCAAAGTTCTTTTAATGCAGTTGTCTGTTGCTTTGAGTTTACACTATGGGTGGGACTCGCAACTTAATACCAGCGAGATGTTCTGGATACATATCTCAAGGTGGATGATTAGTAGTAGATGCAGATGGATTTCGGTCTACTTACCTTGGCGTACCGCCCATGCTTTTGAGCCTCTACCTTTCTTGCAGCACAGTTAGCATTGGTTTGCGCACATAATCCTGTCAATTGCCCAGCTGTTATTTGTTTACCTCGCTTAGCTGTTTTATCGTCTTTTGGGAGAGAGACATCACTAGTGAACATCATGGGACCCCGGTCCATATTACCATCACTGATCACATCCACTATTTACTTTCAGTTCTTACTAGTTGCAGTTATACCTATCACTATTATCTCTTGCGTTTGATCCTTTGTAAACGACAAGGCCGGAGGGATTGACAACCTCTCTGTACTCGTTGGGAGCAAAGTTATTTGTATCTGTGTGCAGGTCCGGTCGATCGCTAGTTGCGCCGCTAGCAGTTGACACCTTCTTGTTGAACCTTGGAGTCTCAGGGGAATTCGATCCTTGGTATCTTTGCCAAGGGAAAACTAACGCTACACTGCATCTCAAACCTTCCACTTGGGGTAACCAACGAGGGGCAAGAAGCCATCAAGCAAAGTTTTCTGGCGCCGTTGCCGGGGACTCCACTCTTCAAGATAGGGGAGTTGCACGCTATCTTTTACCTTTGCTTTTTAGTCTTGTTAGTTTACCTTTCAGTTTTTGCTTTAGTATCTTTTATCAAAAATCACAAAAATAGTTATCTTGCTTGCTTGTTGCTATGGGTTCCACCGAGAACACCAAGTTGTGTGACTTCACTAGTCATAACAACGATGACTTTATTTGCACGCCTATCACTACACCTGCCACTTCAGCACCTTCTTATGAAATTAAACCTGCTTTACTGAATCTAGTTATGAAAGATCAATTCTCCGGTGCTGGAGATGATGCTGCTTTACACTTAAACAACTTTGTTGAACTCTGTGATATGCAAAAGTACCAAGAAATAGATGGTAATATTGTTAAGCTTAAGCTTTTTCCTTTCTCCTTGAGAGGAGGAGCTAAAATTTGGTTTCAATCCTTGCCTAGAAATAGCATAGATTCTTGGGACAAGTGCAAGGATGCTTTTATTGGAAAGTACTATCCACCTGCTAAAATTATCCAACTAAGGAGTAACATAATGAATTTTAAACAATTGGATAATGAACACGTTGCCCAAGCTTGGGAACGCATGAAATCTCTTGTCAAGAACTGCCCTACTCATGGTTTGACTACTTGGATGGTTATCCAAACATTTTATGCAGGCTTGAACTTTACCTCGCGGAACTTGCTAGATTCGGCCGCGGGAGGAACCTTTATGTCAAATACACTTGGTGCTGCCACGAAGCTTCTCGATGAGACGATGACCAATTATTCCCAATGGCACACCGAACGCGCTCCAACAGGTAGGAAGGTAAACTCTGTCGAGGAGATTTCCTCCCTAAATGAAAAAGTTGACTTGATCATGTCTCTACTTTCCAAGCAATCTTCTGTTGATCCTCGTGATGTTCCTTTAAATTTTTTGATTGCTCAAGAACAAGTAGATGTGAACTTTATCTCTAGAAACAATTTCAATAACAATGCTTATAGGAGTAATTTTGGTAGCAATCCTAGACCGTTCCCCTCCTATGGGAACAACAATGCTTATCCTAGCACCAAGAACTCCACTTCTGAACTAGAGAGTATGCTTAAAGATTTCATCACTACCCAAAAAGCCTTCAATAAGAGTGTAGAAGAAAAACTAGCCAAACTAGATGATCTCTCTTTGAAGGTAGACAATTTAGCCCATGAGGTAGAATTGCTTAAAATTAGAACTTCCCCTCTTGAGGAGAGGAAGACCACTCCTATGAATGCTATTCAAGTGCAAATTAATGAAAACATTAGGATGTTGGCTAAACTTAAAGAGAGATGGGCTAGAGAAAAGGAGGAAGAAGATAGAATTAAGAACCTTCCTACCCACCACATTGTTGCTACTATCCAAGTTGTTGAGGATATCCAAACTCTTAGCACCCAATGCACTCCTGGTCCCATTGGACCTATTAATGGTGATGCTATGACCATAGAAACTACCAAACAAGTGAGCCTAAAGGACACCACTACCACTTTACTTGATAGTAGTGACCTTGATTTTGATAATTGCACCCTTACCGAAGTTATTGATTTCCTTCACAAGATGTCTAGAGATCCCCGCACTAGCACGCTTAACCTTGCCTTCACAGAGCATATCACTAATGCTCTCATCAAAGCTAGGGAGGAGAAACTTAGGGTAGAAGCCTCCATACCTAGAAAGCTAGAAGATGGTTGGGATCCTATGATTAAAATTAAGTTGAATAACTTCTCTTGCTATGCTTTATGTGATGTTGGAGCTAGTACCTCCGTTATGCCCAAAACAATATATGATATGCTTAGATTGAAACCTTTTGATTCTTGTTCTTTTGGTGTTCGTCTTGTTGATTCTTCCATAAAGAAACCTTTGGGGAGGATCGACGATGTTCTTATCATTGTCAATGACAATTACGTTCCCGTTGATTTTACTATTATGGATATTGAATGTGAACCTTCTTGTCCAATTATTTTGGGACGTCCTTTTCTTCGCACCGTTGGTGCCATCATTGACATGAAAGAGGGGAATATAAGATTCCAATTTCCTCTCAAGAAAGGTATGGAACACTTCCCTAGAAAGAAGATTAAGTTACCTTTTGAGTCCGTTATACGGGCTAGCTATTCTTTTACTCTTGATAAAACTTGATCTCTTTGCATTATGCCTAGCTTAAAGGCATAAAAGAAAGTGTGAGGCAACCCACAATGAATAAAATTTTATTTTGATTTTGTTGTGTCTTGATGTTGTTATTACAGTAGCATCATCATTGTATCTTTACTTTTCAATCTTTGTGCCAAGTGTAGCCTCTGATTGCAAGAAAGTTCAAAAGTTGTGACGTGCTGTCCAGGAAACAGATTCTGTCCTTGGACAGAAAAATTCATATAAAATCACCAGATCATCTTTTTGGTCTGAATTTTTTCGACAGCGTGCTCTATACAATTGTCTTTCGGGCGTCTGTTCTGTGTTTTTTTATTTGAGTTGCAGAAGTGCCCCGAAAAAATTATTTACTACCTGCTGGTCTGTTTTTCCCAGATTCTGTCCTATTTTGCCTTTCCTTCATTTTGCAAACCTTGAGCTTTCTTTTTCTTTGCAAAAACCTTTTGGAAATCTTGAGAAACAGTAGACCTTCAAGAATATCCTTATTTCCAGCAAGGAAAAATTATTTTATTAAGGGTACTAACCTCGCTAATCAGATTATGATGAGTTATGTATGAAGGGAGTTTTCAAGTGTGCGAGGGAAGATGATAAAAAGATTCAGGAGTGTAAAACGCTCAAGCTTGGGGACGCCCCCATGCACCCCCAAGAAATATTCAAGAAGACTCAAGCGTCTAAGCTTGGGGATGCCCCCGTGCATCCCCTTCTCCATCAACATTATCAGTTCGTCTTTCGTTCCACTATATTTTTATCACTTCATGTGTTATGTGCTTTGCTTGGAGCGTCTTGCTTTTAGTTTTCCTTTTTAGTTTTCTTTAGCTTTGCTTGCTGTTCATAACGAGTTGGAACTCAGCTTTCTTTGTGTGGGAGAGAAACACGCTCCACTTCAACCTAGAACATAACATAGAATTTTCATGTCTATCTTTGCTGTGTGTGTTCTTTGTCTTTCAATAGCTACTATCATGCTTAGCTCTTAGTTTTCAAGCTTTTCTTTTTAAAGAGCTCTTGTTTAGTTGGTCGCTGGAACTCTCTTTAGTTATCATGCTTATCTTGTTAAGAGAGTTGGCTTCTGTTGCACTGGTTGATATGTTTATGATAAAAATGCTATGTGCATAATGGTGCTTAGTAGTTCATGTTTTCTTATGGTTAGTCTCAAATAGCTGGGGGGTTCTCAATGTGTTATTGGAGTACCAACATGATTTGTTTGCCTATGATGTGGTATGGTTTAGTGATATCTTCCCCCAAGAATTTATTCTGATTGACTTGGCATATGCTCACGCATATTTAAGACTGTAAAGAAAGTCTATCAAGCCTTGATGATCTTTAATTTCTGAGTAGCGATATAACTTCCATGCCCGATTCAATGTTGCTTTGTCGCTCTGCATGATTATGACCGTCATTGCTCTCTTAGTTGGTCGCTCCCAGTCTTTTGCTAACCTTCGCCTGTACTAAGCGGACTGACTGCTTGTGCATCCAAAATCCTTTAAACCAGTTATGCCATATGAGTCCATCATACCTTCCTATACATGGTATTTACCTGCCATTCCTAACGAAGACTTTCATGTACCATCTCGAAATTAATCAGAAAAAATCATTTCTCTTTTGTGCCTCTGTTTTAGTTCATGAGGAAGTAGTAGTTAATGATCTTTTTAAGTTGGACAAGCTTCACCCCGGGATTGCATGTCTAATGTGCAAACCCATAATACGAGAAGGAACTGGCATAGAGTGCGCCCGGCACATTAAAAAAATATACAACAAACAAACCCTCCTTCACGCTTTGTTCATGAGAAATCAGAAAACTTTGGCAGTGATAAACAAAGGAGATTAAGAGGATGTGATCGTCCTCATTCGGGAGCTGGTCCTCGAAACTTGTCCAGCTCAAGAAGTAATTGAGTTATCTGCTAGCATTCGTTGACGAAACATGCATATCCAAAAATAATAATTTTTACTTCTGTTTTTAAAACCAAGAGCTCTGGTACATGTTTAGTTTTTGTTTCCGACCACGGGTTTTCAACCTTGCCATCAAAAGCCACGGTTTGAGAGTCTCCACCTTCTTTAAAGCACCAACTATTGAGAGCATGATTGTCATTCTGAGTGTAATGTGCATTGTCCCAAAGTACCATTGTCTTTTGAATGATTATGATATCGTTTATTCTGAAATCATTGTATCTAGTCGTCACTTAAACCTTGGAGGTGCCCCTGCATTTATGTTTTGCCTCACTAAAGGGGGCAAGCGAGATATCACTTTATCATATTTGCACACCATGCTCACTACAAATCTATTGAGTGTTTCAGTATCATATTGTAAAACTTTCAGTTCTTTGTGATTTTCTCATGAGACAAGTTAATTACTACAGATTCATTATCTCAGTAAGCACTTGTCATGTGACTGTGAAAAGTTCTTATATGGTTAATAGCATGTCACCACAGAAATTATGCTTGTTATCATTTACCTACTCGAGGACGAGCAGGAATTAAGCTTGGGGATGTTGATACGTCCAAAACGTATCTATAATTTCTGCTTGCTCCATGCCTCTTTTGTGTGATATTGCTATGATATTTATGCACTTCCATACACTTTTGATCATATTTGGACTAACCTATTAACTCAGTGCACCCCAGTGCCAGTTTCTGTTTTCTGCTGTTTTTGTATTTCAGGTTTTCCCATTACGTAAACTGCCAGAAAAATTCCCGAAAAAATATATAAAAAATCAGCGTTCCGGAAGCTTCCATGCGCCAAAGTAGGGCCGGAGGGGGGCCACCAGGGCTCCAGGCGCCCTGGGGGCGCGGCCCCCCTCCTGGCCGTGCCGGGGGGGCGCCTGGGCCCCCCAGGCCTCCGCTGATGCCCCCCCTTTGGCATATATTTACACCGCGTCCCGAAACCCTCAAGGACGGAACCCTTTTTCGCGATCTCATCTCTATTCCGCCGCCGCCGCGCTTCCAAGATCGGGAGCACCAGGAGAACTCTTCCCGGCACCCTGCCGGAGGGGGGGATCACCACCGGGAGCTTCTCCACCACCATGGACGCCTCCTGGATGAGTTGTGAGTAGTCTCCCTTGGACCATGGGTCCATGACCAGTAGCTATGTGATGTTCTCCTCCCCTTTTTGTTCTTCACCGATTAGACCTCGTGAGCTGCCCTACATGATCGAGGCACATATGTAATCCTTATGTTGTTGCTATGATGAGTTTGCTGGGATCCGATGGATTATGAGATTATGTTCAGATTGTGTTTGAGTAATATATTTGATTTACCTCTTTTATATTTATGTTCTTGAGTAATTCTTGCATGTTCTCCGTTGTTGTTTATTGCTTTGGCCAAGTAGTAGGTAGTAACTCCAAGAGGGAACATTATGCTTGATTGTGGGTTCATGCCCCTCGATGACTAGCTTGAGTGACAGAAACATGAGTCTAGGGGATGTGCTGTTGCCACAAGGGGGAAAACAACGGTGCTTGTACTCGCGGGTGCAAGGATTGTTTACTTTACGCAAAGTTCTTTTAATGCAGTTGTCTGTTGCTTTGAGTTTACACTATGGGTGGGACTCGCAACTTAATACCAGCGAGATGTTCTGGATAGATATCTCAAGGTGGATGATTAGTAGTAGATGCAGATGGATTTCGGTCTACTTACCTTGGCGTACCGCCCATGCTTTTGAGCCTCTACCTTTCTTGCAGCATAGTTACCATTGGTTTGCGCACATAATCCTGTCAATTGCCCAGCTGTAATTTGTTTACCTCGCTTAGCTGTTTTATCGTCTTTTGGGAGAGAGACATCACTAGTGAACATCATGGGACCCCGGTCCATATTACCATCACTGATCACATCCGCTATTTACTTTCAGTTCTTACTAGTTGCAGTTATACCTATCACTATTATCTCTTGCGTTTGATCCTTTGTAAACGACAAGGCCGGAGGGATTGACAACCTCTCTGTACTCGTTGGGAGCAAAGTTATTTGTATCTGTGTGCAGGTTCGGTCGATCGCTAGTTGCGCCGCTAGCAGTTGACACCTTCTTGTTGAACCTTTGAGTCTCAGGGGAATTCGATCCTTGGTATCTTTGCCAAGGGAAAACTACCGCTACACTACATCTCAAACCTTCCACTTGGGGTAACCAACGAGGGGCGAGAAGCCATCAGGCGGCAGTGCTTTGTTAACTGTTTCTTGCTTGAAAGTTTTAGTGCTAGCTATTTTTCCCTTTCCAATAGGGCCTCCTGCACAACAGCACACTCATAGGCAGCGGCCACAGTAGCTGGCAACTAAATTTCTATTGCAATGCGTAACTCCTCTTTCAAGCCCAAAATAAATTGAGCAGCTAGCATAGTCTCACTGATGTTTCCCGCATACATCCGGACTTGATACACCAGCTAGTGGAAAGTTGTGCAATACTCCTCCATAGAACCTTGTTGTCATAACACAAGCAAGTCTCTCATACATGAACGATGCACATTGACCTCAAATTCCTGAGCAATAGCCGCACAAAAAAATCCCAAGTACTGCAGTATTCAGTGAACTTGTATGACTAAAACTAGTGTGTTGTGTTGCCTTGTAAGTGCATGGATGCTGACATCAACTTGAAGGAATTTAGAATATGGTACAACAAGAAATATGCTTCACAATTATCCGCCATGAAACCTCGGAAATTTCATCTTAGGCATCCACGGTTGCTTACTACCCTGCTCGGCAAAGGGTAGGTGGGATACCTGAGGAGGAGTTGATGAGCGGGTCGTAATAACGGAGGAGGAGGAGGAGGTGGTGGTGCTTGCGATGTAGTCGGCCCGCCAAAATTTGCCCCAAACTTGGGCGACATGCCCAGGCAGCCCTCCGCAGCAATTCGGTCCAGATCCACATCTGTGACGCTGGTTGATTCCTTCAGCACCCTTGCCACTTGAAGTTGCTCCTGGTGTATCTCCCCGATCGAGCTCACCGAGAGATTCACCTTGGCTTGGACCTGATCTAGCGTGGCGACATGTTCCTCGAATTTCAGATCCAGCCCGTCGAGACTAGACTGGATCGCCTCGACCCCGCCCACCTTCGCATGCAACATCCGCAGCGCCTCGAACTCTGATATGTCTCCAACGTATCTATAATTTATGAAGTATCCATGCTATATTTATATGAGGTCTACATGGTTTTGGTGCACTTTTATATGATTTTTATGGACAAGCCTATTAACTTAGTGCCCAATGCCAGTTCCTATTTTCTGCCTATTTCTTTGTTTCGCGGGAAAACCATACCAAACAAGTCCATACACGATAAAAATTTATGGTGATTCTTTTTTTGGAACATAAGAGGCCCCCGAAGCTTCGAGGAAGCACCAGAAGACCCACGAGGACACCACAAGCTCACACAACGCGCCCTCCCCCTAGGGCGTGTGGGACGAGCTTGTGTGCCCCTCGTAACACCTTTTGGCGTGATTCCAATGCTGAAAATTCTTATAAATCTAGAAACCTCAAAAGTTAACCTAGATGAGTATTTCTGCCGCCACAAGCCTCTGTTCCAAAGTGATCTCATCCAGAGCTCCACTCTGGCACCCTGCCGGAGGAGGGAAGCCATCACCGAAGGCCATCTTCATCATCCTTGTTGCCTCCATGACAAGGTGGGAGTAGTTCACCCCCGAGGCTGAGGGTGGTATGTACTAGTAGCTATGTGTTTGATATCTCCCTCTATCTCTCTCTCTCTCTCTCTCTCTCTCTCTCTCTCGTGTGATCTTGATAGGGCACAGTCTTGATGTACCATGAGTTTTGTTAATATAGTTGGATCATACGGTGTTCTTCCCTCTCTATCTTTGTTGTGATGAATCGAGTCTTACTCTTTGAGTTTCAATGTTATCAGATTGAATATTCTGGATTTGAGATCACTTGATGTATGTCTTGAATGTGGATACCCGTGGTGATAATGAGGTATTCTATTGAGTCACTTGATATATGTTTTAGCAATCAACTTGCATATTTTGTGGTGACATTGGGGTAATCTATGCACAAAGGTGGATACACATTTTCATCGTACTTTCTTTGATAGAAACTTTGGAATGATTCTTTGTCGCATATTGAGGGATTGTTATATGATTCAATTATGTTAGCACTGTTGAGAGATTGCACTATTGAAAGTATGAACCCTAGGCCTTGTTTCTAAGCATTGATATACCATTTTGCTCGTTGTTTGCTACTTGTTACCTTGTTGTTTTATTTATTAATATTATAAAACCATATTTCCACCATCCATACTACACTTGTATCATCATCTCTTCGCTGAACTAGTGCACTATACAATTTACCGTTGTATTGGGTGTGTTGGGGACACGAGATTTCTTGTGTTTGATTGTAAGTTTGTTTAAGACGGACCATCTTCATCCTACACCTTCTTAGGTCATCCACTAGAGGGAAATTTATTGTTGTCCTACAAGACTCTACGCTTGGAGGACCAACACAGTCTACAAAAATAAAGTTATGTACAGTACACATCAAACTCCTTCATCACCCGACTTTGAAAGACCCCATGGACTCCGCTAGGTACCTTGTCTGCGCGCTCGACTTGAACGGAGCCAACACCACTTCCTCTAAATTCGACCGAACGCTGATACGGATATACAGTCAACTGCTAAAGGCAACGAACCAACCTATCAGTCGATGTTACCGGCAAATCTCAAGTCTGTGAAGCGTGAACCGGGCTGACAAAGCTCTGAATACCACTTATAATACTCATAGCCTAGGGTAGCACGAGGAATTGGGGATCGAAGGAGATGAGTTTTTTTTTATAAAACGAAACCTTTATTCATTAGAGATAGAAAGTACATCGTTTGTGAGGATCCTTACAATATCATTTACCGGTTCCTCAAACCAATCAGAACTCAACGAAAATCTAGCTATACTCGCAAGCTCATGGGCTACTTTATTTGCTTCTCTGTTACAGTGTTCGAATCTAATAGCAACGAAGTCACATGCATAATGAAAACAATCGTCGAAAATTGCCGCCGCCGCACCCGCCGACTGTCCTCCGTTCTTCATAGTATCAATCACCTCCAGGTTGTCCGAGTTAATAATAAGGCGATTACATCCCGCCCTTTGCGCCAAAGTTATGCCAAATTTAAGAGCCGAGGCTTCCGCCATCAACACATCTGCGCAATAGTCAATCTTCTCGTTCCCTCCCGCGATAAACCTACCTTTTTCATCTCTCAAAACCGCCCCCATCGTGCCCCTAAGCAGGTCGTGGTCAAAAGAAGCATGAACGTTAAGTTTCACAAAACCCCTAGGAGGACATGACCAACCCCCCCCCCCTTTCATAGAGGCCTTGGGGGATGAAGCATTTACGAAGTTTGACGTAAGGGCTAGAATCGCCATTGAAATCTAAAGTGCATTCTATGTTGTCTCCTTGTGCACTAACTTCCGTCTTTCCCACCATAGATACCATGCTGAGACAGCAATCATTTCACACACATTGTGATAACCCATTATCCTCAAATCTTTTTCTGGTAGAAGTAGTAGGTACTCCAACACCGCCTCTCCAGCAAGGTCAATCTTGCAAGCTTTATCAATTATATCGTCCATCCCGAGCCTTGTCCAAACCTCCTTTGCTCTATTGCAAAGGAAAAGCATATGCTTTGTATCTTCAGAACCCTCGGAGCAAATAGGACACATGGGCGTGACCTTCATATGTCTATTTGCGAGGGTAACCCGGCATGGAAGCGTTCCTTGTAATGTATGCCATATAAAAAAATTGACTTTTGCCGGACACGATAACTTCCATATCTTGCTCCAAATAGGATTAATTGTGGTTCGCCCCATCCCATTAGAATGTCTTAGTCTACTTCCATATTGATGGTCCCACTCCACAAAATAAGCAGACCGAACCGAGAACATACCATTTTTCATATAACTCCAAGCAATGAAATCTGGCATATCATGTTGCGAGATTGGAATTGAGAGAATACGTTGAATATCAATGGGCCACATTGTTTGTGTGATCAGGTCTTCGTCCCAAGTGTTCGAAGCAGGATCAATCAAATCACCCACCTTTGTTAACAATTGTCCCCCCTTAGGTGTCACAACTTTCCTAGTAGTGCAATTTGGGATCCAGGCATCTTCCCAAATATTGATATTTTGTCCATTCCACACACGCCAAATATAGCCATGCTTCAAAGAATTTATGCCAGCCATAATACTTTGCCAGGTGAATGAAGAGCCTTTCTTTTGCTTAGAATTTAACAAATCACCATCAGGATAGTATTTAGCCCTTAGAATTGTAGCACACAAAGAATCAGGATTATCCAGAAGGCGCCATGCCTGTTTTGCGAAAAACAGTGAATATCACGAAATCCCATCCCTCCTTGGTTTTTTGGTATGCACATTTTCCACCAGGCCATCCAGTGCATCCTCCTCTGGTTCTCCTCGTCTCCCCACCAGAAAAGCGCTATCGCGTCGATGATTCCTTTACAAATTTTTTTAGGAATTTTAAAGACCGACATTGCATAGGTGGGTATGGCTTGGATCACAGCCTTGAGCAGGATCTCCTTTCCCCCGGCAGACAATAGTTTTTCCTTCCAGCCACTAATTTTCTTGACAATCCGTTCAATCAGAAATTGGAAACATTTTGTTTTATCTACAACCACATTTGCTGGCAGGCCCAAATATTTATCACTGAGGGCCTCTGTCATTATATTCAGTGTTGTACACAATTGTTCTCTAATCTCCACCTTCGTGTTTGGGCTAAAGAAAATGTTGGATTTTTCCATGCTTACCAATTGTCCCGATGCCTCGCAGTATAAATCTAACGCTGTTTTCAGAGCTTCCGCATTGTGTTGGTTGGCTTTCATGAGAATCAAAGAATCGTCCGCAAAGAGAAGGTTTGTGATGGGTGGGGCATCTCTACAAACTTTTACTCCTGATATATTTCCAATTTCCTCCGCCCGTGTAAGTAGGGCATTTAATCCCTCTGTGCACAACAAGAAAAGGTATGGTGACAATGGGTCACCCTGCCTCAAACCCCTTGTAGGCTTAAAACTCTCACTTTCCTCCGAGTTAATCCTTACTCTGTATTCGACAGTGGAGACGCAATGCATAATAAATTTCACCCAATCTTGACGGAAGCCCGGTCTCAGCATAATCTCCTTCAAAAAAGGCCACTCAACTCTGTCATAAGCTTTGTGCATATCGAGTTTAATGGCACACATGCCCTCTCTACCTTCTCTTTTATTTTTGATTGTGTGAAAACACTCATAAGCTACTAATATATTATCCGTTATCAGTCTGCCAGGCACAAAAGCACTCTGAGTCGGGCTTATAATATCTGGCAGGAGAACCTTCAAACGAAGGGCCACCATCTTTGCAATTATTTTATATACCACATTGCATAAGCTGATCGGCCTAAATTGGGTTACCTTTTCTGGTGTGTTAACCTTTGGAATCATCACAATCGCAGTATCGTTCCAACCAGCTGGTATAGTACACGTGTTGATGGCTTGTAGGACCTCCTCAACTAGATCGTCCCCTAACATAGGCCAAAATCTTTTATAGAAGATGGCATGGAGTCCATCTGGCCCTGGGGCTTTTAAATCCCCAATCTCAAATAGCGCCTTGCGAACATCTTTAGCAGTATAAGGTGCAAGAAGAGCTGTGACGCCCCCGATTTGACCGTACACTAATCATGCACGCAAATGTGTACGACCAATATCAGGGACTCACTGGAAGATATCACAACACAACTCTAGACAAAATAATACAAGCTTTATATTACAAGCCAGGGGCCTCGAGGGCTCGAATACATAAGCTCGAATACACAAGAGTTAGCGGAAGCAATAATATCTTAGTACAGACATAAGTTAAACAAGTTTGCCTTAAGAAGGCTAGCACAAAAGTAACAACGATCGAAAAGGCAAGGCCTCCTGCCTGGGACCTCCTAACTACTCCTCGAAGCCGAACTTCACGTAGAAACATCCTCGGGATCCTCTGGGTCCTGGACTCCACCATCTGGTTGCGTCATCCGAGAAGAAGGGACAAAAGAGGGAAAAGAGGGAGCAAAGCAACCGTGAGTACTCATCCAAAGTACTCGCAAGCAAGGATCTACACTACATATGCAATGATATCTATGTAAAGGGGGGGTAATATATGTGGGTTAAACTGCAGAATGCCAGAATAAGAGGGGGATAGCTAATCCAATCAAAGACTACGCTTCTGGCCACCTCCATCTTGCAGCAGTAGATGAGAGTAGCTGGAAGTAACAAGTATCCTCGCATCTCGTAGCCTCCGTCTTACAGCAGTAGAATAGAATAGATGGTAAGTTCACCAAGTAACAACGTATAGCATAATCCTACCCGGTGATCCTCCCCTCGTCGCCCTGTGAGAAAGCGATCACCGGGTTGTATCTGGAACTTGTCTGGGTGTGTTTTATTAAGTATCCAGTTCTAGTTGTCATGAGGTCAGAGTACAACTCTGGGTCGTCCTTTTACCGAGGGACACGGCTATTCGAATAGATTAACTTCCCTGCAGGGGTGCACCACATAACCCAGCACGCTCGATCCCATTTGGCCGGACACACTTTCCAGGGTCATGCCCGGCCTCGGAAGATCAACACGTCGCAGCCCTACCTAAGCACAACAGAGAGGTCAGCACGTCGGTCTAAGTCCTAGGCGCGCAGGGGTCCGGGCCCATCGCCCAACGCACACCTGCACATTGCGTACGCGGCCGGTGAGCAGACCTAGCAACCTCCATTACTAAGGAAGTTGTGTTACGCGGTCCAACCCGGCGCGCGCCGCTCAGTCGCTGACGTCAAGAAGGCTTCGGTTGATACCACGACGTCGAGTGCCCATAACTATTCCCACGTAGCTGGTTAGTGCGTATAGGCCAATGGCCAGACTCAGATCAAATACCACGATCTCGTAAACGTGTTATTATGAAATAACCGCGGACAACGACCAGGGCCAGGCCCACCTGTCTCCTAGGTGGTCGCAACCTGCCATGTCGCTCCGCCACAAAGTAACCATCAGGGGGCTGTCGGGAACCCAGGCCCACCACTACCTGTGTGGAACCACCTGCCCCTACAGCCCCCATATCTGAAACATCATTATGTGTATGTAATAGTATAGTATATACCCATGATCACCACTTGAGTGATCACGGCCCAATAGTATAGCATGGCAGACGGACAAGAATGTAGGGCCACTGATGGAATACTAGCATCCTATACTAAGCATTAGGATAGCAGGTACGGGTATCAACAGATGTAGCAACAATGACAGGCTATGCCACAGAATAGGATTCATCGAATCATCAACAGTAGAAACTCTAATGCAAGAGTAAGAGAGAAGAGAATAGGCGCTATCTGGTGATCAAGGGGGGGGGGGCTTGCCTGGTTGCTCTGGCAAGAAAGAGGGGTCGTCAACACCGTAGGCGATCGAGGCAGCAGCGACGTCCGTCTCGTAGTCTACCGGAGAGAAGAGGGGGAAGACACAATGAATACAAAGCAAACAAGCATCACAAAATATAACATGGCAAAACGCGGTGCTACGTGTGACCTAACGTGGTAGGAGGTGTTACCGATGAAGGGGGCAAACATCCGGAAAAGTATTCCCGACGTTTGACGTTTTCGGACAAATGAACCGGAGGTGAAAAGTTGCAGGTTCGCTATGCTAGGGATGTGTGGTTGACAAACGGACCGCGTATTCGGATTCGTATCGGAATTCTGAGCAACTTTCATATATAAATTATTTTCATCCGAGTTACGGATTATTTTATATGATTTTCTAAAGTTTATAACATTTTCTAGAATTAATTATTTATTTAAATCTCACATTATCCACAATAGTGATTGATGACGTCATCATGACTGCACCATGACGTCAGTAGGTCAACTTGAAGGAAATATGCCCTAGAGGCAATAATAAAGATGTTATTTGTATTTCCTTATATCATGATAAATGTCTTTTATTCATGCTAGAATTGTATTAACCGGAAACTTAGTACATGTGTGAATACATAGACAAAACAGTATGTCCCTAGTATGCCTTTACTAGACTAGCTCATTGATCAAAGATGGTTATGTTTCCTAGCCATAGACATGAGTTGTCATTTGATCAACGGGATCACGTCATTAGGAGAATGATGTGATGGACTAGACCCATCCGTTAGCATAGCACTATGATCGTTTTAGTTTTACTGCTATTGCTTTCTTCATGACTTATACATGTTCCTATGACTATGAGATTATGCAACTCCCGAATACTGTAGGAACACCTTGTGTGCTATCAAACGTCACAACGTAACTGGGTGATCATAAAGATGCTCTACAGGTGTCTCCGAAAGTATTCGTGGTGTTGGCATAGATCAAGATTAGGATTTGTCACTCCGAGTGTCGGAGAGGTATCTCTGGGCCCTCTCGGTAACACACATCATAATATGCCTTGCAAGCAAAAGACTAATGAGTTAGTCACGGGATGATGTGTTACGGAACGAGTAAAGAGACTTGCCGGTAACGAGATTGAACTAGGTATAGAGATACCGACGATCGAATCTCGGACAAGTAACATACCGATGACAAAAGGAACAACGTATGTTGTTATGCGGTTTGACCGATAAAGATCTTCGTAGAATATGTAGGAGACAATATGAGCATCCAGGTTCCGCTATTGGTTATTGACCGGAGATGAGTCTCGGTCATGTCTACATAGTTCTCGAACCCGTAGGGTCCGCACGCTTAACGTTTGATGACGATCGGTATTATGAGTTTGTGAGCTTTGATGTACCGAAGGTAGTTCGGAGTCCCGGATGAGATCACGGACATGACGAGGAGTCTCGGAATGTCCGAGACATAAATATTGATATATTGGACGACTATATTCGGACACCGGAAGTGTTCTGGAAAGTTTCGGAAATTACCGGAGTGCCGGAGGGGTTACCGGAACCCCCCAGGGGAATGGTGGGCCCTGGTGGGCCATAGGGGAGAGAGAGGGCAGCAGCCAGGAGGTGGCGCGCCCCCTCCCTAGGAGGAGTCCGAATAGGACAAGGGGAAGGGGGCGCGGCCCCTCTTTCCCTCTCCCTCTCCCTTTCTTTCCTTCCCCCTTTCTTCCTTCTTTGGTAGTTCCTACTAGGAATAGGATTCCTAGTAGGATTGCAGCCCTAGCCGCACCATAGGAGGCCGGCCGGCCCTCCCCCCTTGCTCCTTTATATACGGGGGCAAGGGGGCACCCAAAGACACACAAGTTGAATTGTTCCAGCCGTGTGCGGTGCCCCCTCCACAGAAACACACCTCGGTCATACAGTCGCAGTGCTTAGGCGAAGCCCTGTGCCGGTAGATACATCATATCCGTCACCACGCCGTCGTGCTGACGAAACTCTCCCGTGAAGCTCAACTGGATCAAGAGCTCGTGGGACGTCATCAAGCTGAACGTGTGCTGAACGCGGAGGTGCCGTACGTTCGGTGCTTGATCGGTTGAATCGCGAAGAAGTTCGACTACATCAACCGCGTCACTTGACGCTTCCGCTTCCGGTCTACGAGGGTACGTAGACACACTCTTCCCTCTCGTTGCTATGCATCTGGTAGATAGATCTTGCGTGGTCGTAGGAAAATTTTAAAATACTACGTTCCCCAACAGTGGCATCATGAGCCAGGTCTATGCGTAGATGATATGCACGAGTAGAACACAGTGAGTTGTGGGCGATACTAGTCATACTGCTTACCAGCATGTCATATTTTGCTTCGGCGGTATTGTGAGATGAAGCGGCCCGGACCGACATTACGCGTATGCTTACGCGAGACTGGTTTCACCGTTACGAGCACTCGTTGCTTAAAGGTGACTGGCGGGTGTCTGTCTCTCTCACTTTAGCTGAATCAAGTGTGGCTACGCCCGGTCCTTGTGAAGGTTAAAACAGCACATACTTGACGAAACATCGTTGTGGTTTTGTATGCGTAGGTAAGAACGGTTCTTGCTAAGCCCGTAGCAGCCACGTAAAACTTGCAACAACAAAGTAGAGGACGTCTAACTTGTTTTTGCAGGGCATGTTGTGATGTGATATGGTCAAGACATGATGAGTTATACGGTTTTGTATGAGATGATCATGTTTTGTAATGTTATCGGCAACTGGCAGGAGCCATATGGTTGTCGCTTTATTGTATGAAATGCAATCGCCATATAATTGCTTTACTTTATCACTAAGTGGTAGCGATAGTCGTAGAAGCAATAGTTGGCGAAACGACAACGATGCTACGATGGAGATCAAGGTGTCGCGCCGGTGACGAAGGTGATCATGACGGTGCTTTGGAGATGGAGATCAAAAGCACAAGATGATGATGGCCATATCATGTCACATATTTTGATTGCATGTGATGTTTATCTTATTATGCTTCTTATTTTGCTTAGAACGACGGTAGCATTATAAGATGATCCCTTACTAAATTTCAAGGTATAAGTGTTCTCCCTGAGTATGCACCGTTGCGAAAGTTCGTCGTGCCGAGACACCACGTGATGATCGGGTGTGATAAGCTCTACGTTCAAATACAACGGGTGTAAGCCAGTTTTGCACACGCAGAATACTCGGGTTAAACTTGACGAGCCTAGCATATGCAGATATGGCCTCGGAACACTGGAGACCGAAAGGTCGAGCGTGAATCATATAGTAGATATGATCAACATAAGATGTTCACCATTGAAACTACTTCATCTCACGTGATGATCGGACATGGTTTAGTTGATTTGGATCACGTGATCATTTAGATGACCGGAGGGATGTCTATCTAAGTGGGTGTTCTTTAATTAATATGATTAAATTGAACTTTAATTTATCATGAACTTAGTCCTTATAGTTTTTGCATATCTATGTTGTTGTAGATCAATGGCCCGTGCTACCGTTCCTTTGAATTTTAATGCATTCCTAGAGAAAGCTAAGTTGAAAGATGATGGTAGCAATTACACGGACTGGGTCCGTAACTTGAGGATTATCCTCATTGCTGCACAGAAGAATTATGTCCTTGAAGCACCGCTAGGTGACAAGCCCCCTCCCGCTAATGTAGACGCTTTGAACGTCTGGCAGTCGCGGTCTGATGACTACACGATAGTTTAGTGTGCCATGCTTTACGGCTTGGAACCGGGACTTCAACGACGTTTTGAACGTCATGGACCATATGAGATGTTCCAGGAGTTGAAGTTAATATTTCAAGCAAATGCCCGGATTGAGAAATATGAGATTTCCAATAAGTTCTATAGCTGCAAGATGGAGGAGAATAGTTCTATCAGTGAACACTTGCTCAGAATGTCTGGGTACTACAATCATATGACTCAACTTGGTTGCAAAGTTGACGAGGATAGTGTTATTGATAGAGTTCTTCAATCACTGCCACCAAGCTATAAAGGCTTCGTGATGAACTATAATATGCAAGGGATGCAAAAGACAATTCCCGAGCTCTTCGCTATGCTTAAGGCTGCGGAGGTAGAAATCAAAAAGGAGCATCAAGTGTTGATGGTTAACAAGACCACTAGTTTCAAGAAAAAGGGCAAGGTAAAGAAGGGGAACTTCAAGAAGAATAGCAAGACAGTTGCTACTCCCACGAAGAAACCCAAGTCTGGAGCCAAGCCTGAAACTGAGTGCTTCTACTGCAAGGGGACTGGACACTGGAAGCGGAACTGCCCCAAGTATTTGGCGGATAAGAAGGATGGCAAGGTGAACAAAGGTATATGTGATATACATGTTATTGATGTGTACCTTACTAATGCTCGTAGTAGTACCTGGGTATTTGATACCGGTTCGGTTGCTAATATTTGTAACTCGAAACAGGGACTACGGATTAAACGAAGATTGGCTAAGGACGAGGTGACGATGCGTGTGGGAATGGTTCCAAAGTCGATGTGATCGCCGTCGGCACGCTACCTCTACATCTACCTTCGGGATTAGTTTTAGACCTAAATAATTGTTATTTGGTGCCAGCGTTGAGCATGAACATTATATCTGGATCTTGTTTGTTGCGAGACGGTTATTCATTTAAATCAGAGAATAATGGTTGTTCTATTTTTATGAATAATATCTTTTATGGTCATGCACCCTTGAAGAGTGGTCTATTCTTATTGGATCTCGATTGTAGTGATACACATATTCATAATATTGAAACCAAAAGATGCAAGGTTAATAATGATAGTGCAACTTATTTGTGGCATTGCCGTTTAGGTCATATTGGTGTAAAACGCATGAAGAAACTCCATAGTGATGGACTTTTGGAATCACTTGATTATGAATCACTTGGTGCTTGTGAACCATGCCTCATGGGCAAGATGACTAAAACTCCGTTCTCCGGAACTATGGAGCGAGCAACAGATTTGTTGGAAATCATACATACTGATGTATGTGGGCCAATGAGTGTTGAAGCTCGCGACGGGTATCGTTATTTTCTAACCTTCACTGATGATTTGAGCAGATATGGGTATATCTACTTAATGAAGCACAAGCCTGAGACATTTGAAAAGTTCAAAGAATTTCAGAGTGAAGTAGAGAATCATCGTAACAAGAAAATAAAGTTTCTACGATCTGATCGTGGAGGAGAATATTTGAGTTACGAGTTTGGTCTTCATTTGAAACAATGTGGAATAGTTTCACAACTCACGCCACCCGGAACACCACAGCGTAATGGTGTGTCCGAACGTCGTAACTGTACTTTATTGGATATGGTGCGATCTATGATGTCTCTTATCGATTTACCACTATCGTTTTGGGGTTATGCTTTAGAGACAGCTGCATTCACGTTAAATAGGGCACCATCTAAATCCGTTGATACGACACCTTATGAACTATGGTTTGGCAAGAAACCAAAGTTGTCGTTTCTTAAAGTTTGGGGCTGCGATGCTTATGTGAAAAAGCTTCAACCTGATAAGCTCGAACCCAAGTCGGAGAAATGTGTCTTCATAGGATACCCAAAAGAGACTGTTGGGTACACCTTCTATCACAGATCCGAAGGCAAGATATTCGTTGCTAAGAATTGATCCTTTCTAGAGAAGGAGTTTCTCTCGAAAGAAGTGAGTGGGAGGAAAGTAGAACTTGATGAGGTAATTGTACCTTCTCCTGAATTGGAAAGTAGTACATCACAGAAAATTGTTCCAGTGATTCCTACACCAATCAGTGAGGAAGTTAATGATGATGATCATGAAACTTCAGATCAAGTTTCTGCTGAACGTCGTAGATCAACCAGAGTACGTTCCGCACCAGAGTGGTACGGCAACCCAGTTCTGGAAATCATGTTACTAGACCATGATGAACCTACGAACTATGAGGAAGCGATGATGAGCCCAGATTCCGCAAAATGGCTTGAGGCCATGAAATCTGAGATAGGATCCATGTATGAGAACAAAGTGTGGACTTTGGTTGACTTGCCCGATGATCGGCAGGCCATCGAAAATAAATGGATCTTCAAGAGGAAGACCGACGCAGACGGTAATGTTACTGTTTACAAAGCTCGACTTGTTGCGAAAGGGTTTCGACAAGTTCAAGGAGTTGACTACGATGAGACTTTCTCACCTGTAGCGATGCTTAAGTCTGTCCGAATCATGTTAGCAATTGCCGCATTTTATGATTATGAAATCTGGCAAATGGATGTCAAAACTGCATTCCTGAATGGACATCTCAAAGAAGAGTTGTATATGATGCAACCAGAAGGTTTTGTCGATCCAAAAGGTGCTAACAAAGTATGCAAGCTCCAGCGATCCATCTATGGACTGGTGCAAGCATCTCGGAGTTGGAATATACGCTTTGATGAGGTGATCAAAGCATATGGTTTTATACAGACTTTTGGAGAAGTCTGTATTTACAAGAAAGTGAGTGGGAGCTCTGTAGCATTTCTAATATTATATGTGGATGACATATTATTGATTGGAAATGATATATAATTTCTGGATAGCATAAAAGGATACTTGAATAAGAGTTTTTCAATGAAAGACCTCGGTGAAGCTGTTATATATTAGGCATCAAGATCTATAGAGATAGATCAAGACGCTTAATTGGACTTTCACAAAGCACATACCTTGATAATATTTTGAAGAAGTTCAAAATGGATCAGTCAAAGAAAGGGTTCTTGCCTGTATTACAAGGTATGAAGTTGAGTAAGACTCAATGCCCGACCACTGCAGAAGATAGAGAGAAAATGAAAGTCATTCCCTATGCCTCAGCCATAGGATCTATCATGTATGCAATGCTATGTACCAGACCTGATGTGTGCCTTGCTATAAGTCTAGGAGGGAGGTACCAAAGTAATCCAGGAATGGATCACTGGACAGCGGTCAAGAACATCCTGAAATACCTGAAAAGGACTAAGGATATGTTTCTCGTGTATGGAGGTGACAAAGAGCTCGTCGTAAACGGTTACGTCGATTCTAGCTTTGACACTGATCCGGATGACTCTAAGTCACAAACCGGATATGTATTTTTATTGAACGGTGGAGCTGTCAGTTGGTGCAATTCCAAGCAGAGCGTCGTGGCGGGATCTACGTGTGAAGCGGAATACATAGCTGCTTCGGAAGCAGCAAATGAAGGAGTCTGGATGAAGGAGTTCATATCCGATCTAGGTGTAATACCTAGTGTATCGGGTCCAATGAAAATCTTTTGTGACAACACTGGAGCAATAGCCTTGGCGAAGGAATCCAGGTTTCACAAGAGAACAAAGCACATCAAAAGACGCTTCAATTCCATCCGCGATCTAGTCAAGGAGGGAGACATAGAGATTTGCAAAATACATACGGATCTGAATGTTGCAGACCCGTTGACTAAGCCTCTTCCACGGGCAAAACATGATCAGCACCAGGACTCCATGGGTGTGAGGATCATCACTTTGTAATCTAGATTATTGACTCTAGTTCAAGTGGGAGACTGAAGGAAATATGCCCTAGAGGCAATAATAAAGATGTTATTTGTATTTCCTTATATCATGATAAATGTCTTTTATTCATGCTAGAATTGTATTAACCGGAAACTTAGTACATGTGTGAATACATAGACAAAATAGTATGTCCCTAGTATGCCTTTACTAGACTAGCTCATTGATCAAAGATGGTTATGTTTCCTAGCCATAGACATGAGTTGTCATTTGATCAACGGGATCACATCATTAGGAGAATGATGTGATGGACTAGACCCATCCGTTAGCATAGCACTATGATCGTTTTAGTTTTACTGCTATTGCTTTCTTCATGACTTATACATGTTCCTATGACTATGAGATTATGCAACTCCCGAATACCGTAGGAACACCTTGTGTGCTATCAAACGTCACAACGTAACTGGGTGATCATAAAGATGCTCTACAGGTGTCTCCGAAAGTATTCGTGGTGTTGGCATAGATCAAGATTAGGATTTGTCACTCCGAGTGTCGGAGAGGTATCTTTGGGCCCTCTCGGTAACACACATCATAATATGCCTTGCAAGCAAAAGACTAATGAGTTAGTCACGGGATGATGTGTTACGGAACGCGTAAAGAGACATGCCGGTAACGAGATTGAACTAGGTATAGAGATACCGACGATCGAATCTCGGACAAGTAACATACCGATGACAAAAGGAACAACGTATGTTGTTATGCGGTTTGACCGATAAAGATCTTCGTAGAATATGTAGGAGCCAATATGAGCATCCAGGTTCTGCTATTGGTTATTGACCGGAGATGAGTCTCGGTCATGTCTACATAGTTCTCGAACCCGTAGGGTCCGCACGCTTAACGTTTGATGACGATCGGTATTATGAGTTTGTGAGCTTTGATGTACCGAAGGTAGTTCGGAGTCCCGGATGAGATCACGGACATGACGAGGAGTCTCGGAATGTCCGAGACATAAATATTGATATATTGGACGACTATATTCGGACACCGGAAGTGTTCTGGAAAGTTTCGGAAATTATCGGAGTGCCGGAGGGGTTACCGGAACCCCCCAGGGGAATGGTGGGCCCTGGTGGGCCATAGGGGAGAGAGAGGGCAGCAGCCAGGAGGTGGCACGCCCCCTCCCTAGGAGGAGTCCGAATAGGACAAGGGGAAGGGGGTGCGGCCCCTCTTTCCCTCTCCCTCTCCCTTTCTTTCCTTCCCCCTTTCTTCCTTCTTTGGTAGTTCCTACTAGGAATAGGATTGCAATCCTATTCCTAGTAGGATTGCAGCCCTAGTCGCACCATAGGAGGCCGGCCGGCCCTCCCCCCTTGCTCCTTTATATACGGGGGCAGGGGGCACCCAAAGACACACAAGTTGAATTGTTCCAGCCGTGTGCGATGCCCCCCTCCACAGAAACACACCTCGGTCATACCGTCGCAGTGCTTAGGCGAAGCCCTGCGCCGGTAGATACATCATATCCGTCACCACGCCGTCGTGCTGACGAAACTCTCTCGTGAAGCTCAACTGGATCAAGAGCTCGTGGGACGTCATCAAGCTGAACGTGTGCTGAACGCGGAGGTGTCGTACGTTCGGTGCTTGATCGGTTGAATCGCGAAGAAGTTCGACTACATCAACCGCGTCACTTGACGCTTCCGCTTCCGGTCTACGAGGGTACGTAGACACACTCTTCCTCTCGTTGCTATGCATCTGGTAGATAGATCTTGCGTGATCGTAGGAAAATTTTAAAATACTACGTTCCCCAACACAACTGACATGTTGACCGGTCAAACCTGACAGGTGGAACCCACATGTCATAGACTAGACTAATTAACAAAAGATAAGATTAATTAATTCACCTAATTATCTAGTGGACCCCACTGTCATTGACTGCTTAGCAGTTAACCAAATTAATTTGTTTAATTAAACCTTTTAATTAAGTTAACAAATTAATTTATTATTAATTATTTTTATATCTATTTTTTTAACTTCTTTTTTTTAACAGGGGGCTGGGGGCCGTAGGCCAGTGACTCAAGGGCCTCGATGGGGCGGGTTAACGGGGCTGCAGGTGCGGGGCTAATTGGGGCTCCGCCCCGGTGGCGCACACGCGGGCGCCGGAGCGCGCGGCTTCCGGCGAGGCCACCGGCCGGCGTAGGCGAGTGGCGCGGGGAGGGTGCGCCGGTGCGGAGGGGAGGGGGGCGGCGGTGCGCGCGTGGCTGGCGAGCGAGGCCAGATGGGCACGGCCAGCACGGGCGGCGAGGCACCGGCGGCGAGGGGCGTGGGCCAGTGCGGGAGGAGCGGCGCCGAGCAGCTGGAGGCGGCGCAGCGGTCGAAGGTCTGGGGTCTAGCGGGGCGGTGGCGTTGAACGGGGCGGCGGCGGCGCTACGCCAGTCGGGGCAGCACGGCAGCAACAGGGGGGCCATGGCGCGGGAGCGACGCGGCGATGAGGCACGCCGGCGTATTGGCCAAGGAACGGGCGGACTCGGCCGCGGCCGTGGACTAGCGCGGTGGCGACGC
>LR738711.1:236072673-236135090 GCA_902687465.1 Secale cereale | reverse complement strand
ACGTAGGGTCAGGGCAGCGGGCTCCAGGGAGGGGACGCGTGCGAGCTCGAGGGGGCGCGGGGCAGTCCGATGATGGCGGGGCGGTCCAGCGACGACGAGGTTGGGGTCGAGCGGCGGCGGCTCCAGCCTCCGATCTCGATCCAGTTCGGGGGGAAGCGTAGTGGGGGCGAGTGGGGAATCGGTTTTCGTCGGTGGGGGTTAAGGCGAGCGAGGGGGGGTCGGTTGGGCCAGAGGGAGGGGCTGGCCGGAGGGCCTAGGTGGCTAGCTGGGCCACAGCCCAGCAGGGGGGTTCTTCTATTTTTTTTTCTTTGTTTTGTTTTGTTTTGTTTTACTTTTTCTTATTTTCTTTTCTGTTTTTATTTTACTTTCTTTTTAGTCTAGTTTTTAACTAATATTAAAATGATCCCTAATTTAGTAATACCTCAAAACCCACTGCCACAAAAGGTTTTACCCTAAAACAATTTAGTTTAGTATTTTTTTAATTATAAAAGCATTTAATTATTGGTTCTTGCTACAGTTTTATTCACCTTAGAGTATTCAAATATTTTATGAAGGTGTGGTTTCTCCACCATTTTTACTTATGATTTATTTGACATGACTTGAACATTTTAGTTTTGATATTTGAAATCTTTCATTATTTTACTTTATTTTGAATTTTGAATTCGAATGGGTTTGAATAATGCAAGATTACAACAGTGACTTCGGTAACGTGGCATCACTAGTAGTGTTTACTGTAGCATGATTACCCGGGCGTCACAAGAGCATTATTCATTTCAGTTGTCACTCTTCTACGAACTAGGGACAAAACCTCTTGATTCGGATGTTGGACTTCCGCCGTGAATAGCTTTGAAAAATAATCAGTAATGTGATTCTTCAACTCCTTACCTTCTCTCCAAATCCCAGAATCATCTAAAAGTTTCTTTATACTATCTCTCTTTTTCCTGGCCGTGGCTGCATTGTGGAAGAACTACGTATTGCGATCCCCGTGCATCAGCCAGTTTGCGCGACCTCTTTGTAGCCAGAAAATTTCCTCTTGGTCCAATAGGTTCTCAATTACCACAATAATCTCCTTTTGTCGGCACCGTGATTCTGTGTTCAAGGGACCACGCCTCAGCCTCTCTAACTCTTTTTTTAATTTTTTAATTCTCCGCTTCGGGCCCTTGAGAGTTACATGATCCCAGACATGCAAATCGGCATGCACGGCTCTCGTTCGATCAGCTAGTGAAGGGCCAATACCTGCTAACTTTGCTTTTTCCCAAGAAGCCTTAACAATTTCAGTGACAGTCTCTTCCTTTAACCACCTAGCTTCAAATTGCTTCACGCGCCCCTCTGGTCGACTGAAAATCTTGTCATCTAGATAATCCATGTCCAAGACCAGCGGCCGATGATCAGAATGGACATGTTTTTCATTAATCACCGCCGCACGAGGAAATTTATGTGCCCACTCTACATTGCAAACTGCCCGATCAAGACGTTCTCGAATTTCACCTCTACTCCAAGTAAAAGGGTCGCCCATGTAACCTAAGTCCTCCAGCCCGCAGTCCATAAGGCATTCACGGAAATCCCTCATCATTCCATTTGGTCTCGCATTACCGCCCTCTTTTTCCGAGGAATATAAAATTCCATTAAAGTCCCCCAAAACCACCCAAGGGTAGTCACCCTTACTATGTAAATTACGAATATCATCCCAAGATAAATGGCGTTCGTTCCAGTTGGGATGACCATAAAAGGTCGTGAATCGCCACTGTACAACATCCTCATACATAACCAGAACATCAATAAAATAAGGCGATACATAGTTCAACTCGATTTTATTCGACTTATGATAAAACATAACAAGGCCACCGGCCCAACCATCACTTTCCACTACAAACATAGAATCAAAACCTAGGACACGACGAAGCTCATCGGCTTTACACTTATTCAAATGAGATTCAGAAAGGAAAATTAACTCTGCCCTTGTACGCTCCTGTAGTTCCAGAAGCTCACGAACTGCCGTGTTGGAGAGCATACCACGGCAGTTCCATCCCAGGATTTTCATTTGGCCCGGCGGTCCTCCTCCTCGGAGGCCGCCGATGTGCCATTCTCGTCTTTCTCTTCGCCCACCGACTCCACACCTTGCGGAGTATATTCTTCCTCCTTCTCGTCTATCTCCTTTGCTACGTGTGTAACACCCCCTTCCTTGTCCTGGACTACCTCAACTCTACCAGTACACACCCGTTTGGATGAGGCGGTTACATCGCCATATAACATGTGCTCATAGCTGTCCATCTCCTTCTCAAAGGAGAACTCTAAATCACTACCCGTTGGCTGAACCCCAAACGAATGTCCCCTTTTTCTCCCTAACACTTTCCTGCGAGCATCCTCAGCTCTATTTACTCCCCCTTTCTTTTTTCCTCTCTTTTTTGAGCTGCCCTTCATATGGTTTATTCCTGCACTGAATTTAAAACGTAGGGCATTATTCTCTGGTTCGCCTCCTCTCGTACCCATTCTAGCAGCAACAGCGTTAGTTAATGGCCTCCAGCACACCCGGCTGGAAGAGCAGTCCATCAGCATCAGCCCCATGAGTTGGGACTAGACTGGGCATTCCCAGCTTACGAGGGAACTTGGGCGCCGGATTCCCCAGGAGAGCCTGGTCCAGACTAGTAGAGTGGCGCACCTGACCCTCCTGGTCGTGCGATCCTCCATGGTGCGGTTCCACCAGAGGCACTTTGCCCCGCCCGTCTCGCTCGCCAGGAGCAGCCAGCACACCTGTCTGGTCCTCCCGACCAAGTGATGTGCCAGCTGGAGCAGGCGCCAAGAGCCCTCGATCCCGGCTCTCCTGGCCGGGTGTCAACTTGACGGATGAGACGCCCACTTTGTCCGAGACCGTGAGTCCTCTCACGGCAGTGGCCACCTTGACGACGTCCATGGGCTTGGGGATGTTGTTGTTGATGGTGCCTGAAGAAGAATTCTTGCCGTCGCGAGGGTAGTTCCCGAGAAGGAGACCCCTCTTACTAGCACCTTGGCTCTTCCAATAGGGTTCTACACTCAGGTTTCTAGGATAACAAACTACCCTCTTATCACGAGGGATTTTACAAAACCTCTCAGAAGTGTGGCCAACAATGCCACAACACTCGCAGTACAGGGGAAGCTTTTCATACTTAACATCATACTTATCAACCTTAGAACTACCTAGAGGTGTAAATTCTACAGAACACTTTAGAGGTTCATGCAGTAATATCTTGACACGCACCCGCAAGTATTTGTCAACAATTACATGGTTTTGGTGAGAGACCTCCAACACCTCTCCTAGTTGATCCTCGAGAGACCTCCCTATGCTCTCAGTCTTAAGCTCGAATGGAAGATCGCGTACCTGGACCCATATGGTCGTGACACCAAGGTCGACCTCCACCGGGTCGCCCTTGCCGTCGAACTCGGCGAAGATGAGACCGTCTCGCTTGAAATGCCAAGGTTGCGCCTTTAGCACAAAGCGACGGTCACTATCAGCAGCGAGATTGAGGATGAACCTCCCGTCCGTGCTGTCCACCTCTTGGACGGTGACCACCCCTTGGTTCTTCCAGGCCGTGTTCCGGAGGTCGTCGACAATGACCCTCGGGTTGACCTGGAAAGGGGAGAGAAGGCGCCCCACCACTAGGAATCCGCTGACGGCCTTGTGGGCAGCCTCCATGTCAATGACGAGAGGACGGCCCTCACCCCGGCCGCGCCCCTGGATCATCGTGCCCGGCTGGTCATGCGGCTCTAGGTGGGAGGAGGAGCCAACTTGGCCGAGCGCCGGCGGGGAGCAATCTGTCGCCCCTCCGGAAACCATCCCTGTCACAGGTTTCTTCCCCACCCCACTACTTACAGGTTCTCTCTGACCCGCCATGGTACAGACTAGGCCACAGCAAGAGGTAGGATGGACAGAGAGCAGATGGGTGTGCTTGGGCTCAAGAGAAGATGGAAGACAGCCTCTCCCGGGTCCCCAGATATAACAAGAAACAAATCCTTTCCAAACAACCTCATAAACGAAATTGATGCAATTGAAGGTGAATAAAAGGCCATGAATAAGCAGTTTCCTAGTAACTGCTCCAAGAAATCCTCCCTTTCCCTCAAATGACTCCCCAACGGCAGGAAGCAAAATCGAAACAAGCATCAATCCCCGTTGCAGTCTGATTCTACTATCCTGAATGATTAAATAGCTAGCCTTATATGTTGAACCTTCCTCTGAAGAACCGGCGGAAACCACGCCCGCCCCCTGCGCGATGCACCCTCCCGATCCCGCGGGGCGCGCGGCCGATCCTCTCCTAGTCTCCTTCCCTGACCTCGAAGGAATCTCACCTGCCAGCAGATCAGCTATCTCTTTCGCTCTTCATCTCGACCGGATCAAGACATGGTCCCGATCTGTCGCTCCCCGAAGGATCCGCCTTGATCTTTCCTTGAATTGCTCCCACTCCCTCCCGCTGAAGAGACCCAGCTCGTGGCTCCCTCCAGGAATCGATCCCTTCTGCCCCGACGGATTTGCCGTCGTCGAAGCCGCCGTCTCCCCCGCCATCGCCGCCAGATCGCCTTTGCGATCGTGGGAGCCCCGAGGGGTTTTTTTATCGGAGGAGATGAGTTCAACTTGGGGAGGAAGAAGAAAAGTAGGAGAAGCAATGTTTTAATTTCTCAATGGATACCCAGTACAGACTCGACGCCGGGCTTATAACAACACTCACTTACACGGGCCTGGGCCGGACCACACTCACTCACTTTGACAGCCAAAACTACACTGTAGCCCATCCAAAGGGGTGGCCGAGGACGTTAAGAAGGAAAATGCAGCGAACTATGGAGCAATTATTCATGAAATAATAGATCATTCTATGTCCTTTGATTTTTGTAATTTTAGTCATGAGTTTAGGAGCTCGAACGTCGAAGCTCACAACTTAGCGAAGCATGCTCTTAATCTCGGTGATGGTCGCCATGTTTGGTTAGGACATCCCGGGAATCTCTCATTCGTCCCTGTAACTGTGGTGACGGATTAATAAAGAACTTCGTGAGGTTGTCTAAAAAAACTAATTAACGAGCGCTCCTTCGGGAGCCTCGCAGCGATCAGCGTCACTTGGCGCGCTCTCAGCCATTCGCCACGTGTCGTGCTCTAGGCGTTCCCTCTGGATTTTGTTTTTTTATTTTTCCACACGCGTTTTCGGCTTTTTAAATGGGTTTTTTTGACGTTTTAGTTTTTCACCGGTCTTCCTTAGCTTTTCGATTACAAAAATTGAAAAAAAAAGTGTGAAAAAACACGTTTTTTGCCCTCACGAGAGTCACGGTTTTGCTTCCGCGAGAGGCACGGTTGTGCTTTCGCGAAAGTCACGGCCGTGCCTCTCGGAAACGAAAAAAACGTGTTTTCTATTTTTTTTCCTTTCGCGAGTCACGGTTTTGCTTCCGCGAGAGGCACGGTTGTGCTTTCGCGGGAGTCACGGCCGTGCCTCTCGGGAACGAAAAAAAACGCATTTTCTGTTTTTTTTTTCTTTCGCGAGAGTCACGGTTTTGCTTTCACGAGAGTCACGGTTTTGCTTTCGCGAGAGGCACGGTTGTGCTTTCGCGAGAGTCACGGCCGTGCCTCTAAAAAACTAAAAAAAAATGTGTTTTCTGCTTTTTTTTCACGAGTCACGGTCGTGCCTTCTCGGAAACGAAAAAAAAATGTGTTTTCTCTTTTTTTTCTCTTCCGCGAGAGTCACGGTTTTGCTTCGGGCAGAGGCACAGTTGTGATTTCGCGAGAGGCACGGGCGTGCGTCTTTCAGAAAGGGAAAAAAGCAGTGCGCCCGATTGGGTTTTTTCGTCGTGCAAAAATAATTCGTCAAAATCTATCAACATGGGATCTAGTTTTGAAGATCTCAACGCGAGAAATTCAACCGTGAAAACGGTTCGAGATTTGGACGCATGATTTAGGAGATAAAACGTTTTGAATAAACGGATCTACGTAAAAAGGGAAAACGTCCAGGTTGCGACAAGTGGCGCACATACAGCGCGCCACTTATCGCAACCTGGGGGTTTGGGGTGATCTTTGCAATGAGTACTCCTCAATTAGTGATTTCGCTTTGTAGCTCTCTAGACAACTACGCGGCTACTGATCAACAACGTTGGCACGCTTGTCTTCACTGGATCCACGTGGATCCGGTTTTTGTTCATCTGCTACAGGTTGCATCCTTCTGATCTAAGCTTATCCTCAACATCCTTAGCATGACGACTTCCTAGGTGTCTACTACAACAAGTTTTTGCCCAACTCTAGTAAGGGAAGGCCGATGCCGGCGGCACGCCTTCAGCCCGCTTGAATGCTTATAATCATCGCTAGGTGGTCTATGGATCTGGATATAATTGTTATTATTTCTGGTATTCGTTGTACTATCATGATTGATGATAAATAGATTGGAAGTTTTACTGCAGAAAAAATTAGTTACCACCAAAAAAAACTTGATGTGATAATTCAGAGTCTGCATGTTTGTTTTGAATATAGTGGAACTTTTGGTTTGTTTTTTCATAGAAGGGTCGAAATCTATTTGTTTTAAATCACCAGAAGTACAAAGCACCCTCAACATAAAAATACATTAAGGTTCATGGACCACTGAACGACCACTATCGTATAACAACAAGGTCGTTGCTTCCCTACCGGAGGTCCGAAGCCAACTTAACCTTGTCGACGATAGCCGGGAAGTCTTAATGCATTAGTCATATCCTTAGGTTTCTTCCTCCCCAAGAAGCGACTCGCATGCAACTTTTCCCTCCTCCCATCGATGTCGGCATCTCTTCGGCGAGAGGACCCAGCCCCTCTTCGGCAAGAGGGGCCATGCTCTCATTCTTGTTTGGTTCATCGTCTCGGTTGGGGTTATGTGGCAGCGTCGCAGCGACGACGTCCTCTACTAGGGATAGTATTTCTATGTCCAATCCCCGCCTCGGTGGTGCATTCTAGCATCGTCGGGGGGCGTGTGATTGTGTGTCTCCGTCGTCTCATGGGATTCGATCGATGCTAGTGTTCGATGGATCTGTTTCGAACCATTCTCTGTTCGTCTTCGATTATGTGTCTACATATTTGATCCTTCTGATCTACGCTTTTCTTCATTGACAACAGTTGTTATTGTGATGTGTCATGTCGGGCCTTAGCACAACCACTTCCCTACTAAAACAAGGTTTGCCCAACTCTGGCAAGGGATGGATGAGCAATGACAATGACACACATTTGGCTCGCTTCAGAGCTTGTGGTCATTGCTTCTTGGGATGACGGCAATCTACACTAGAGCTCTATCAAATTCGTCCATGAACAATCTCAAGAAGGATCAAAACCCAAAGGACAAGCTCGAAGGTGAGACACTGTCTTTCATCTGAACGCCACAACATGAAAAAAAATCTAATTTAAACTACTTGGCACTAGCCATAGCGAAGGAACTGGGATTCCTCTCCACAAAACCGAAGCAGGGAGTAGAAGAGCCCATGGGTGACCCATGGGGCTGAAAGGGGTTAGATCTGCCACAGCTTTTGTGAGAGCAAGAAGAAGACGATTGATCACTATTGGATAGAATTTGTACATACAAGTCACAAAATATGAGCTTCATACAATATGAGCTACTCCCTCCGTTCCAAAATAGATGACCCAACTTTATATTAACTTTGTACTAAAGTTAGTACAAAATTGAGTCATCTATTTTGGAATGGAGGGAGTACAAAATAGAGCCAAAAGGAATTAGATCTCCGCCGCTTGTGTGAGCGAGAAGACAATTAACCACCATTCGATGGAAATTGTACATATCAGCCACAAAACAGAAGCTTTATACAATATGAGCTACAAAACAGAAGCATCCTGGTGCTACATATCTTGGTAATTTTCTATGTCCATGTGCTTTCATCTATGCACCGGAAGCGCGGCTTCCAGCTGCGTCTTCCTACATTGCTCATATCTTGTGAGACATTGCTCATATCTTGTGAAGCGCTGCTTAACCCTCTCGAACAAGTATACACAAACGAATGAGTAGCAGCCGTCCGATCCAATAAATGAACGGCTCATAAACAAGGAGTTCACAGCCGTACGGACGTGCTGACAGCGCTTCTGTGTAGCCATTTTGTACTTCATAACTAGCTTTTTTGGATCCAAACGTCCATTTCTTTAGTATACCAAGAATAGAGGAATATCTTCTAAAAAATTATCAGGAATAGAACGATGTGCAAGTTTGTTTGTTTTTTTAAAGACGATGTGTTAATCGAGCTTGGTGCTTGTGAGCCACGATCGCCTCACACTGGTTGTTAGCTATCCACGTAGTCCAACAGAAAAATGAAAGTGATTCCAGGACAGTCGCTTTCGTCTCCAGTCAAATCTCATCCGTTCAAGTTATGTATTTAACGCCAATTATTTTCCTGGTTGAAACACGGTTGTCATTTACCAGCTCGAAACTAGATCATCAAAATTCAGGAGCGCATGACATGGAAAAAAGCGTCATTTTTTTATAGTTTTTTCTTCTTTTTACAAGGCATTACATATTCAAATGTAAGATAACACTTCCAGGTACAGCTTATTGTTACAAGGTTGCAAGCACAGATATTTCAAGGTGCTGCATGTTTCGCCTTCAGAATCATCGGCATTAAAGCATATATGGCGTGGTCCTAAAACTCAATAGCAATATAGCATACAAACTATATTTCATTTATTTTGGAAAGCCGCGCATATGTGAAAAAATGTGGCTATGTCATCATAAACATCTCAGCACATATATTAATAACCGCAAACCGATAACAACAATGGATATTCCAGATTCGTAACCCAAGGCAGCTTAATTCTTGCAAAATTAGTGTATTGTAGTATTTGTTGGTAGATTCCACAACCTACAATGGCTAAAGAGTTCAGACCAATATCGTAAACCATACGCCACCCGGTTTTGGGGGCTGAAAGCGAGAACCAACAAGTTTCGGATTCAACCCTGTTTTCCTAGACTGGAGTCGCTCAGCAGGACTGGGGATGCAGCAACTAGTGGTCGCTAAGCAGGACACACAAGTACTAGACGAACACCCAGGTCATGCATCACTGTTAAATCCCCCTAGTTTTCCATCTTTACCAATGTTAAAATCCTCCTAATTTTCCATCTTTCCCAATATCAAACTAAACTAAGGGCCGTCAGTCATAACTATAGCCAACCCATCCATCCAAACAAAGGCATTCAGAATGATAATACACTAAGCCAATCGTGTAGCATCTAACAGTATTTAGTAGGTATTCTTATTCACTAAGGCTATTTATTTCCAATGGCCAATCCCATTTAAGTAAAGCAGGTTAGTGGACATCAACAAGCAATACCCTAAGTATTTGAAACTCCAATTAATACAAAAACCCAAAAAAAGGTTGGGAGCCTCGTTGATAAAAATACATTTATAGAAAACAAGTCAATCAATTAAACATAATTACAACATTCATACCTTCTAGGATGCAGCCTCCAATGCTAATATAGCAGTAAAAGATAACCAAGCAGAGATGATAACCAACTGTTTGCCTACAAGGAACTACCCAAGTTGACAACTCAACAAAATTGCTGACTTTAAAAATATAAGATTAATTAAGCAACCAAATGCCATTTTTGTATCATCATGATAGCTAATTATCAAAAGCAACAAGAGCAAAATAGCCGCGAAGCAAAATAATGAAAAAACTACAACCAAAATATAATAAAAATAGTTCTCCTCATATGCTCAAAATACTATGGGGTGACTGATTACCCCCAGAGAGTATTTGACTAATCTACGATGCCCATAAGGCAAGAGATATGTGATTGCTAACTTGAATCCCCTAAGCCTGCCTTACCAAGGGGTGAAAAATTATGGGTGGTTATTTGATTGGCTTCATAAATGATACATCTCAAAATCAGTTAACCAAGGTCAAATCAAGTCTAGACATGGGAGCAGACTCATTTTCCCTGTTCATGGGAGCAACCGAGCAAGCACCAATGCTTGCTCTTTGCATCTGTCAGGTCCGACTACCCGACTACGAGGTGCAAGCTGACCAACCAATTAAGGGGATTGAAAAACATGTTGCATGAGCTATGCAAGTCAATGGATGAGTCAGCTCACCAATCACCCTCTATGTCCCTCTTGTACAAATTTGCTTGAGAGTCATAACGCACTAATGCAATACAAATTTGCCTTTATCACATTTGCGAAATTCAGGTCCAGTTAATTCAGTACCATGTTGGATTTACCGGCTAAAGCTACGAAAATAGGAGGTTTTGTCTCCGAACAGCTTACATAAAGGGCAGCCCGGTGCATGTAGCTCCCGCTTGCGCAGGTCCCGGGGAAGGGTCGAAAATAAAATACACCTAACTATCGGTGTGTCCAAAAGGTTTAAGTAGCAACAGAAGTTTGAAGCATTGGATGTGCCATTCGGTAAGTTGAAAATCATATATAAAGATTATAAAATAGCATGTACTCCCTCCGTCCCAAAATATAAGAACGTTTTTGACACTACACTAGTGTCAAAAACGTTCTTATATTTTGGGACAGAGGGAGTAGATGGTAATGACGTTTTTTGATACTATGATAGTGTTAAAAAGCATCTTACATTTTGGGACGGAGAGAGTACTATTTATTTAAAGCAAATGAGACCAATAATGTTTGTAATGCAGGTAACTATGTGAACTAGTGATATCCGTATGTCGCGATACATAACGAAGTTTGCAGATATACATAGAAATGTATGTCCTCATAAATAATATAGAAAGTACAACATATAACCAGCAAGACATGCGTTCCTAAGATTTAAATGATTGACTTGCGCATATTAATCCAAGCAAGGTTTGCCATCATTAGAGCAATATTGTACGCGGTATGTTATAGCAAAAAATATATATTGCTACCAGCAACTACTCGACTGCCCTTTGGTCCAACAGGTGCAATATATTAAGTTGCTGCGGCTATAGCTTATGATAGTCTACTGCAAATATGTCACTGCAAAGGCCTCTGGGATAGTTGTTCTGCCTGAATTTGCTAAAAGCAATTAATACAGGACACTAGGAAACGATTTGATATGTGTAGGTACTATTACCAGTATTTGATACTAGATATTAGGGTATTGGTCTAGCGAATAGTGGTCATGTCATCCTTAATAATGCAGATGTCAGACCAAAATTCATAATGATCACTAATAGGTTATTTCCCTTTATAGAAGTTCACAACATCGTATGATGGGGTTCTCATACAAAAAGGTTAGAAACTTTCCAACCCTAAGCCACAGCTTGCATAAAGTCATAGATTCAGGCAGCTATAATGCTTTCCATATCTGGTGCCACAACTTTGGGAGATCATAAAAGGAACCTAGAGAAGTTCCACCACTGGAATTTTAGTCTTTGTTCAGCATAATTATCCATTGAAGCATGCAACTCTGCAGACAGAGTGATGAAAAATTCAAACACACATAAGGTTACTAGCTTCATTGTCCAGCACGCAAACAGCATCACCTGGGCGTATGATCTCCCCAGAAGGATCAAAATATTAGAAGGGGATGCCATCACCTTCAGAGATTTGAAATCTCATGGGGCAGGTGGTTCACTTAGAACAAATGCTTGAACAAGACTTCGGGCTGCATGCATCTGATCCGGTGTGCCAGATATCATAACAGGTGTATCCATGGAATCAGCTAGTGGTTCATCAATTGTTATCTTAGCTCCTGAAAACTGCATATAGGATTAATTATGTCAATCATACACATTATAGTTAACCGGATATGCTACATGACACAACTTTCGGACACAAACCTCGCGGATCATATTCAAACAACCTCCATCATGCCCACATAGAGCAGGTATAACTGATCTTGGAACCATGATATTTCCAGTTATGATTGGCCTAGATGAATGAACAGGACTGCAATTAAATTTTATCAGTAAATACATGACGTTTCCTGATGTTGCTAATCAAAAGGGAAGAAAATTTAAAACACAAGACAAGAAACACACCCAGAAAATCCACCCATTCCTCTGTGTGCCATTCCAGGAATGCCAGATACTGACATCGGATCACCAACATCCTGCATGCCCTACAAAGTTGAGAGTAGGATCACGATGGCTATAAGCAAAAACATTATGAACTTATGGCGTATTAAAGCCATTTGCCTGATTAATAATCTACAATCCAATGCAGCATGTGATATATATTTGATCACTACTGATTTTGTTAATCAGATGGCGAGTACAATTCTGGTGCCATGACTCATAGAATAATTCACAACAAATCAGGCATGTCTCGCATCAAAACTCATGCATGCCCATCTTATGCAGACTAACTGGTGACCAAATTTGATCCCCAGTCAAGCCAATCATTATAAGCAGACTCAAAACATTTCCAAAGAAAGAGGAGCTTTGCTTAGGATGTCCAACATAATTATGTCAACTGACAAACCAAAAGAACTAAACGCTGTAAACTCCTGTTCCTCTTATCTATACTACTATTAAACAAGAAAACATATTCATCGCTAAGTGTACCCAGCCTTAAGTACACGTAACAATGCAAACCAATTGCATCCGCACGATTAGCACCATCTAATTAATCTAACCATTAAAATTATATACTAACGCTCGTCAAAACTGCCTTTAGCAATTTGGCAGGCGAACGAAAACTATGGCAGAAACGTCCCGTCCCGCATCCCGTTCGTATTCTAAACTAGGAAACAAACTGACATGCATCTGGAGGAGCAACGCGGGACATGCATGCGGAGGAGTAGTTGCTGCTCCCGCTAATTAAGGTAGAATACATAGAAAATAAAGCAAGACCATATTGACTGTTCCTCCCAAAAATCCTTCTAAAAAATTTCGCAAATTAATACAAACAAAGGCGTCGCCCAGCGGCTCTTCACGTCGCTCACCGGCGCAGCAAACGTGCTCGCCACCGACATCCACACTGCCGTAGGCGGGAGCCCGGACCGCTTGGGCTACTGGCACGCCTTCTCGACATGGTATTTCACGGCCGGCGCCGTCAAAAGCGATCTCTTTATTCAATCGGACAAGAACCTCTATGCTGTCGCTGAGGGCGTCTTCAAGCTGCTCGGACATGTGTGCGATGCCTTCTCCTCCTTCGGCCCCTACGGCGCCGCCGCCGCCTCCCAACGTGCAGGATTGGTTCCGATCGGACCACCCGGCGAAAAGAAGTGCCGGTCTCGCTTGGCTGGCCGGCGCGCATGCAGAGGAACCTGGATGGTCAGACGAACTCAGACCACCGCCGGGATCACCATAAACGTAGGTTAGTACGGCTCCTTCGAGGGCACTCGGAATTTTTCCTCGAGGACAGGAGGCTCGCCAGGTCGCCAGCTCGATGTTGCCAAGACAGATACAAGACCTTCAGGCTATACTCTTCCTCTTCATCTTCTCCACCTTCATTGCACTGAATCCTACCCAGTTGCACTCACGTGTCCCCAACAGCCCCGCCTCCATGTATGATGAGAAGAATCCCTACAATATGTGTGCATCTTGTAAACTCAATCCCGGCCCTTATATTATTTAAATCTCCTTCACGTTTGAGGAAGGAACTGCAATTACTTTAGCCAGTGGGATCTATGATGTGAGGGAACGGACATCATGTGAGTCCCCTGGGTGCTCTTTGTATTACTATTCTTATGTTTCTGTTGGTTCTAATCTTCTTGATCCTTTTCGCATGACAGTACCATGCATGTTTCTGCTACTATACTATCTATTTGTACCATGTCTGACATTTGCTCTCTTTTTGCGCATCAGGTTTCTGTGTTTTGTTTTTCACCAAAAAAAGGTTTCTGTGTTTTCTGTTTTTGTCGAAACTGCTATGACCAATAAAAGGTAAAGTGTTTAAATTTCAGGGGTTTGGTGTACTACTACGAAGTTGTAACATTTCTTACCCCTAGCTATTTACATGTTCTTTCATACTACTCTCTTTCAACATAGCATATTTAGACCCCTAGCTATCTTT
Organism: Secale cereale; assembly: GCA_902687465.1. Taxonomy (NCBI): domain Eukaryota; kingdom Viridiplantae; phylum Streptophyta; class Magnoliopsida; order Poales; family Poaceae; genus Secale; species Secale cereale. The sequence continues at coordinate 236,121,167 of LR738711.1, read as the reverse complement.
TAATCTTTGATAACCCACTAGAATGCACTGATGTAATGAACTTGAATCATGTTTCATTCTACTACCGTTACTTTACATGAAAATACGCTCCTACATGTGAACGAGCTTAGACCCTTTCAATTGTTCACACGTGCAATAAAATCATATGAGTTGAATTTCCAAGACGTGCGTTGCACGTGCAAGCTTACTAGTAGCATGCTCAAGAAAATATTGGAAGAGAACAAATCGGTCGTACCTTTGTGGTCCAAGGAGCAGACATCTCATCCAATGGTCGTCCCATGAAATCTTTATGAAACTGAGATGCATTAGGATAAATCCTAGGAGATGTAGATTCATGGATTCCCGCAAATGCACCAAACTGAGGATCCAGCAAACCAAAAGGTGGCTGCATACTGGGACCCATTGAAGCCATTCTGTCCCGGAAAAGATTGTTACGTAGCCTAGCAGTTATCTGCATCAGAGCTTCCTGAATAGCCTCAGAATCCCCGGTTATCTAAAAGAGTAGAAATTCTGCAGTTAATTAAGCTGGAAAAGGGACTAAAAGTGTAGTGCAAAAATATCCAGTCTGGTAAAGCCAAGATGTAAAATAACAGATGAAGTTGACATTCGTCAAGGCAAAGATCTTAATGCATTGTTTGCAATATTGATAAATAGGATCTGTTCAATCCAACAAAAGCAGACCTGAACAACTTCATCAATTTCTTGTACACCCCTTGGGATCTTGTCTTTGCTCAACACTATTATATGAGCTTTTGACAGCTTCCTCATTTCAGTTATGATACTGCCACCTTTGCCAAGGAGGCAGCCAACTTGGTTAGGTGAAACGATCAGCCTAGATATTGCAGGACCCTCCTTGTTAGAGGTGGGTGGCGTAATTTTACGCTGCACATGCAGAATTGCATTCTGTGCTGGGGAAATGCCATCACCTGGATGCTACAGAGCACAAAGAAAAATTAAAACATCAGAAAGACTACTTTCCAGGTAGAGGATAACTGCCATTCAGAATGGAATGCTAACAAAAAATACTAAAATGCCATAGCAAACTCCAATGGTATGATTTGCTATTAACAATGAATGCCGCATGTGTCAAAATAAGAAACAGACATTTGAAAAACTTATGGGAGAGTACGAGGAAAAGCACAAAACACCAGAAATGTATCCCAAAATTCTTGCGCCATACAACCTTCTAATGCATTTACAATGTCCACTAAAACAACAATTTACCAGATTATGTACTCCCTCCGTCCCATAATATAAGACGCGTTTGCAAGCTGTTAGCTTGCAAAAACGTCTTACATTATGAGACGGAGGGAATACAATATTACCACCAGTTATGACAGGCTCCTTGGCAACCACATTTCCTGGTTGCTGCCAGTAGCCCAGTACACCCAAGAAATGGTACCAAATGGTAGCCTTGAGGACAAAGCATGAAAAAGTATATGAAAATTGCCAATAACACATTCAAAGAATCCAATTATCTAGAAACACTGGAGAATGAAAAAAAACATTATCTATTCATTTTAATCCTTAAATGCCTTCACTGCCAAAAAACAGATCACAAAATGGGCTAAAGGGGTAATGAATAGTTACTGGGTTTATTTAATGAATGAAACTGCACTATCAAGAGAAAAGTAAGGTTGTTACCGCAGGTCCAGAGATGATTATGATGTGATCATCTGACTTTGGAATAGTCTCAAGAATTTTTATTTCACAACCTGTATCTTTCTGAATAGTCTTGATACTGTTTCCACCCTTCCCTATAATACTTCCGACCTTGTCACTTGAACATAATAGCCTGAAGGTGAGAGGTTCTGGAGGAACTGAAGCGTTGCCATGCATGAGAGCATCAGGAAAAGCAGAAAAGGGAGGAATGTTTGAGCGTTGGTCAGGAAAAGTTGAGAAAGGTGCAACATTTGGCCTTTGGTCAATGGTATCAAAAGGTCCCCTGGCATGAGATGGCCCTTGAAAAGGGAGATGAAAGTTAGGTGGCATTCCTGGAGGAAGACCATCTGAGCGATCGAAGGTGCGTGATGATGAACCAGAAGGATGAACAACAGGAACTACATCACTTTCCCTAGGGGGGTGAGAAAAGAGCACTTGAGCCACTGCATTCAGACCTTTCCTAACTGAGTCAAGCTCTCCATTAATCTGCAGAAATGATATGTCAAGAAATGCCAGAAATATAATCTTCCAAAAGCAAAATCTTGGATACACTACAAAAGATAATTGCAAGGAACAAGAAAACTAAATTCAGTACTGGAAAAATCTACCTGACAAAGTTCATCTTTGAGTAAAGCACATAAAGGAAGATTCTCCTTTGAAACTCGGATTTCACAGCCACTATCAGCGGACATTTGCTTAATCACACTACCTCGAATTCCCAAAAGCGAACCTACTTGGCTATCTAGCACCAACAATCTGAAAGAAACAGGAGTTTTCTGGCCTGATGCATCTCCAGTTCCATTTTCACTTTCAGTTATAAAAATCCTATCAAAGACATGCAAAACGGCGTTCATTGCTGATGGTATTACCCCCTCTGGCTCCAACTTTGTAGTTTTTGCAACAGAGGAATCATCATTTTCTTCCTTGCTGTCATTTCTCTCTGCATCATCTTGTTCTTCCTTGCCATGGGCATTATCTGAATCATCCTTTTCTTCCTTACTGTTGTCTTCCTCCTCCTCATGCTCGCCATCAGCAGAAACAGCAGTACCGCCATCATTCTCTTTACCTTGCTCGTGGCTAGCTTCTTTGTCCTTCTCAACGGTAGTTATGACAATAACTCTCTCATCGCAACCAGGGACTGCTTCATCAACCCGGATTTTCACTCCGTTTTCTTGCCTTATCTTTGCAATGATGCTACCACCTTTACCAATGACATTCCCACATTTCTCGGTAGGACAGAGAATGCGGATAAGAGGAACTCCAGGCTGTATTGTTAGCTGAGGCTGCTGCGAAGGAGCATGTTTTGTCTTTTGCCACTTGGCCCGACCATTGTGTTCTGAATACTTCTTCTGGAATGGTCTCTTGGAAGGGTAGGCATGCGAAGCCATGTCGTATCCTGCCTGACAGGCAAGCGGAGAGCACCAAGGAAAATAAGAAATTAGCTACTGTGCCAATGACCGATGAATAAATACGGCCATTATCTACCAAAATATCAGCGGCCCAAATGTCACAACAAGATGATAATTAAATGAACATACAGATTTGTAGCACCAAATAGGAGAACATACAGATTTGTAGCACCAAAGTAACCGAAAAAAAACAGCATCACGTGACAAATACGATTAAATGTGCAACAAATAGGAGGACATGGCACATCCATATCAACAGCGGCAGATCAAACGTGCTACTTCTAATGCCAGGATTTCTAAGAGGAAACCACACTAGTGCTTGCTACCAATACATAACAGGCCCTAGTTCCTAGACCTACATCCAGGGAGGGACCTAGTGAAGTCCATCGGGCTTCGGTTGGAAAAATATACTGCTGTCGGTGCTCCGCCAAGTAGCAAACAGAGAGCAGGCAAAAGAAAAAACTTCTCGAGCAATATAAGCAGGTTAGGGTTCGTTGCCAACAGAGGAAATCAATACAGGTGCGGATGGATCTCCGCTCCACGGAGACACTGTAGAGAGAAGAATGGAGGGAGGTGTACTACGAGAGAAGAATACCTTCGAGGTTCCCGTGCTTCGGCGGAAGACGGGCTGGAGCAGCGGGGGCGTTCGGCGGAGAGGGTTTCGGCGACGCCGTCGGGAGGGGATGGCGAAGAGGAAGCTCTGCTTCTGGACCCTTTTTTCAGATCCCTTTTGTTGGGCCTCGATAGAAGCCGAAGCTCGTAACTAGGTCTGAGTGGGCCGAAACGTTCGCTTCATACCGGCCCTCTCCGATTCTTCAAGCTAAGTACTTCCCATGGTTTTCTCAAAAAGAAAAAAGAACTTCCCATGGTTGGCTAAAAAAAATGTACTCCCTCCGTCCGGAAATACTTGTCATCAAAATGGACAAAAAGAGATGTATCTAAAACTAAAATACATCTAGATACATCCGCTTTTATTCATTTTGATGACAAGTATTTCCGGACGAAGGGAGTACTTCCCATGGGAGCAAAAAAAAAAAACTAAATAAGAGTACTACTCCTTCGAGAGACCCGCAAGGGTCACTTGGGTGGTCTGTGGCGTGCTCTCAGCCATCGACACATGTTACGCTATGGGCGCTCCCTTCGATTTTTTTAATTTTTCGCACGTGTTTTCGGTTTTTTAGATGTTATTTTTCATTTTTCGGCTTTTCGGTTTTTCTTAACTTTTTGTCCAAAAATAATTTGCTCAAAAAACGCATTTATTTCTTTTCACGCGAGAGGCACGGTCGTGTCTCTCGAAAACAAAAAAGAAATATGTTTTTTTCCTTCCGTGAGAGGCACGAATTTGCTTTCGCAAAAGGCAGTCGTGCCTCTCGAAAATGGATAAAATAACGCATTTTTTCCTTCCACGAGAGGTACAAATTTGCTCCTACGAGAGGACGTACCTTTCAAAGATGGAAAAAACGACGCTAAAAAAAGATGGAAAAAAGTGCTCTTGTTTTGTTTTTTCAGTCTAGTTTTTTGTGAATAAAAGTTCGTCAAAACCTATCAACATGAGATCTAATTTTCAAGATCTTGACGCGAGGAATCCAACGGTGAAAACTGCTTGAGATTTGGACACACATTTAAAAGATAAAATATTTTGAATAAATGAATCTAAAAAAAAGGAAAACTCCCAGGTTGCGACAAGTAGCGCACTGCATGTGCCACTTGTCACAACTTTGGAAGGTGGGAGTGACCTTTGCAAATAGTTCTCCTTAATTAGTGATTTCGCAAATATGTAGCTTCCCGCAAAAAAAAATACGAGACAGCCCGTTTAATGGGACCTGCGCGGGACGGTTTTTCATCTCGGTTTCGTAAAATGGCGGCTATTTTAGTGGAAGAGGGAATTTGCGAGTTCTGCTAGAGGTGCTCTCATACTCATAGGCGGAGGACTCGGTAGGGCAAGGCTGGGCAGCCGCCCTACCTTGAGTTTTGGCTTGAACAGTTATATGTATGTGCTACGTGCATGCGTATGAGTACTAGCTGCGTTCGTTAGAACCTGCCTGGCTGAGAAGAACAGAAGAACAATGTTGCATCGCGAACATGGGCCACGTCATTTGGACCCAGGCCGTGAACTCCTATGCACGTAAAAACCAAAGTTATTTGGACCCAGCCGTTGAGCGACGATGGCTGAATTTCGACGGCGGCAAAAACCACATGGATCCACTTATCCAGGGCACCCTGCTGCATGTAGGCGCGCAAGCACGGCCCAAGGCGGCGGCGCTCGCAGTAGTTGAATAGGTGGTGCGGCGGCATGCCGGCGCTGCCCGTGAAGGGGAATTGTGAAGGGAAAACGTATTTTCTAAAATTTCTGCATTTATGTATAATGTGAATTTGTGATGTTGATTTTTATAGTTGAAATTTAAAATGATTTTGAAATTATTATCGTATTGCATCATTCTTTTAGCACACTATTGAGTTTGCCCCACCTCAAAATTTATTCGTCCTCCGCCACTGCTCATACTACCGTCTGATGACGCGATAAAAACTTGACTTGATACACATTAGGAATTCACATAACAAGAAGCAACTAAGCATGTAATAGCTCTACAATCAAGAAGCGCGCAAGAAAGGTAAATATGGAACATGTGCGGTAAAACTTGGTATGCACAAGGCATATGATCGTGTTGAATGGACCTTTCTGCAAGCTATGCTCAGTAAATTGGTTTTTGATGAGAGATGGATAGAGATGATAATGGCATGTGTAACATCGGTGGAATATAAAGTAAGATTTAATTCAATTGAAACTCTACCTTTTCATCCCACGAGAGGGTTGAGGCAAGGGGACCCATTGTCACCGTACATGTTTCTACCATGTGATGAGGGCTTGTCATCTCTTATTGCCCATGAGGAAGCAGTTGGGAACCTCACTGGTGTTCGGGTGTGTCGAGACTCCCTGAAAATGTATCACTTGTTATTTGTTTAAGATTCACTTATTCTGATGAGAGTAGATGCTGCAAATGCAAACACCTTGAGGAACATACTAGATGACTATTCGGTTGCCTCGGGCCAGTTAGTAAGTGAAGCCAAGTGTTTAGTGTTCTTCAGCCCCAACACTGATGTGGAGGTCAAGGCATAGGTGTGCCAAATTCTTAATATAATGACGGAACCTCTCTCTCAAATAATACTTGAGACTCCCTTCTATGATAGGGTAGAACGAGTAGACTGCTTTAAACATCTTATAGAAAGGATCCAAGTCATGGTGAATGGATGGAAAGAGAGGACACTATCTTATGGGGGGGAGAAAGCTTTGTTGAAGGCGGTGGCCCATGCAATCCCAATTTATGCGATGAGTGTGTTTAAATTCGTGAAGAAAATTTGTAAGTAATCACAATGTCGTGGTATTGGTGGGATGATGATAAGAACCAACGCCGGATGCACTGGTTTGCGTGGTGGAAAATGTGTGTGCCCAAAGATAAGGGGGCTGGGCTTCCGGACATTCACAACTTCAACTTGGCTATGCTCGCAAAGCAAGTTTGGTGGTTGATTGAAAATTACGACTCTCTCTATGCAAAGGTGTAGGATCAAGAAAATTGGTCTAGAGGGGTGATTAGACCCTATACAAGATAAAGTTGCAGTTTTAAATATTCTTTAAGTTGTAGCTGATTTTAGCACATGTTAGGGCGCACAAGGAACATTTCACATAGGCATACAAAGAGTATAAGCAGCGGAAAGAGTAAAGCATGCAAGTGCAATAATGTAAAAGGGATGGGAGTTGGAAAGTGCAAACACAATGGTGACATGGAGATTTTTCGCGTGGTTCTGACAGGTGGTGCTATCGTACGTCCACGTTGATGAAGACTTCAACCCATGAAGGGTAACAGCTGTGAAGTCCATGGAGAGCTCCATCCACGAAGAGTCCATGAAGAAGCAACCTTGTCTATCCCACCATGGCCATCGTCCACGAAGGACTTGCCTCAATTGGGTAGATCTTCACGAAGTAGGCGATCTCCTTTCCCTTACAAACTTTTTGGTTCAACTCCACATCATGTCGGAGGCTCCCAAGCGACACTTAACCAATCTAGGAGACAACACTCTCCGAAAGGTAATAAATGGTGTGTTGATGATGAACTCCTTGCTCTTGTGCTTCAAATGATAGTCTCCCTAAAACTCAACTCTTTCTCACACATTTGGCTATGGTGAAAAGGGATTTGAGTGGAAAGCAACTTGGGGAAGACTAGAAATCAAGGTTCAAATTGTAGGAATGGAAACTCCTGATCTCAACACATGAGTATGTGGTTCTCCCTTAGAAAATGAGTAGTGGAAGTGTAGGCATGTTCTGATGGCTCTCTTGCTTAGTAAGAGGGGGTGGAGGGGTACATATAGGCTCCACGCGAAATCCAACTATTACACACTTTTGATCCAACTCGGTCGCACCGATCAGAAATCCCAGTGGCACCGACTTGTGTACAAGATATGAACGTTGGAGGTCACGGTGGGACTACTGGAAAGACCTCAGAGGGACCGATGTGCAATGGTAGGGCAAACCTCGATTCGGTGGCACATATTGCATCAACTCGGCAGGACCGAAGTGAAGCAATAAGGCAACAGGACGTTGGCAAGCCATCTCAGTGGCACCGATTGCACCATCTCGGTAGGATCGAAATAATTGCAACAGATGATAGAGAGTTGGCAAGGCCATCTCGGCGAGACTGAGATCCATATCGATGGATCTGATTTGTTAGGGTTTGGCTGTGGCAGTGTCCAGATGAACTCGGTGGGTTCGGATGGGGAAGTTTTGGTGGGGACGAGTTGGAATTAGGGTTTTGGATAGAGAAAGTAGCTCAGCATTTTGGAGCAGTATCACTAAACACTTGAGCAACCAGATCATCATCAAAACCTCATCCCCTCCTAATAGTATTGTGGACTCTATGTGATCTTGGGTCACTTAACCAAAAATGAAGACTCTTGAGATTTTGCCAATCCATGTCCTTATCATTTTGAGGGGGGCACATCCTCTTGTCCTTGCCATGCCACTATTGAACTTGTCTGAAATATACTAGATAGAATTGTTAGTCCAACAAGAGATATGTTGACATTAATTACCAAAACCATTAAGGGAGCACTTGTGATTTCAATCTCCCCCCTTTCGGTAATTGATGACAACATACATCAAAGCTTCAAGTGAATAATATGAGTAGTATATCAAAGCTGAAACATGTAGCTTGCATAAGCTCCCCCTACATGTGTGCGGTCAAGTAAATGATAGCATTTGAAGACATGTGAATGCATAGCATGTCAGAATGAGTAATGAGTTACATGTGTCTTGGCTATATGCATCAGAGCAAAAAAACGAAAGATGTACCTTCATGTGTATGATTCTCTCTTGCAAACAATATGTACAAAGATCAAGAGATCATCATGCACATGAGTGATATGCATATACTTACCTTGTGGTCCTTGAACTGGTTCTTGAAGAAATAAGCTTGAGAAAACAAGGTTAGATAACACAAGAGAACTTCTGTCAAGAAAGAGACTTCAAGATCCACACGAATACCAAGACTGGGATGACATGTAATTGATGAGTATCACAGAGTGAGTACTTCATTTAAATATAGACATGTCCCTGAAGAATAAAGATTTGCAGTAAATTTCCAAGGATTTTTCTCCCCTAAGCTTAAACTTCCTCTCCCACAATCTAGCATTGGATAATGGGAGTAGGTAGGGTGAGATAAAATCAAAGCAAATTAGATTTCAAAACAAATAAATAACATGTCTCTCCCCTCTTAAAGACATGTGGATTCTCTCCTCTTTAAGATAGTGCATCTATTTCTCTTCCTTTCTTAGAAGATCTTAAAATATTCTAAGCTTTGGGTATGCGATTTTGGGAAGATAATCTTTGATGTGCATCTCTCTTCCCCTTTGACATCAATTTCCAAGAAGGGTAGTGAAAGTGCAACTAATCCCCAAGTGGTTTTGGTAATTCATAACAACATGTATCTCATTGAACTAATATGTACTCAAGATAAATATTTCAGGATGTTCAATGATTGGCATGGCATGGACTAGAGAAGTGGACCCCTCAAAATGTTAAGGACAAAGATTGGCAAAATCTCAAGACTCTACATTTTCATTTTAGTAATCCAAGATCACACTAAGTCCGTAGGAAAGCCAATACTATTAAAAGGGGATGAGGTGTTGCTTAATGATCAGATTTCTCAAGTGCTTAGTGATATTGCTCCAAACCCCTCAGCCACTTTTTCCACAAATATATCCAAACCCTAATTTCCAAACTTGGCCCCACCAATATCTCCTACCCGGCGCCACCGAGTTCATTTGACATAGCCACTGCCAGAAACCCTAACAAATTAGTCCGACCAATACGGATCTCGGTCACATCGAGATGGCCTTGCCAGCGCTCTATGACTTGTTGCATTTGCTTCGGTCTCACCGAGTTGATGCAATCGGTCTCACCGAGTTGGCTTGACAAATTCTCTGTTGCTTGTTGCTCCACTTCGGTCTCACCGAGTTGACACAATCGGCGCCACCGAGATGAAGTTTGCCCTAAGCCTAGCACATCGGTCCCACTGAGTTGTTCCAATCGGTCCCATCGAGATTCCTAACGTTCATATTTTTTCACATATCGGTGCCACCGAGTTCACAAATTGGTGCCACCGAGATTGGTCAAAAGTGTGTAACGGTTGGATTTTGAGTGGAGGCTATATATACCCCTAACGTGCCTACACTTCCACCATTCATTTTCTGAGATAGAACCACCTACTCATGTATTGAGATCAAGAGATTCCATTCCTACCATTTGAACCTTGATTTCTGTCCTTCCCCAAGTTGATTTCCACTCCAATTCTTCTTCCACCATATCTAAATCTGTGAGAAAGAGTTGAGTGTTGGGGAGACTATCATTTGAAGCACAGGAGAAAAGAGTTCATCATCAACATACCATCTATTGCCTTTTGGAGAGTGGTGTCTCCTAGATTGTTTAGGTGACGCTTGGGAGCCTCAGTCGTGATGTGGAGTTGAACCAAGACGTTTGTAAGGGCAAGGAGATCGTCTACTTCGTGAAGATCTACCCAAGTGAGGCAAGTCCTTCGTGGGTGATGGCCATGGTGGGATAGACAAGGTTGCTTATTCATGGACCCTTCATGGGTGGAGCCCTCCGTGGACTCGCGCAGCTGTTACCCTTCATGGGTTGAAGTCTCCATCGACGTGGACGTACGATTGCACCACCTATCAAAACCACGCCAAAAAAATTGTGTCTCCATTGCGTTTGCCTTCTCCAAACCCTTCCCTTTACCTTCATATGCAATGTTTTACTTTCCGTTGCTATACTCCTAGAATTGCATGTGTAGGTGATTGCTTGACTTGTGTTAATTGCTAAAATCTGCCATCAACTAAAATTGGGAAAATGAAATATTTTATTTGGTCAAGAAGTCTAATCACCCACCTCTAGACATACTTTCGATCGTACAGGTAGGCTTCAAGAGTATGAGTCAAATGAGTGTGGTCCTGGAGAGGCACAACTAGGCAGAATTGCAACTTCTGATGCAGATAGAGGGAAAGAATCATTGAGTGGAGCTGGAAGAAAGGAATAAATAAATTTGGCAAAACATTCTTTCAGCAGTGAGGTCAATGACTCCGGTTGTTGTGGTGTTCTCGCGGGGGGAATCGTGTCATGACATATGCCACAGGGTGGCTTGACGTGAGGGCAAGGCTGCTGGGAGATCAAGGGACGGGATTGAGCAAATAGCATGCGATGATTTACCCAGGTTCGGGGCCCTCCGTGGGAGGTAACACCCCTACTCTTGCATGTCTGAATATATATGTGGTATATATGTAGCACTACAGAGTTCCTCCTGGAGTTGTATTAGAGAAGGTAGAAGAGTGCCAAGTGCTCATCTCCTAGTACGTGTGTGTGTGGGCATGGATGCCTTGTGGGCATGTGAGCCTGAGAGTGTGCGTGAGTGGCATGAGTGTTCTCCCCTGGATGGATGGATGGATGGATGCTTTGTGGTGTGGCTTGCCCCCTTGGCCAAGTATATGGCTTCTTGGCCAAGGGAGTGGCTTCTTCTCCAAGGAAGTGCTCCCCTGGGTCACTTCATACACTAGTGTGCAGGGACAAGTAGCATTGTACATGATGTCGTGTATGACGAGTGAACAGTGTATGCTCTATCATCAATAGTGGCCACGGTATGGCCGTCTTGTCGGTGTCAGGTCAGAGCTGCAATTGACTTCGCGTAGCAGGCTGGCTGGAGCAACCGACCGGGCAGCCGGGTGGGGAGCTGGCCGGGCAACCGGGGTGGCGAGCCGGTCGGGGTGGCCGGGCAGCCGGACCGGGGCGTTGGCCGCCCCGTTGCTTTGAAGCATCATTTGCCATCTTTCGCCTAGCCCGGGGTCATCCCCCCGACAGTAACCTCTGAGCCTCCGGGTAAATTGAAAAGTTGGGTGGATGGGTTTAGCAGGCATTGATGAAGCAGAATATGTCAATGACAGCCGGCTGCTGAGTACAGCCGGCGCGGCTTGCTTCCAGCAGGGGCACACAAGCGCACCCTCTGGGTGTAGCTTCTGGGCAACTTGGAAAAGTTGGATGGAGGGTTTTTACTGATGTTGATGCAGACGATGGCGTGGAGGATGTCGGTGCCGGCGGTGGGCGCGCAACATGCAAGGCATGTTCCAAGTGGGGGCGCGCGAGCGCACCCTCTTGGTGTAGCCTCCGGGCAACTTGGGAAAGTTGGGCGGAGGGTCTTCGCGGTTGTCGTAGTAGAGGTTGATGACGATAGCATCGAGGATGCCGGGCGCGGACACGGAGTCCGCTGGCTGGTGGGCGTGGGGCCCTGTCGGGCGCGGATGCGAGTCCGCCGACTGGAGGGCGCAGACGTGGACTTCGCCGGCTGAGTGGGCGTGGGGCCCTGCCGAGCGCGCACGTGGAGTCCGTTGGCTGGCTGTTTCAAGTGGGGCGCACAAGCGCACCCACTAGGTGTAGCCTCCAAGCCTTCGGGCGACTTGAATAGTCGGGCGGAGGGTCTTTGCGATGGAGAAGCAGGCGGTGGCATCAAAAATGCTGGTTGCAGCCGGCGTCGGGCCTGCAGCCAGCGCGGCACTTTCCCAATAGAGCGCGCCGATGCAGGCACTGGGTGTAGCCTCCGAGCCTCATGGCGTGGAGGGGGTTCCCCATGGAGATGATCGTGCAAGAGACAAGGTTAGTCTGCATAGATATATCAAATGTTTGCTTTTAGCAGTGCAAGTTTTATGTAGAGGGTGCCGACTCGGTTTCGTCTGAGCCCTCTTTAATCTTTTTCTTGTCCCACTCGCTTTTTGGTTTGCCTCTTGCGAGTTAGACAATTGGAAATCGGTCTGTAGCTGAGGCGAAGACTGGCCGCACAATGGAGCATACAGTATTCAGACTCTGGCAGCAGATTCGACTAAGCAGATACTCATAAAGGAAATGACCAGGTTGCCCAAGCCGTTTTCTCCCGGACGCTTTTCACGTGTGGTGACCTGCAGCTTTTGCTCTCGCTAGCCGGACAGCCGTGTGGCGATCTGTGGGTGAGAGTGGGCCTTTGGTACTATATGCGCTACTAAACCGTTTGCGGAAACGAATGTATCGGGAAGAGCGGCCAGCCTAAGAGCCAAGACTAGCTGGCGCCGAGGCGAACAGTAGTGCAACTGTAAAAAGGCGGAGGTGGTCCCTGAGTGTCACTCGGGGTGATCCGATTTTATGTGCACGGTGCAAAAAATAAGTGGGTGAGGAGCTCACATTGGTTTTGGTACAGACGGGGCGGAGGTAGCCACTGACGGGCGGCCCGAGCCTCCGGGTAGACGGACCGAGCCTTCGGGCGGTTGAGAGGCACCCTAGCCGATTGGGCCTGACCGGCCAGGCTGTGGAGCGGGACGGGCAGCCGGAGTCGAAGCGGGCAAGCAGGCTGGGTTGGCCCCTAGCAGGGCAACCATCAGAACCGGCAGGTCAGGCGGCGATGGAGGCAAGCCGGCTGGTCGGTGTTGCGGGGCACAACTGGTTTTACTTTTCTCCTTTTGTTTTACACAACATATTTTTACACAGGCAGCCAACTCCACTTTTGCTTTTTACCTGCCATTTCTTTGCAGTCGACTGGGCACCCGGCCCTTTTCTTTGGTGCGGGCAGCCGAAGATGGTAGCTGAGCAGCGGAGGCCAGCGGGGACTCATGGGCGAGCGGGTGGGCGGAGCTGCGGCGCGGCCGGGTGGAGGCGGAGAGGCGTGGCCGGGTCGTGGGCCGGCGCATCCGGCGCGGGCAGCCAGATAGGCCGAGCGGAGGCGTGGCGTGGAGCCGGAGTGCGAAGCAGCCGACACGGAGCAGGCGGCCGGACACGTGGGCCGGTGCGAGGCAGCTGGTCGGAGCGACACAGGAGGCAGCGGAGCGGGGTGACCGCTGCAGTATGAACATCACCGCCCACAACTCCTATGTGTTCTACTCGTGCATATCATCTACGCATAGACCTAGCTCTAATACCACTATTGGGGAGTGTTGCATGGAAAACAAAAAAAATCTACACACACGCAAGATCTATCCATGGAGATGCATAGCTACGAGAGGGCGACATCATCTTCATACCCTTGAAGATCGCTAAGTGGAAGCGTTTATCAACGTGGTTGATGTAGTTGTACACCTTCACAATCTGTCCCGATCAAGTACCGAACGTACGGCACCTCCGCTTTCAGCACACGTTCAACTCGATGATGTCCTCGCCTTCTTAATCCAGCAAGAGGGGCGAAGTAGTAGATGAGTTCCGGCAGCACGACAGCGTGGTGACGGTGGTGGTGAAGAACAATCTCCGCAGAGCTTCGTCGGCACAACGGAAACTAGATGGAGGATAAACTAGAGGGGATGAGGTTGCCGGCACACGTCTTGGTGAATCTTGATGTGTTCTAGGTGCTAGCCCTTCCCCTCTATTTATATGTTGAGCCCTGGGGTCGTATCTTGGAGAAAAAGCCTCCTCAAAGTTGGTTTAGCCCACAAGGCAAGAGTCCTTCTCAGACTCCAAGACCTAGATGCCAGGGTCCTTGGCGTCTAGCCCCTAGACACCGGCTAGACGCCAGGGTTCCTGACGTCTGCAAAACTCCTTTTGCACCTTCCTAAAGCCTCGTGGGCTTTACCCCTTGGCCCAAATAAAGTGTTTTCTTGCTCGAACAGTTCGGGAAACATCCAAAACCCCTTCCGGTGAATTTTGGAACCCTTCCAGACACCAAACACTATTATCCATATATCAATCTTTACCTCCGGACTACTGCGGAGCTCGTCGTCGTGTCCGTGATCTCATCCAGGACTCTGAACAACATTTGGTCACCATCATACATAACTCATATTATACTATATCGTCAACGAACGTTAAGCGTGCGAACCCTGCGGGTTCGAGAATGATGTAGACATGACCGAGACACTTCTCCGATCAATAACCAATAACACGACCTGTATGCCCATATTGGTTCTTACATATTCCATGAAGATCTTTATCGGTCAAACCATTATGACAACATATGTAGTTCCTTTTGTACGTCAATATGTTACTTGCCTGAGATTTGATCGTCAGTAACTCCATACCTAGTCCAGTCTCGTCACCGGCAAGCCTCTTTACTCGTTCCGTAATACATCATCTTGCAACTAACTCCTTAATCACTTTGCTTGCAAGCTTCTTGTGGTGCTATATTACCGAGAGGGCCCAGAGATACCTCTCCGTCACACGGAGTGACAAATCCCAGCCTCAATCCTTGCCAACCCAACAGACGCCTTTGGAGATACCTATAAAGCATCTTTATGATCACCTAGTTACGTTGTGATGTTTGATAGCACATAAGGTATCCTTCGGTATCCGGGAGTTGCATGATCTCATGGTCGGAGAAACATATATTTGACATTAAGAAAACAGTAGCAATAAACTGAACGATCATATGCTATGCTAACTAATGGGTCTTGTCCATCACATCATTCTCCTAATGATGTGATCTCGTTATCAAATGACAACTCATGTCTATGGTTAGGAAACCTTAACCATCTTTGATCAATGAGCTAGTCTAGTAGAGGCTCACTAGGGACACGGTATTTGTTTATGTATCCACACATGCATTTAAGTTTCCGGTCAATACAATTCTACCATGAATAATAAACCTTTATCATGTTTAAGGAAATATAATAATAATCGTTTTATTATGGCCTCTAGGGCATATTTCCATTAGTATTTTCCTCAGTTAAGAACCAAGGTTATCAATCTAGTAGTAAAACCACGCAACACCTCGTTAGCAGCACCTGCACACAAAAACAAATCCTTGCAACCCAATGCAAACAAGGGGTTGTCAATCCCTCATCGGTTACGTGCAAGATTAAATTGTGTAGTGATTGATAAATAGACAGTGAAAAAATACAAAATAAAATAAATAAATAAAAAAGTACAACAAGATATTTTTGGTTTTTGATATATGATAAAAGTAGACCCGAGGGCCATAATTTTCACTAGAGGCTTCTCTCTTGAAAATACTATACGGTGGGTAAACAAATTACTATTGGGTAATTGATAGAAAAGCAAATAATCATGATGATATCCAACGCAATGATCATATATAGGCATCACGTCCAAGACAAGTAGACCAAAACGATTTTGCATCTACTACTATTACTGCACACACATCGACCGCTATCCAACATGCATCTAGAGTATTAAGTTCATAAAGAATGGAGTAACGCCTTAAGCAAGATGACATGATGTAGACAAAGTAAACTCATGCATGAATAAACCCCATCTTTTTTCCTTAATGGCAACGATACAAATACGTGTCATGTCCCTTTCTGTCGCTGGGATTGAGCACCGCAAGATCGAACCCATTACAGAGCACCTCTCCCATTGCAAGAAAAACCAATCTAGTTGGCCAAACCAAATCAATAGATCGGAGAGAAATATGAAGCTATACACTACAAAAAAAAGACACATCCGTGACATTTTGGCTCGAATGAATTTTTTTTGTCATTTATGACACTTTTATGACGATAATTGTGACAAAAACATGTATCATCATAGATGTGGTCGGCTCCTACTTCTATGACAAAAAATCATGAAAAAATGGGCTTTTCGTCCTGGGCGGGCCGGGGGCGCACCTACATGACATTATTTGGGCCATCCATGACATAAAAAATCATGGTAGAAGTGAGGGCGAGGAAATTTTCGGGGAGTTCCCGGTTACGGTGGGTTGTCGGGGCCGAGTGGTGCAGTGTGGTTTGCGTGTTTCTCTCGTACGCGCGCGTGGTGCGAGCCGTGTCACTATAACTGAACCCGAGCGAGAGGCGTTCACTTACTAAATCCGAGCGATCGCTTGTTGCTACATATGTACCGAAGCCGATCGATCGATCCCTTCGCTGCTAACTGAACCTGGTCGATAGTTGCTGCTGCTTACTGAAGTCGATCGAACCCCCGTGTGCGAGATGTAGCTAGCCTGTTGGGTTTGTCGGATTCAGGGCTCCGCAAAGCCCAAGAAGTTCGAACACAGGGACGTGAATGAAGATCCCTCCCACTCACGTCTACCTAGTGTCTCGCCCTCGCCTAGTGAAGAGATTCAAGCAAACAACAAGTGAAGCACGCAAGAGTTTACACAAGTTCAGGCCACCGTGTGGTGTAAAACCCTACTTCCTGCTTTGGTGGGTTGGCCTCAGGAGGGCTAGAATATGAACTAGTACAGTGGTTCCTGAGCTCAGGAGGTGAGCTCAAGAGGCTTAGGAGGCAGGTGTTCTTGCTCCTTTGTGTGGTGGCAGAGTTTATGGATCTGCCTCTCCCCTCTTGACTCGTCTTGGTTCAACTTGATCCTCATAGTGAGGATCCTAGCTACTTATATAGGCGTCCATGGTCCTCTTCCCCCGAAATGTTTAGGCGGGAAGGGATCCCACAGCGGCCATTTTTGAGCGGGAACACAAGGACGTTCCTATCTTGACAAAAGCAGTCTTCGCCTGCAAAAGGATCAGGCGGTGACGCGGTGGTGGGCTCGGCGGTGACATCCTCCTTGTCGTCCTTGCGGTCTTCGGTCTTGTTGCACCAAAGGGGAAACCTTTGTCCCGCTCCTCGGGAACCTGCGTCTGCGTTGTCTCCTTTGCACCGAAACGGCAACTGCGCTGCTGGCGGGCGCTGGCACCCGCTGGCGTGGTGCGTCACTGCCTCCTCCTGAGGCAGGTTTGGCCTTGGATTCTCCGCCCCTCCGGAGCACCTTGCTGAGGCCGCTCCTGAGGGGGTCTTGACGTTGTTCTCCTCGCGAGGCCTAGCACCCTCGCGAGGGTCTTGGGCAGCTGGTCGATCAGCTGGGCCGTACCAGGCCGTGGTAGGAGCGCGTCGCGGCCCGCAGACAGGCAAGTCTGGGTACCCTGGTTCCCAGGACGCCGGCAGTAGCCCCCGGGCCCAAGACGCGCTCGGAGTTGGCTTCGAGGCGAAGCCTTAGCCGAGGACGAAGCGTCGCGGCCCCAAAAAGGCGGCAGGCCAAGCTGGCGCGTGACGGTTGGATGGGACGTGGGCGACTCCGCTTCCCGCGTAGTATCGGCAATCATGCGACTTGACAACTCCTTGGCGCGGGCGGCGGGGCCATTATGGCCGCGCGTGAGTGGCCGACGATTGATCTTCTCGGCCTATAACAGGGGGTGAGGCACCACGCCTCTCACTTGACTGTTGCAGATCAATCCTTGCTGCTCCCACTTCTCCGAGGGTTTCCATGGCGCCGATACGCAGGTTCTCGGCCGCGGAGAAGGGGAAGAGCCCGATGATGGAGCCTGAGCGGTTCCCCCGAAGAAGAGGCGCCGTGATTCTCCAAGAGCATCCCTGAGGCCGGCGGACGCCCGCACATGGTGCATGCGAGCGCCGCCAAGACTTCCGCTTCCCTTGTATGCTCCGACGATAGGCGGACGAAGCGGGGACGACGGCAGGGGTGGTGCCATCGGCTGCCCAAAGAGATGGGCGACTCCTCGCGCCCTGCTGCCGTCCCATACTGAGGACGATGCCTGCGAGTTCATCGTATGGGCGGGGACCCCTCCGCATTCTTGGATTCTCCTTCCTCCATTCCTGAAGGAGGTGCTCCCGGCTCGCGGTCGGGTGACAATGCAGCTGTGGCACGAGGGGTGCCGCCTTCCCCCCTCGTATGCCGACGTGGAAGTGATCTCCTCTGGCCAGGTCTTCATGACCTGGGGCTGGGGTGTGGTGCGCCGCGCCTGTGCCCCCGCCGGGAGGCACATTCTTCATTTCGCGCTGGACGGGATGGGCATGGTGTCCTTCAAGGTCTTTAGGGTGGATGGCTGCCGGCTGTCGTGTGGCATGGGGGACGGGCTCGCCGGCGACCATTCCCCATGCCGTCAGGGCAAGGAGGCGCTCGCCATCGGTTGCGCCTCCAATTCCTCTGGCAGCAGTTACGCTACCCCTGAGACGGCCTCGAGCTCCGACGAGAGCTACGAGGCGCCAAGTCGCTGCTCCTATCGCCGGAGGGAAATGGTGTCATCCCGACACCGTCGTTGTTGAAGGAGTTCAAGCTGTATTCCTCTAGAGCGACCTTCTTAGCTTGGTCCCTGCGGGACATCATGGAAGGCCCCATGAGGGCGTGTAAATCCTTGTAATACTTTTGCTATTATCTGGCGTTATGAACTTATGTTTTTCATGAGACCCTTTGTTAGAGCATGACTTTCCCTTCCTTCTGTCCCCGCGGTAGTTTAGGGTCCTACGCCTGCGAGACCTAGTCCCCAGACAAGCCTCAGCCTGTGCTGGCATGCCAGGTCGCGATATTGTGGTCAAGGCTAGGAGGTGAGTGATCCAGGGTCCGGTAGGAGCCCCCGAGGCGCGATGCTCGGGAAGTCCCTCTTGGCGTGCAGGCAATCGTCCACCGGGCCATCGGGAAGCGTTTTTATGCCCTAGCGGATTCGTGATTATAGTGGGTGGAGGTGTAGGTGCGCGAGTAGATGCAGGGTTGAAAACTTATCTCAGCGATCCCCTATGGCCAGGTGGCAGTGGCACTTGATTTTTTGTCACCATTCCCTCGGGGCGAGGTTCTGTGCCTGGGCTGTCTTCACGAGGAGGTGACGACATTCGCGTCGAGTTCCTGGGGGCAAAGGTCACGGAGCTGGTGGAGGCGTTCCTCCAGGCCACTGCTACCGCAGCCGAAGAGGTGGAGACCGGTGATGATGCGCTTGGTGATGCCTGATCTGCTCATGTCCAGAGAGTGAAGTGCGGGTGCCTCGGGGAGGCGTAAGAACTTTGTTTGAATTTTAAAAACTTGTTATTATTGTAATAGCTAGATGATTTTCGTGCTTGCTTCCTTTCATGTTTGCTTAGGTGCTCTGCATCGGCAGGGTCCAACCCCGCGCATACCTCGATCGCCATTGAGCCCTCCGGGTGACCGGGGTTATCGTAATAACTAGACTCAAGGGATGAGGGGCTACGTGGCTAGTGAGGCCCCTGGGTCGCGATGCCCAGGGGTCCCCCTTGACGTTCAAGCGATCCCGTTTGCGTTCTGCATCGGCATGGCCCAACCCCGCGCATACCTCGATCGCCATTGAGCCCTCTGGGTGACCGGGGTTATCGTCATAACTAGACTCAAGGGATGAGGGGCTACGTGGCTAGTTAGGCCCCTGGGTCGCGATGCCCAGGGGTCCCATTTGACGTACGAACGACTCTCATGAAGGAGAACGAGCACCATACCTTGCTCACGAGCCTTTGCCTGGGATGGGGGCGCGAGAAGGCCAGGTGTCTGGGCACCTAGTAGGGTGGCGTCTGTCAGGCGTGACCTGAGCATAGCCCCCGTGCCTAGCCCCCCTTGCGACACCCATCCAAGGAGAAGCTGTGAGCATCGTGAGCTGAAAAACTCCCTGAGGTTGGTGCGACCACTGGGGGCCGCCCTTAGTTGTTTATAACTAGCGCGGAGCATAGAGCTACCACACTTGCGCGGAGTGTGGGCATAACCGCGCCTCGATTGTAGCGGCCAGCGCAGAGCTTGGTGCTTCCACTGGTTCGTGGGCATAACCGCTCCTCGGTTGGATCTGCCAGCGCGGAGCATGGTACTTCCACTAGACCATGGGAGGGAGCCTCCCACCGGAGAGACTCCGGGGCGTGTACAGCCCCGTCCTGACACGTGGACTGCACGGTAGGACAACCAAGGTGTATATGGGCCCTCCTCAGGACGAACTGAATGACTCTGAGGAAGTTCTCGTGAGCTTACGCATCACTCACGAGACCCTACCCTGAGGCGGGTTGTGCCAGAGTCTTCTTCTGCAGAATGTGAAAAGAGAGGTGTTGTGTCGACCTGCACCGAGTGCATCTCTAGAGGGTATCGCATGAGAAGGCCATAGCACCAGCGACCCCAGGAGGTGACGTCACATGAATGGCTCGCGAGACAGAGCTCAACCGTTGGATTTGTCGGCGCTGCAGGGACGGACCCGAGCATAGACGCCGTGCCTAGTCTTCTCATGCAACGATCCAAAGAAAAACAACCGGCGCGCGGTTCCTGCGTGAGCGAGGCACCTACCGCGGGCCCCTACTTACCCATCCACGATTAGCCCATGCGAGAACAAGGCACCAAGGACCACGGGAGGTGACGTCACGGGAATGGCTCGCGAGACAGAGCTCAGCCCTCGGGTTTAGTGACGCTGTAGGACGGACCCAATCACAGACACCGTGCCAGTCCTTAATCATGGGGCGGTCGCGAGTGGGCTCACAAGGGCTCATGACCTTAGTGGCGGTCAGAACGCCAAGCATGCAGATAATGCGAATAGAAAGAAGCAACTAGCCTTGATCATGCACAAAAAGGGAGTCAACTGCGGGGGAATAGCCCCCAGCAGTCCGAGGATGATGCAGCTCGTGGGACGCCCTCGATTGGATACGTGAAGCGTCACCTGATACTTGTTGGAGAAGAGTTGGGGTAGCTGAAGACATGAGCCATGCGGGTTGCTCCTGAAGATCGTCTCGCTCATGAGGCCCAGGGGCTCCGAAGGCTCTCAGTGGTCACGTGGGTCCGGCTCCGTCCAGACCGCCTGCCACTGAGCCTCCTGAGCCCCCAAGGCCTGCTGCGCGAGATGCTGGAACATGGCAGCTGCGTTGCGGAAGCCGAAGAGTGTGCAGACGTAGTTGTAGGGGAGGGCCCTCCCGACCACCGTCGGCCAGAAGGGCTCCTGAGAGGCGGCTCGGTTGAGACCCGCGGTGTCAACGCAGACGCGGAAATGGTCGCTCGGGCTGCGAGCAGGTGAGCTTGGGGTTGTGCGGTTACGCCCACCGCGGATGAGCCTTGCGTACTGAAGTTCCTCGGTAACTTGGTCGATGAAGTCCTGAGCCCCCAGCGCTGAGCGGTCCACGCTAGGCTCACAAAAATGCGCGTCGAGACACGCCTGTAGGTGGTGCCCGAACACCTCCCTCGAGACGCTGGTCAGTCCGGAGACACTCCAGAGGAGAGCTCCCAAGCCCGTCACGAGAGGGGCGTCGGGCGTGCCTCCCTGTGCGAGGGTGGAGGGCGCCTCGTCAGTAGGCGCGAGTCCTGAGGCGGGGCCATCAGGAGCCCCTGTGTCCCGATGTTCGTGGACGGGCAAGTTCTTCTTCTTCTTGGGGGCGGTCTGCAGGGCGAGGACAGCTCCATCCTCATCGGAGCATTCGATTGCTGCAGTCTGGTAGGCGCGCTCCAGGGAACGCACCGCTTCCTTCTCGTTGGAGGCGATCGTGATGACTCCGCCACTCCCGGGCATCTTGAGGACGTTGTAGCCGTGATGGGTCACCGCCATGAACTTGGCGAGGGCAGGATACCCAAGGATGGCATTGTACGGGAGGTGGATGTTGGCGACGTCGAAGTGGATGAGCTCGGTGTGGTAGTTGTCGCGGTCACCAAAGGTGACGGGAAGGCGGACCTGCCCCATCGGGAGTGTGGAGCCATCTGTGACTCCGTAGAATGGCTTGGTCGGGTGGAGCTGATCGTAGGGGACCTAGGGTGTCTCGAAGGTCTGGACGGAGAGGACGTTGAGTCCTGCCCCGCCATCGATGAGGGTCTTGGTCACGAGGACGTTGCTGATGGTCAGGGTGCAGAGCATCGAGAGAGCGCCTGGGGCTGCGGTGCACTTAAGCTGGTCCTTGGGGTCGAAGGCAGTGACTTGCTTGGTCCACCTGAGGTTGCGCGCGACGTCAGGCCTGGGCAGCACCGCGTTCACCTCACGGGCAAACTGCTTGAAGATGCGATGGGAAGCCGGAGCATGGGCTCCTCCCAAGATCCATGCAACTGCACGCGGCTCCTGGAAGCCCCCTGCTCTGTCTCCCTGACGGTCGTCGTCGTTCCTTCTTGGCGGTTGTGGCAGCGGAGGCAGGCCTCCATTGCCCTGAGGGCGACCCTCACGAGGCTGGTTGCACCAGGGGGCGTCACGAGGCTGCTCCTGCCAGTGGTCTTCACGAGGCTGTTCGCGCCACCCTTGGCGTGAGTTCCTACCGTCCCAACGTCCTCCACCTCGGCCTCCTCCACGGTCGTAGCCACGGTTGTCGCGCTCAGGGCGCTGCCCGCCGCGCCCACAGCGCATCGCCCTGAGCTCCTGGCAATCGTTAGTGTTGTGGCTGTGGACATTGTGGAAGACGCAGTACGGTCGGTTGTCTCTGGGGAGGTCGTCGTAGCCGCAGCCACGCTTCACTTCTGGCTCCGCAGCCAGCACGACGGGTCCCTTGCGCTTTGCTTCTTTGGCCTTGGCCTTCTTGTCACCCACATCCGCCTCAGGCAGCTCCTGGAGGGAGAGGTGTCCTTCCTTCGCTCTGGCGCACTTTGTCGCGAGCTTGAACATCTTGAGGGCTGTGCACAGGTCCTCGTGGATGGCGAGCTTCTCCCTCATCCTGACGTCGCGGACGCAGTCGGAGAACGCCGAGATGATGGCCTTGTCCGAGACCCTAGGGAGCTGGAGGCGCATGGTGTTGAAGCATTGGATGTAGTTTTGCAGGGTCTCTCCCTGCTGCAGCCTCACGCGGCACAGATCAGCAGCTGCCGGGGCTCGGTCGCGGGTGCCTTGGAAGTTGGCGATGAAACGCTCACGAAGCTCATCCTAGGAGGAGATGGATCACACGGGGAGGTTCAGGAGCCAGGAGCTTGCACCATCTTTGAGAGCCATGGGGAACCAGTTCGCCATGACCCGCTCAGTGCCGTTGGACGCCTTGATGCTCAGTTCGTAGAGTTGGAGGAACTATGTGGGGTCGGTGGTGCTGTCGTAGCGCGGAGGCAGGTCCGGCTTGAACTTGTTGGGCCAGACGAGGCACCGTAGCTCAGGAGCTAGGGCACGACATCCAGCCACGCTCATGATCGCAGGCGCCCCCTGCGCTTGTGGTGCTGGTTCTTGGGGCGCTGGCGCCACCACCTCCTGTGGCGCGCGGTCCTGGCGCTGCGGGCCAGGAGGCCCGCGAGCCCCTGCCCGGGGATGCGGAATCACCTGGCAGTTCTCCTCGTCGCGCGCATGGGCTCTGCGGGGCGGCTCACGTGGCGGAGCCTCACGCCGGACTTCCTGGCCGATACCGTATAGTGGAGGTGGAGCCGGGACTCCGTGGCCTTCGTTCCCCGCCGGGGGCGACAGGGGATGGGAGGAGTGCGTCGGTGTAGGTGCTTCTCCAGCGGTGTTGCCGAGCTCGGTGATGCGGTGGAGCCATTCGTCGTAGAGATCATCTGTCGGGCGGTAGCGCAAAAGCTCCCGCGCCATCAGTAGCGCAGGCTACTGGTAGACCAGCCTGCGACGGACCAGCGAGGACGACGCCGCGGCCGGTGAGGGTGAAGGCGTCGCCGTGCGGCCATCGCATCGCACGAACGGTGGCAGCAACGAGTCCTGCTGCTCGTGGACGGCCGGGTCGGTGGCGGCGTTGGCGACCGGCGAGTTGGGGCGGAGCAGCGCGCCGTTGCCCGCGGGCGCCGCCTGAGCGACGTTTGCATCGCAGCGGGCGACGCGAGCTCGACGTGTGTCCACCATGGCTGTGGAGCGAAGTCGACGACGAGAGCGGGACGAGGTCGTCAGAGAGGTGAGATCTCGACACGCCCCCTACCTGGCGCACCAAATGTCGGATTCAGGGCTCCGCAAAACCCAAGAAGTTCGAACACAAGGGCGTGAACGAAGATCCCTCCCACTCACCTAGCGTCTCGCCCTCGCCTACTGAAGAGATTCAAGCAAACAACAAGTGAAGCATGCAAGAGTTTACCGAGGTTCAGGCCACCGTGTGGTGTAAAACCCTACTTCCTGCTTTGGTGGATTGGCCTCAGGAGGGCTACAATATGAACTAGTACAGTGGTTCCTGAGCTCAGGAGGTGAGCTCAGGAGGGTCAGGAGGCAGGTATTCTTGCTCCTTTGCGTGGTGGCAGAGTTTATGGATCCGCCTCTCCCCTCTTGACTCGTCTTGGTTCGACTTGATCCTCATAGTGAGGATCTGATACGTCTCAAACGTATCTACTTTTCCAAACACTTTTGATATTGTTTTGACCTCATTCTTGCATGATTTGAACTAAACTAACCTGGACTGACGCTGTTTTCAGCAGAGCTGCCTATATGGTTTTATTATGTGCAGGAAAACGGATTTTTAGGTATCTCAGAAAAATCCACAAAAAATCACAGAAAATCCACGCACCCGAAGGAACCCGGAGCCAGAAGTGGGGCCAGAGGGGGGCCAGGGGGTGCCCAGGCGCCCTGGTGGCGCGGCCCAGCCCCTGGCCGCGCCGGGGGGTCGCCTGGGTGGGCCCCACCTCCCCTGGTGCCCTACTTTGACTCGTATTTTAGCTCGCGACGGAGAAATCCCAGATCAGAAGTTCTTTTCGCAGTTTTCGTCGCGGAGCCGCCGCCACCCTCTGTTCTTCTTCGGGAGGGCTAATCTAGAGGCTGAATTGGCCTCCGAAGAGGGGAGATCGTCGCCATCGTCATCATCATCACCACTCCATCATCCCTACATGACTTCTCCTTCCATGTGTGAGTAATCCCCTGCTGTAGGCGAAGGGGATGGTAGGGATTGGATGAGTTAGATCATGTAATAGTTTGTCAGATCGTTGGGGGCATGTTGCCTATCATCTACTATGGTGTTTATCATCTTTGTTTCAACTTGTTATTCTTAATGCTTGACACTTAGGGCCCGAGTGCCATGATTTCAGATCTGAACCATATGTGTTTGCATGAATATATTTGTGTTCTTGATCCTATCTATGAGTTGTTTGCACCTGTTACGGTTCGGAACCGGCGATCCCAAAAGTGACAGCTTGGGACACCAAAGGGGATGGTCCGTAGTTTGAGGATTACATGTATCCATTGAGTTCATTGCTTTGTTCCGGTGCTCTTTGACAGGAGCACCTTAATCTCCATAAGTTCCTTTTGGCCCCGTTCGTAGCGGGATGGTAGGACAAAAGATGTTGTGCAAGTTCTTATTGCAAGCACGCACAACTACCTACGGGATACATGCCTAATGTTTGATATTTGCCTAGATGATCATTACTTTTCCGTGTGCCGTGCCCCAAGTTAGAATCATGATATATCTCATCCATGCAGCGCCCAACCATCCATCTCCCTAGCCTACAGTGTTTTAAATCCTGCTTGTCACTAGTTGCTACTTTTGCCATTTACCTTTACTATTTACTTTTGCTGTTTACTTTTACCATCATTATCATCACTATCATATCACTGCTACCATTTATCTTTGTTGCAAGTAAGTATATTTCAGGTGCGGTTGAATTGACAACTCAACTGTCAAAGCTTATAAATACTCTTTGGCTCCCCGTGTGTCGAATCAATAAATTGGGTTATTCTTACCCGCGAAGACTATCTCGATCCCTTATGGTTGAGGGTTATCAAGTACCGTTTTCTGGCGCCGTTGCCGGGGAGCATAGCAATATTTACAAGTCTAATTGAAGTATCCTACCTGCTGCACTTCATCCGCTATGGGTAAGAAAGGAGACCCCAAGGTTCCGATCTTACTATCCACTACAAGAAGAGGTACTGTTCTAAGCACTAGTGCTACACTTGATTCACCTTCTGTTATGAGTAAGTTTGCCTCACCACCACCACATGATGCTCCTACTGAATCTGTTACTATGTCCGATACTCTTAATGATGCTTCTACTACTGTTGATGATATTAGTTCACTTGGTTATGCTCTTGAGAAACAGATCGCTGCTGCTGCTAAAAAGTCTGGAATTGAAATTCCTGTTACTCGCTACCCTATTGGTGAAACTTATGATTATCCTGATTTGAGTAAACTCAAGGAGAGACTCCTTGATGATGATTACTATATGCTTGATGAAGATTTATGCAGGGAACTGACAGAGTTTTTTGGCTCTGACCCTGAAGTTATTAAGAAACTGTTTGAAAAACACTCTTTGAAGAACAAAACCGTTCCTGATCCTGAATTTGCTACATCTCCTATATGCATTGATGATCCTGATTATGATTTCTCTGTTGATCTGTCACTTATACCTATGGTTGAAGCTGACCCCTTTTATGGCAGAGAAAATGATGATGCTATTGCACACCTAACAAAACTCGGTGAGTTGGGTGGCCTGTTTACCACAGATGAGAAGATACGATACTTTTATGTGACCAAGCTTCTTCCTTTCTCCTTGAAGGAAGGTGCTAAAGCATGGTATGATTCACTTCCGTGCGGTTCCATTAAGAGTCCTCAAGACTTAGCTCACTCTTTTGTTGATAAGTACTTTCCTGCTCACATGCAACATGCTGCTTTGCAAAGAATTTATAACTTTAAACAGTTGCAGGATGAGTCCCTCCCTAAAGCTTGGGGGAGGTATTGCGGTCTGATTCGGTCTAGACCGGGACATGAAGTCCCTAAGAACGAATTAATCGATATATTCTATGCTGGTCTAACTGATGAATCCAGGTCCTATTTGGACAGTTGTGCTGGTTGTGTTTTCAGGAAAAGGACACCGGACGATGCAGAAGATTTGATGGACAGGATTGCCAAAAATCATGAAGATTGGTCCGTCCCTGAACCACCTCCACCACCAAAGAAGAGGGGCATGTTTGTTCTAAGCCCCGAAGACATGCGAGAAGCAAGGAAGTCTATTAAAGAGAAAGGTATTAAAGCTGAAGACGTGAAGAATCTACCCCCTATTGAGAAGCTGTGTGAGCCTACCACTCACCCTCCTATGGTAGAGGTACACTCTCTTTTAGATTTCAACGCAAGTGACATCCCTCATGGTAAGCCTCCTGATCAATGTTTAGATGAGTTTGATAATTTTATTATGAAACAAAATCATTTTAATGAGAGGATACAAAGTCAGTTGCATGATAATTCCCTTGCTATCAAAAGTTTGCTTGATGTTCTAGGTAGAACAGTTAATGATGTTCAATGTCTTGTGAAGCATTTTCATATGGTTAAAACTCAGCTTGACCAAATTTCTAATGTGCAAAAAGATTTGCTTGCTAACAATGCCAAACAAGATAATTTGCAGGCTTTCGGGATTAAGACCCGAGGAGGAACTAGCACTCAAGATCCTCTCTATCCAGAGGGGCATCCGAAGAGAATCGAGCAAGATTCTCAAATGCAGGAAGAAGAAATTGTTGGCTCTCCAAAGAAGAAGAAGAAACATAAGGAGACTGACAATTCTAATGATTCTATTGCAGATGAAGAGCCAGCTGTTGATCCCAACAGTGTATCTATCTCCGATGCTGAGACTGAAGACGGTGCTGAACCTGAAGGTAAGGATAATGAGAAGAATGATCCGCCTGAAGTTCGAGAAGAAGAAGCACCTGACAAACGTAAGAGGTACATTAAAGAAGACTTCATCGCAAGAAAACATGGGAAGGAAAGAGAACCATGGGTGCAGAAACCCATGCCCTTTCCAGGTAAGTCCATCAAATCCAAAGAAGAAGAGCATTACAATAAGTTTTGTGAGTGGATTAAACCTCTTTTTCTTCAAATTCCTTTGACTGAAGCTATTAAGTTACCTCCTTATTCAAAATATATGAAAGATATTGTCACTAATAAAAGAAAAGTTCCTAACGAAGCAATATCTACTATTCTTGCTAACTACTCTTTCAATGGCAAGATTCCTGAGAAGCTCGGTGATCCAGGTATACCCACCATTCCTTGCTCCATAAAGAATAATTATGTCAAAACTGCTTTATGTGATCTTGGAGCAGGAGTGAGTGTTATGCCTCTCTCTCTTTACGAGAGGCTTTGTTTAGAGAAACTAATTCCTACAGATATCGCCCTTCAGATGGCTGACAAGTCAACCGCCGTCCCGATAGGTATTTGTGAGGATGTTCCCGTAGAAGTTGCTAATTGTTTGATTCTTACTGATTTTGTTGTGCTTGACATGCCCGAGGATGGGAGCATGTCTATTATTCTTGGTAGACCTTTTCTTAACACCGCAGGTGCTATTATTGATTGCAATAAAGGGAAGGTTACCTTCAACGTAAATGATAAAGAACACACGGTATATTTTCCAAAGAAGATCGACAGGAGGCATGGCCTCAACTCTATAGAAAATATCGAGACCGTGAAAATTGGAGAATGGGATTGTCCACTACATGTGCCTCACAAATACAAAACTATCATGGTGGGGACAATGTCCATCAAGGTAAAGGTTCAGTGATTACTTCGTAAGAGGTGAGACTTTTTGCTCTATATATCGCCGGTTTGTTGGTAAGACTTGATCAACCTTACTAGTAAACAAGTTTTATATAGATAAAAAGTTGAGCTTGTTATGTTTTCACTTATTTTAGTTCTTGTTCTACTTGCTGTACCAAGTGTTTATGTTTTGAAGCTTCACAATACTACTAACTGCTTCAAGTTTTCAAAGAGTTTCGCAGCTTTTTGAACTTCGAAAAAATTTCAACAGTGAAGTTTTCAGAAAAAATCCAGAAAAATTATAATAAAAATTTCCATGTCAGGAGTGACCCAGAGGGACCTGGGGCCAGCCAGGGGGACCCACCAGCGGCCCAGGCGGCCAGCTGGCACGGCCCAGGCCCTGGCCGCGCCCACAGGGCGCCTGGGGCCCACATGCCCCCCTCCAGGTATGTCTTCTTCCTCCCTCTCTCTTTTTCTCCAAAAACGCGAGAGTTCTGCACTTGTTCTTGTGTTCTTGTTGTTCTTGGAGGCGATTCTTGGATCTCTCTCTACATCCCACCATTTGAGCTGAGATTTTGAACAAATACTCCTTGGTATGTGACTCCTCCACCCCTCCAATTAGATTTCTGATTGGTGGCTTCATTTGTGAGTATTTAGTAGTTCTTGATGCTGTATAGATGAGCTTGCATGCATGTGTAGAAAGTTATTTTCCAAGTTTTGATGCAAGTTTACGCCTTGGGCAAGTGAGTTGAGTAGTTTGCCTTAACTCACCTTGTTTTAATCCTCGTTTTTTGTAAATTGCCAAAAATTTCAGAAATGAGTTTGTTAGGAAGGGCAAAAGGGTGGCTTGAGAAGAGGAGGCCCGCACACTCCGATCGAGTTACTAGAGCCGCAGCTTCACCCTCGACTGCTAGGGTGAGCTATAATGAAGATCATGTGCCCCTGGAGTTGTTGGAAGACACAAGTCCAGCACGTGCGATGACGTTTCCATGTGATGAATTCCTTGAAGCTGCGGGAATCAAGGATGAGTTT
Organism: Secale cereale; assembly: GCA_902687465.1. Lineage (NCBI taxonomy): Eukaryota > Viridiplantae > Streptophyta > Magnoliopsida > Poales > Poaceae > Secale > Secale cereale. The sequence goes on along the minus strand of LR738711.1, from coordinate 236,091,530 downwards.
TATAATCTTTGTGCTAATCCAGGTTTGACACGGCTCGTCACGTGCCGTGTTACTCAATATCAAAAACTCACCTCCAGTTTCATTAACAGTTTTAAATATAATCCTGATTCAGGTGCTATTGAGTTTAAAATTTACAATGATCTTATCACCATGACTTTGGGAAAGTTTTGTGAAATAATAGGTGTGCCAAACGTTGGGAGGACGGCTAGGATGGCCACTCAGCCCTCCGAGCTGAAAACCGTCATCAACTCTCTCTGCAGCATGGGTACGAGGGATATTCATCGGTCGAAGATCTCCAGCATCTTATTTCCTCACCTCAGGTATTTTGCATATTATGTTGCTAGAGGGGTGTTAGCTCGTGACAACATGAGCAGCATTTCTGCTCCGGATATTGCTATCCTGGCAGCAGCCCTCTCAGGGAGGTCTGATTATAATCTGGGTGCCTTAATTGCTCGACGCCTTGCTATGAATGGTAACAAGGGGGACTTATATGGTGGCATTTATGCCACACTTATCTTAGAACATCTTGGAGGCACCCCACACCCTGATGATAATCCTTTTACTTATTTAAGCTTTGATCTTGCTGCTATGAAAAGGCATAAGTTTGTTACCATGGCTTCTGAGCTGGATAATCTTGTTTATATCTTGCGTTTCGGAACTACCGCGGAACGCGAGATCCGTCTACCTGCACCTCTTTTGTTTGATTTTTCTCGCAGGAACGGATGGTCCTTTGATGTTGTCCAGTTCGATGAGTTCGTGGTCCAGCATCGGTTTCATAACCCCATGGAGGGGGTTGTGCCCGACGAGGAGGAGCACGGTGAGTTACCACCTTTTCAGGAAGAAACCGCCACCGAGTTTGGTGAAGGGTCTTCCTCTGCTTGGCGTACGGACCCTTCCTCGTGGGAGACTCCGAGGAGTTCGGTATACGCGCCAGCATCCTTCTACGACCCTTGGTCTCACCACCATACCCCCGGAGCAGGAGGCTCCTGGGGGCAGTAGCTGCTACCAACTTAGGCCAAAAGCCTAAGCTTGGGGGAGTACGTGCCCCTCTCACTTTTCCATTGTATTATCCGTTTTATTCGCCTTGATCTTTTCGAAGTTTTTACCCGTTCTTCTTTATTTCTCTCTTTGCAAAAACAACAAAAAGATTTTCTCTTTCTTTTGCTTTCGTTCAACCTTTGAAATAATCCAAAAAGATTTCCTTTTCTCTTTAGTTTGCTTTGTTCCAGAGTTCAGCTCGAGTCCGTGATGACATTTAATTATATTTCCTACGTTTGATCGTGCAAGTGACGAGGCAGTAATGATGAAGATCAACTGAAGGGAAGCAACAAGGAAGACCGGTATGAACTCTTCTTGTTTCTACTTTTGTACATATGCCTGTACTTATGATCTAGAGACCAGCTTGTAGCGACATAGTGCTATGTTTACAATGCTCTCCCAGTGGTTCATGCTTTCCTTGTGGCTAGTCTCGAATAACTAGAGTATATAATGTGTTATTGAAATGATCTACATGCATTGCATTGTTCATAGTTCGGTATACTAAGGTGGTATTTCCCTTTAGAGAATTTTTGGATTGACTTGGCACATGCTTACACATGTTTGAGACTAAAAAGTCTGCTCTGCCTTGATGATCTTTGAGTTTTAGAATAGTTATATCACTTTCATGCCCGATTCAATGTTGCTTTGTCACTCTGCATGATTATGGCCGTTATTGCTCTCTAGTTGGTCGCTTCCCAGTCTTTTGCTAACCTCCACCTGTACTAAGCGGACTGACTGCTTGTGCATCCAAAATCCTTAAAAACCTGTTATGCTATATGAGTCCACCATACCTTCCTATACATGGTATTTACCTGCCATTCCTAACGAAGACTTCCGTGTACCATCTCGAAATTAATCAAAAGCATTTCTCTTTTTGTGCCTCTGTTTTAGCTCATGAGGAAGTAGTAGTTAATTCATGATCTTTTTAAGTTGGACAAGTTTCACCCCTGGATTGCATGTCTAATATGCAAACACCTAATACGATAAGGAACTGGCATAGAGTGCGCCCAGCTCATAAAAGATAATACAACAAACAAACCCTCCTTCACGCTTTGTTCATGAGAAATCAGAAAACTTTGGGAGTGATAAACAAAGGAGATTAAGAGGATGTGATCGTCCTCATGCGGGAGCCGTTCCTCGAGACTTGTCCAGCTCAAGAAGTGATTGAGTTATCTGCTAGCATTCGTTGACGAAATATGCACCTCTCAAAAACGTTTTTACCTCTGTTTTTAAAACCAAGAGCTCTGGTACATGTTTAGTTTTTGTTTCCGACCACGGGTTTTCAACCTTGCCAACAAAAGCCACGGTTCGAGAGTCTCCACCTTCTTTCTTCAAAGCACCAACTAGGAGAGCATAATTGTCATTCTGAGTGTAATGTGCATTGTCCCAAAGTATTACATTGTCTTCTGCATGCTTGTGATATTATTTATTTTGAAATTCTTAGTTCTAGTCTCCTTTAAAACTCTGGAGGGGTTTCTGCATTTATGTTTTGCTTCACTCATGGAGGCTAGTGAGATACCACCCTAATATGCTCAAGCTATGTGCAATGTGATCTTGTCTTGATTTTCAGTAATATATTATTTACTTTTAGGTATTTGTGATTGGTCACTTGAAAGAGGGATTGCTCCGTGCATTGTCCTCATAGTACTGTTTCAATACTTGCTAGACTCTTTTCGTAGTACATGCTTATATACATTTAATGAAGCAAAAGAGTTTGTCAAAGTTTTCTTTGTCGCGTCCAGTTCGTTGAACTGAATTGCTTGAGGACAAGCAATATGCTAAGCTTGGGGGAGTTGATACGTCTCAAACATATCTACTTTTCCAAACACTTTTGATATTGTTTTGACCTCATTCTTGCATGATTTGAACTAAACTAACCCGGACTGACGCTGTTTTCAGCAGAGCTGCCTGTATGGTTTTATTGTGTGCAGGAAAACGGATTTTTAGGTATCTCAGAAAAATCCACGAAAAATCACAGAAAATCCACGCACCCAAAGGAACCCGGAGCCAGAAGTGGGGCCAGGGGGTGCCCAGGCGCCCTGGTGGCGCGGCCCAGCCCCTGGCCGCGCCGGGGGGTCGCCTGGGTGGGCCCCACCTCCCCTGGTGCCCTACTTTGACTCGTATTTTAGCTCGCGACGGAGAAATCCCAGATCAGAAGTTCTTTTCGCAGTTTTCGTCGCGGAGCCGCCGCCACCCTCTGTTCTTCTTCGGGAGGGCTAATCTGGAGGCTGAATTGGCCTCCGGAGAGGGGAGATCGTCGTCATCGTCATCATCATCACCACTCCATTATCCCTCCATGACTTCTCCTTCCATGTGTGAGTAATCCCCTGCTGTAGGCGAAGGGGATGGTAGGGATTGGATGAGTTAGATCATGTAATAGTTTGTCAGATCGTTGGGGGCATGTTGCCTATCATCTACTATGGTGTTTATCATCTTTGCTTCAACTTGTTATTCTTAATGCTTGACACTTAGGGCCCGAGTGCCATGATTTCAGATCTGAACCATATGTGTTTGCATGAATATATTTGTGTTCTTGATCCTATCTATGAGTTGTTTGCACCTGTTACGGTTCGGAACCGGCGATCCCAAAAGTGACAGCTTGGGACACCAAAGGGGATGGTCCGTAGTTTGAGGATTACATGTGTCCATTGAGTTCATTGCTTTGTTCCGGTGCTCTTTGACAGGAGCACCTTAATCTCCATAAGTTCCTTTTGGCCCCGTTCGTAGCGGGGTGGTAGGACAAAAGATGTTGTGCAAGTTCTTATTGCAAGCACGCACAACTACCTACGGGATACATGCCTAATGTTTGATATTTGCCTAGATGATCATTACTTTTCTGTGTGCCGTGCCCCAAGTTAGAATCATGATATATCTCATCCATGCAGCGCCCAACCATCCATCTCCCTAGCCTACAATGTTTTAAATCCTGCTTGTCACTAGTTGCTACTTTTGCCATTTACCTTTACTATTTACTTTTGCTGTTTACTTTTACTATCATTATCATCACTATCATATCACTGCTACCATTTATCTTTGTTGCAAGTAAGTATATTTCAGGTGCGGTTGAATTGACAACTCAACTGTCAAAGCTTATAAATACTCTTTGGCTCCCCGTGTGTCGAATCAATAAATTGGGTTATTCTTACCCGCGAAGACTATCTCGATCCCTTACAGTTGAGGGTTATCAGGATCCTAGCTACTTATATAGGCGGCTAGGGTCCTCTTCCCCTGAAATGTTTAGGCGGGAAGGGATCCCACAATGACCATTTTTGAGCGGGAACACAAGGACGTTCCTATCCTGACAAAAGCAGTCTTCGCCTGCAAAAGGATCAGGCGGTGACGCGGTGGTGGGCTCGGCGGTGACATCCTCCTTGTCGTCCTTGCGGTCTTCGATCTTGTTGCACCAAAGGGGAAACCTTTGTCCGGCTCCTCGGGAACCTGCGTCTGCGCTGTCTCCTTTGCACTGAAACGGCAACTGCACCGCTGGCGGGCGCTGGCACCCACTGGCGTGGTGCGTCACTGCTTGCGTCACTGCCTCCTCCTGAGGCAGGTTTGGCCTTGGATTCTCCGCCCCTCCGGAGCACCTTGCCGAGGCCTCTCATGAGGGGGTCTTGACGTTGTTCTCCTCGCGAGGCCTAGCCCCCTCGAGGGTCTTGGGCAGCTGGTCGATCAGCTGGGCCGTACCAGGCCGTGGTAGGAGCGCGTCGCCGCCCGCAGACAGGCAAGTCTGGGTACCCTGGTTCCCAGGACGCCGACAGGGTTGCCTCTGGATGAACAGTGCCCGTTGTTGCCGCGCGCGTGATACGTAGAATGAGTCGAGACGTGGTGAGTCAAGCCGGTTGGGTTGGCTGTGAATGAATAATTCCTGATGGGGGTTGGACGAACAGTACCTTGGCCGTGTGTAGGCGGTTGTTGCTGGATGAACAGGACCTCGTGGTAGTACGCGGTTGCCGCTGGATGAACATGACCCCGAGGAGGCCGCCACACACCCCAGTCGGTTGGGGGTTGATGAACAACACCTCATGGAGGCTGGTTGACTCTAGCCGGTGGAAGCTGGATGAACAGTAGCTCGTGGATGAACAATGGCTGGTGGAGGTTGGAGGAGGTCAATGGTGGATGAACAGTAGCTCGTGGAGTCCCGTTTTGCGGTACGCCACACCCCTTCCGATGAACAGGACCCCGTTTCGACCATCGGAGGTCAAAGAGAAGTCCGTTTACTCCATTTTGCGGTACGCCAGACCCCTCCCAATCAACAAGACCCCGTTTCGACCGTAGGAGCTCGAACAGAAGTCTATTTCCTCCACTCTGTGGTACGCGAGACCCTTCTCGATGAACAGGATCCCGTTTCGACCATAGGTGGTCGAACAAAAGGCCGTTTCCTCCGTACTGTGATACGCCAGACCCCGTTTCGGCTGTTCCATCCAAGCCGGTTGACTCTCGTTGAATAGGACGCATTCTGGCCCAGCCGGTTGGCTGCCGATGAACATGACGCCATCGCTGTACGTGTTCGAGACCATGCCCGTATGTACGTACGTGGTCGTCTTTTTTTGCAGTGTGGCTGTCGTATGTGTACATTATTTAGATGGGACTGCCTGAACTGCTACGGCTCCTTACTCGTCCATGGTTCATCGTGGCAGACGGACCGATCGACCGGTAAGTACGTACACGTTTGCGAGCACACATACAACGGTATGTACGCTTCGACTTGGTGGGTCCCAACTATCAGGGAGGATAAGAACACACTTCCTTCCATGCAAAGATAAAGCTGCTGGGTCCCAGCTGTCAAGGGGAGGAATAACTTTTTCATGTAATAACAAGGCACGTCCTTGCGTGCGAAGATGTAGCTGGTGGGTCCAGCTGTCTGCCTCACCACGTATAGTCCTCTTCCGATGGTTGTCGTTCGTTGACCATGTTGATGATGCTGCGCCGAGAGCACCAATGCGGTGGCCGAATGCGAGGCCTAGGAAGGGAACGAACCGGAGCCGGTGAAGACAAGGCAGTGGTTTCCCACACGGAAGGGAGTGTGAGGGTTGACTTGTTCGGCTACAGTATGAGGTGGTCGTCGCCGGAAAATAACATGGGGTGTGGGTCAGTAAAGGGAAGGCGTGGCCCGTGTGGGGCAGTGATGCGTGTGCGGCAGCACAGCCGGCCATGGGAGGTGGGAGTAGGCTGTATGGCCGGAGCTGGTTTGGGTGGTTGGAGCAAGCAGATCAGAGGTTGAAGAAGCATCACTACGGTTGGATTAAGATTCAACGATTACTGCTGCTATAATGGTTTGTTGAGTAAGTTCACAAAGTCATGCGTACGCGTCAACTTAGTAGGCCCACAAGTCAGCCTCCAAATTGGATGGGTCCCAGCTAGCAGCGGGAGGAATCATCTTTCTTGTGTGTAGTAAGGAGGCACTTTCTTGCATGCGAATATGTAGCTGGTGGGTCTCAGCTCTCAGGGGGGAGGAAACTTTTTTGCCCGCGTAATAAGGAAGCACTTGCTTGCATGCGGAGATGTAGCTGGTGGATTTCGCCTGTTAGTGAGTGGAATCATATTTGTGCGTAATAAGGACACACTTCCTTGTGTGCGAATATGTCGATGGTGGGTCCTAGTTGTCAGGGGCCGAAAACATTATTTTTTCGCGCAAAAAGGAGGCAGGTGCATGTGTACGTGCATGGACATGGAGCGTTCCACTGTCAGCCTCTCCACGTACAGTCGTCTTCCAATGACTCTCATTTGTTGACCACGTTGACCACGCCGCGTAGAGCGCACTAAGGCGGTGGACAATGGAGAGTCCCCAGGCGGGAACGACCCAGAGATGGGGAAGACGCGACAGTGGGGTCGCAGACCGACAGGAGTGCGAGACTTGACTAGTTTGGGTGTGAGCTGGGGCTACACTCAACGAAGAATAACAGGAGGTGCGGGGGAGTGGAGGGGTGGTCTGGCTGTCCGTGGGGTAGTGTTTCGCTCCGAGGCGTGGGAAGCAGCGCCGCTGGACGCCGAAGGCTGGAGCATGCGGTCCCACCAGTGCTGGAGGAAGAAGACAAGAGATTGAAGAAGAATGTCGGCCATTGGATGTAAATCCAACGCCTTGCTTAGTCACTCTGTGCGTTCGGTTTATTCGGTTTACATGGTTCGGTTTATACGGTTTTTCGGTTTGTATGGTATTAATACTTCGGTAAATATGGTATGAAATGAAAATACGGTTTGGTTTCGGTATATACCAAATTATTTCGGTATGGTTTCGGTATATACCATAAAAACCAAAGATGACGCGAATTTGAAAATGACGTAATAATAATTTACAAATTTATGACTCAAAACCAATCAAAACACATACTATTTTACATAAATAGTATATAACTATATATATAAGTATATATGCATGCATATATTCATCCCTTAATGATTATGGACGTGCTTAGCATCTTTTAAAGAGAAAAAACCTATGTTACAAGAAAAATGTACATGCTTAGTAGTGAATTTGACTCATGTACAGGAAAAATGACAACTTGTATGGTTGTTTGTCTCAAGAAATATAAATTTATTTTTTACTTCGGTTTATTCGGTTAACTGTTCGGTTTTTCGGTATATACCATAAAAACCAAAGTTCAAAATGGTATGAAAATTCCATACCATACCAAAACCATAAACCATAAAAACCATAAAATTGGTTCGGCTCAGTTTATTTTCGGTATGGTTTTTCGGTTCGGTCTCAAAATGCATAGCCCTATTGCTTAGGCTTCGACCTATTGGCCCACATGTCAGCGAGTCCATTTGGTGGGCTGGGTGATTTAATAATTTAGCCTCTATGCAGCCCATTTGTATGCTATCTTAGAATTTGGGAAAATTTTATTTTTGCCACTCTAGATTTTGCCAATTTTCCTTATGCCATTCTAGATTTTGACATTTCACTTCTACCACTCTTAGCTTTTGACAATCATCACAATTGCCATTCCATGGCAAAAGCAAAATAATTTTATTTCATTTTTGCCACTCTTAGCTTTTGAAATGTATCACAATTACCACTCTGAATTTTTTTCTTTTGCCATGGGAATGGCAATTGTGACAATTATCAAAAACAAAGAGTGGCAAAAGTGAAATGTCAAAATCTAGAGTGGCATAAGGAAATTGGCAAAAGCTAGAGTGGCAAAAACAAAATTCTCCCCTTAGAATTTACAGCACATTTGCAATTTTTTCTCTCGAAATACATTGATTTGCTGGGCTGGGTTATCAGGTTGGGTTGGACGGAGAATGTTATAAAAACATGAACACGTGGTTGCACATCTATTACTGCATTGATCAGTAAAATATTAGCAAGCTTATGCTTAGCAGAAATTAACTTGCGAGCTTATTGTTAAACAATTATTGTTATTATTATTATTTTGTAAGAACTTATCATTTACGAAATAAATTGATCATTTAATTTAATGAGTTGAAAAGACGTGGGGTATTATTATCTTTTAGGCTAGACGTAGGACAGTTCAGTTGGTTCAAGGGAAAACTAGTGGGAGAAAAATCAGATTACCTAAAAAAAAAGAGGGGGGAAATAAGAGATATGATTAATAAAAAAAGAAAAATGAAGTGGTAAGGTCTATACAAAGGTTGGATAAATGATAGGTCAAACGGGAACCTTAGGTTGTTTAAAATATATATGTGTAATAAAATATAAATATAAGTATAAATATACATACTATTATAGAAGGGAAAACATAGGAAAGGAAAAACCACAATGTAAAAAATGATACGATGCTGGATCCCCCATAATCATGTTGTGCGCGGCGGATGTCGTAAGAAAAGAAACCTGCACTGGGCGGCCGCGGCCCAATTGATACCTACTAGACCTTAAAAAAGGAATCACGACAGCCTAGTGAACTAGTTACATACATAAGCAAGTAGGCACTTAAAAAATAAAAGGCAAATAGTTTAATGGGTTCTTAGACGAAATATTTCAGATAAAACGGATAATTACGACACACATGATAATGCATGAAACACACAGATGATAAAGGTGCTTAAACAGACAAAGTACACCATCTAGATATTCCTGGCACGCTTGATCATGATGATGCGGCTATGCTTGTACTCCTTGGTTACGGGAAGCAGACACGCCCTCATGTCGAAGATCCGCCTGTACATGCCGTAGCGTACATATGCGTCCTTGGTCGCGTAGATGATGTAGGCTAGATTCATAGATACCTCCCACGTGTTCAGGTCTGTCGTATCCACGTCTTCTTTCAGGTTGGCGTAGCAGGGGTCGATGATGGCTGCGGCGAGGTCAACCACGGAGTCCTTCTCCTGCTCATTATCGACGATCTTGTATTGCTTCTGGATGTCAACGAGATTTTGCAGCAGATGGCCGAATCGTAAAGCACGGTTGCGTTCTTCCTGCTGTCCACCATAGCGAAAGTGCAGTCGGCGGTGCCAATGAAATGTGTGAATGCTCCAGAACCTCTGATGACCCCACAATAATGGTAGACGAGAACCTCGTCCTGCACGCATACCTGGGTGACGGCGATCCGATGGTCCCTTCCAGGAGACGGATGGATAGGCACAAGGTCTAGTCTCGCGACCTTGTGCTTCTCCTCCTGTAGGTACTGCTTGAACTTGGTGAGGTAGAGCTTCACCGAGTCTGGATCGCTGGTGTACATCACATTCAACTTGGTGCTGCCATGGGTCTGAACGGTGAACTCAAAGGTGATCTCCTTGCTGAAGTCCATATCCAGCAGGCTCACCCCTCGGATCGCCACTGGAGTCTCTTCACACGTAGAGTTGATGTGGTGGTTCTTGTTTTGTGGGGATTGGGGGTAGGGGGAGATGAAGATGATGGGGAGATATGGAGAGCAGAGGGCCCCTTATTTACATTGGCGATTAGTGTGTAGTGGGGTACTGCGGGTGGCAACAACAGTTCATTTTTGCAATCTTGGGGAACTGCAATCGCAAGTGAACATAGTGAGTATGCGGCAACATCAGTTAGTTTTTGAACTCCTGGGAACTACAATCGCGAGTAAACGTAGTGGGTACAGGCGGCGTTAGTTATACTCCTACTGCCCCTCCTCCCTCGCCCGCTATACGCCCGGAAGAACACGCCTCCTCGACGCATTCAAACACCTCCATTAAACTGGCCTGGAAGCCGAGAAACCTATTCCGGCCACACGTTCGTTCACGAGCGGGTAACTTTACTTAAATTTTTATCCGCTTGACTCAAATTTGATTCTTAAAACAAGCAAAGCATTTGCTCCTTCTATTAGTGCAACATGATCAACACACAAAACAATTAGAATTATTATTCTCGGGACGCACACGATCAGCTCATTTGCCGCACTTTCACAACTACAATACAACCAAGTTTGAATAGCTTGTTATGGTTGCTTTCCTTCGCATCATCATGTCGTGTTTCCCAGCTTGCAAGATTCACAATCAACCCTTAAGATTCAAATAATAAGTACAACAAGATGCCTACACATCTGAATGATTCACAGATCACAGCCAATAGTTACTGTACAACTAAAACGTTGTGGGAATGTGAACAAATAAATGAAAATCAACCGATTCCTCGTGTAAGCAATTTGATTCAAAGATTTCCTGAAACGTTGAAACCAGCCATGTTTACGTGCACTGATACGTCTCCAACGTATCTACTTTTCCAAACACTTTTGCCCTTTTTTGGACTCTAACTTGCATGATTTGAATGAAACTAACCCGGACTGACGCTGTTTTCAGCAGAATTGCCATGGTGTTATTTTTATGCAGAAATAAAAGTTCTTGGAATGACCTGAAATTCAACGAGGAATTATTTTGGAATATATAAAAAATATATGCGGAAAGAACCAAGCCAGGGGGCCACACCCTGTCCATGAGGGTGGGGGCGCGCCCCCTTCCCCTGGGCGCGCCCCCTGCGTCGTGGCCCCCCTGTTGCTGTTGGGGAACGTAGCAGAATTCAAAAAAATTCCTACGCTTCACCAAGATCAATCTAGGGAGTCATCTAGCAACGAGCATAAAGGAGTGCATCTACATACCCTTTGTAGATCGCGAGCGGAAGCGTTCGAAGGAACGTGGATGATGGAGTCGTACTCGTCGTGATCCTCGTCACCGATGATCCCAGCGCCGAACGGACGGCACCTCTGCGTTCAACACACGTACGGTACAGCGACGTCTCCTCCTTCTTGATCCAGCAAGGGGGAAGAATAGGTTGACGGAGATCCAGCAGCACGACGGCGTGGTGGTGGATGCAATGGGGAAAGCTGCAGGGCTTCGCCGAGACCCTGCGGGAGGAGTAGGAGGTGTAACGGGGGGGGGGGGGGGGGGGGGGGGGGGGGGGGGGGGGGGGGGGGGGGAGGCGCCAGGGGCTGAGGTGCGGCTGCCCTCTCTCCCCCACTATATATAGGCGGCCAGGGGGGCGCCGGCCCTAGGAGATCCAATCTCCTAGGGGGGCGGCGGCCAAGGGGGGTATCTTGCCCCCCAAGCCAAAGGGGGCGCCCCCACCCCTAGGGTTTCAACCCTAGGCGCATGGGAGGAGGCCCATGGGGGGTGCGCCAGCCCACTAGGGGCTGGTACCCCTCCCCTAACGGCCCACGGGGCCCTCCGAGATGGGTGGCCCCACCCGATGGACCCCCGGGACCCTTCCGGTGGTCCCGGTACACTACCGGTGACCCCCAGAATTCTCCCGATGGCTGAAACTGGACTTCCTATATATCATTCTTTACCTCCGGACCATTCCGTAAATCCTCGTGACGTCCGGGATCTCATCCGGGACTCCGAACAACATTCGGGTTTCCGTGTGCATATATCTCTACAACCCTAGCGTCACCAAACTTTAAGTGTGTAGACCCCACGGGTTCGGGAGACACGCAGACATGACCGAGACGACTCTCCGGTAAATGACCAACAGCGGGATCTGGATACCCATGTTGGTTCCCACGTGTTCCTCGATGATATCATCGGATGAACCAGGATGTCAAAGATTCACTTAATCCCGTATGTAATTCCCTTTGTCTATCGGTACGGTACTTGCCCGAGATTTGATCGTCGGTATACCGATACCTTGTTCAATCTCGTCATGGCAAGTCTCTTTACTCGTTCCGTAATCCATCATCCCATGACTAACTCCTTAGTCACTTTGATCTCATTATGATGATGTCTTACCGAGTGGGCCCAGAGATACCTCTCCGTCATACGGAGTGACAAATCCCAGTCTCGGTTCGTGCCAACCCAACAGACACTTTCGGAGATACCTGTTCCGTACCTTTATAGCCACCCAGTTACGTTGTGATGTTTGGCACACCCAAAGTATTCCTACGGTATCCGGGAGTTGCACAACCTCATGGTCTAAGGAATAGATACTTGACACTGGAAAAGCTTAAGCATTACGAACTACATGATCTCGTGCTAGGCTTAGGATTGGGTCTTGTCCATCACATCATTCTCCTAATGATGTGATCCCGTTATCAATGACATCCAATGTCCATGGTCAGGAAACCGTGACCATCTGTTGATCAACGAGCTAGTAACTAGAGGCTTACCAGGGACACGTTGTGGTCTATGTATTCACACATGTATCGCTGTTTCCGTACAATACAATTCAAGCATGAATAACATACAATTATCATGAACAAAGAAATATAATAATAATCCTTTTATTATTGCCTCTAGGGCATATTTCCAACAGTCTCCCACTTGCACTAGAGTCAATAATCTAGTTACATTGTGATGAATCGAACACCCATAGAGTTCTGGTGTTGATCATGTTTTGCCCGTGGAAGAGGTTTAGTCAATGGGTCTGCGACATTCAGATCCGTATGCACTTTACAAATATCTATGTCTCCATCTTGAACATAATTCCGGATGGAGTTGAAACGACGCTTGATGTGCTTGGTCTTCTTGTGAAACCTGGGCTCCTTGGCAATGGCAATAGCTCCAGTGTTGTCACAGAAGAGAGTCATCGGGCTTGACGCGCTTGGAATGACTCCTAGGTCGGTGATGAACTCCTTCATCGAGACTCCTTCTTGCGCTGCTTCGCAAGAAGCTATGTACTCCGCTTCACATGTAGAATGCGCCACGACGCTCTGCTTGCAACTGCACCAGCTGACCGCTCCACCATTCAAAATATACACGTATCCGGTTTGTGACTTGGAGTCATCCAGATCTGTGTCGAAGCTAGCATCGACGTAACCCTTTACGACGAGCTCTTCGTCACATCCATAAACGAGAAACATATCCTTAGTCCTCTTCAGGTACTTCAGGATGTTCTTGACCGCTGTCTAGTGTTCCATACCGGGATCACTTTGGTACCTCCCTACCAAACTTATGGCAAGGTTCACATCAGGTCTGGTACACAGCATGGCATACATAATAGAGCCTATGGCCGAGGCATAGGGGATGCCACTCATCTTCTCTCTATCTTCTGTCATGGTCGGGGACTGAGCTGTGCTCAATCTCATACCTTGCAAAACAGGCAAGAACCCCTTCTTGGACTGATCCATATTGAACTTCTTCAATATCTTGTCAAGGTATGTGCTTTGTGAAAGACCAATGAGGCATCTTGATCTATCTCTATAGATTTTGATGCCTAATATGTAAGCAGCTTCTCCAAGGTCCTTCATTGAAAAACTCTTATTCAAGTAGGCCTTTATGCTCTCCAAGAATTCTATATCATTTCCCCTCAGCAATATGTCATCCACATATAATATGAGAAATGCTACAGAGCTCCCACTCACTTTCTTGTAGATACAGGCTTCTCCCCAAGTCCGTATAAAGCCAAACGCTTTGATCACATCATTAAAGCGAATATTCCAACTCTGAGATGCTTGCACGAGCCCGTAGATCGAGCGCTGGAGCTTGCATACCTTGTTAGCATTCTCTGGATCGACAAAACCTTCCGGATGTATCATATACAACTCTTCCTTGAGGAAGCCATTAAGGAATGCCGTTTTGACGTCCATTTGCCATATCTCATAATCATAGAATGCGGCAATTGCTAACATGATTCGGACTGACTTCAGCATCGCTACGGGAGATAAAGTCTCGTCGTAGTCAATCCCTTGAACTTGTCGATAACCCTTAGCGACAAGCCGAGCCTTATAGATGGTCACATTACCATCCACGTCTGTCTTCTTCTTAAATATCCATTTATTTTCTATGGCGTGCCGATCATCGGGCAAGTCCACCAAAGTCCATACTTTGTTTTCATACATGGATCCTATCTCGAATTTCATGGCTTCAAGCCATTTATTGGAATCCGGGCCCGCCATCGCTTCTTCATAGTTCGAAGGTTCACCGTTGTCTAACAACATGATTTCCATGACAGGGTTGCCGTACCACTCTGGTGCGGAACGTGTCCTTGTGGACCTTCGAAGTTCAATAGTAACTTGATCTGTATCTTCATGATCATCATCATTAACTTCCTCCCTTGTCGGTGCAGGCACCTCAGGAACAATTTCCTGCGCTGCGCTACTTTCTGGTTCGAGAGGGGTGACTGTCACCTCATCAAGTTCTACTTCCCTCCCACTCACTTCTTTCGAGAGAAACTCTTTCTCCAGAAAGGATCCATTCTTGGCAACAAAGACCTTGCCTTCGGATCTGAGGTAGAAGGTGTACCCAATCGTTTCCTTTGGGTATCCTATGAAGACACATTTTTCCGATTTGGGTTCGAGCTTTTCAGGTTGAAGTTTCTTGACATAAGCATCGCAACCCCAAACTTTCTGAAATGACAGCTTATGTTTCTTGCCAAACCAAAGTTCATACGGTGTCGTCTCAACGGATTTCGATGGAGCCCTGTTTAAAGTGAATGCGACAGTCTCTAAAGCATAACCCCAAAAAGATAGCGGTAAGTCGGTGAGAGACATCATAGATCGCACCATGTCCAACAGAGTACGATTTCGACGTTCGGACACACCATTACGCTGAGGTGTTCCGGGCGGTGTCAATTGTGAAACAATTCCACAGTTCCTTAGGTGCGTGCCAAATTCATGACTTAAATATTCACCCCCACGATCCGATCGTAAGAACTTTATTTTTCTCTCACGTTGATTCTCAACCTCATTATGAAATTCCTTGAACTTTTCAAAGTTCTCAGACTTGTGCTTCATCAAGTAGACATACCCATATCTACTCAAGTCATCTGTGAGGGTGAGAACATAACGATAGCCTCCGTGAGCCTTAACACTCATTGGACCGCACACATCGGTATGTATGATTTCCAATAAGTTGGTTGCTCGCTCCATTGTTCCGGAGAACGGAGTCTTGGTCATCTTGCCCAAGAGGCATGGTTCGCACGTGTCAAATGATTCATAATCAAGAGACTCCAGAAGTCCATCTGCATGGAGCTTCTTCATACGTTTGATACCAATATGACCAAGGCGGCAATGCCACAAGTATGTGGGACTATCATTGTCAACTTTACACCTTTTGGCATTCACACTATGAATATGTGTATCATCACGTTCGAGATTCATCAAAAATAAACCATCGACCAGCGGGGCATGACCATAAAACATATCACTCAAATAAATAGAACAACCATTATTCTCAGATTTAAATGAGTAGCCATCTCACATCAAACGAGATCCAGATACAATGTTCATGCTCAAAGCTGGTACTAAATAACAATTATTAAGGTTTAAAACTAATCCCGAGGGTAGATGTAGAGGCAGCGTGGCGATGGCGATCACATCGACCTTGGAACCATTCCCGACGCGCATCATCACCTCGTCCTTCGCCAGTCTCCGCTTATTCCACAGCTCCTGCTTTGAGTTACAAATGCGAGCAACCGCACCGGTATCAAATACCCAGGAGCTACTATGAGCGCTGGTAAGGTACACATCAATAACATGTATATCACATATACCTTTGACGTAGCCGGCCTTCTTGTCTGCTAAGTATTTGGGGCAGTTCCGCTTCCAGTGACCCGTTCCCTTGCAATAAAAGCACTCCGTCTCAGGCTTGGGTCCATTCTTTGGCTTCTTCTTCTTCCCGGCAACTGGCTTACCGGGCGCGGCAACTCCTTTGCCGTCCTTCTTGAAGTTCTTCTTACCCTTGCCCTTCTTGAACTTAGTGGTTTTATTCACCATCAACACTTGATGCTCTTTCTTGATCTTCACCTCCGCTGATTTCAGCACTGAATACACCTCGGGAATGGACTTCTCCATCCCTTGCATATTGAAGTTCAACACGAAGCTCTTGTAGCTAGGTGGGAGCGACTGAAGGATTCTGTCAACGACCGCTTCGTCTGGGAGATTCATTCCCAACTGAGACAAGCGGTTGTGCAACCCAGACAACTTGAGTATGTGCTCACTGACAGAACTATTTTCCTCCATCTTACAGCTGTAGAATGCGTTGGAGACATCATATCTCTCAACTCGGGCATGAGCCTGGAAAACCATTTTCAGCTCTTGGAACATCTCATATGCTCCGTGGTGCTCGAAACATTTTTGCAGCCCCGATTCTAAGCTGTAGAGCATGCCGCACTGAACCAGGGAGTAATCATCACAACACGACTGCCAAGCGTTCATAACATCTTGGTTTGCCGGGGCGGGAGCGTCACCTAGCGGTGCTTCTAGGACATAAGTTTTCTTGGCAGCTATGAGGATGATCCTCAGGTTACAGACCCAGTCCGTATAGTTGCTACCATCGTCTTTCAGCTTGGATTTCTCTAGGAACGCGTTGAAGTTGAGGGTGACATGAGCGTGGGCCATTTGATCTACAAGACATATTGTAAAGAATTTAGACTAAGTTCATGACAATTAAGTTCATCTAATCAAATTTAATGAACTCCCACTCAGATTGACATCTCTCTAGTCATCTAAGTGATACATGATCCGAATCGACTAGCCCGTGTCCGATCATCACGTGAGACGGACTAGTCATCAACAGTGAACATCTTCATGTTGATCGTATCTTCTATATGACTAATGTTCGACCTTTTGGTCTTCCGTGTTCTGAGGCCATGTCTGTACATGCTAGGCTCGTCAAGTGAACCCTAAGTGTATTGCGTGTGTAAATCTGGCTTACACCCGTTGTATGCGAATGTTAGAGCCTATCACACCCGATCATCACGTGGTGCTTCGGAACAACGATCCTTGGCAACGGTGCACAGTTAGGGGGAACACAATTCTTGAAATTTTTAGTGAGAGATCATCTTATTTACTACCGTCGTTCTAAGTAAACAAGATGCATAAACATGATAAACATCACATGCAATCAAATAAAGTGACATGATATGGCCAATATCATTTTGCTCCTTTGATCTCCATCTTCGGGGCACCATGATCATCTTTGTCACCGGCATGACACCATGATCTCCAACATCATGATCTCCATCATCGTGTCTTCATGAAGTCGTCTCGCCAACTATTACTTCTACCACTATGGCTAACGTTTAGCAATAAAGTAAAGTAATTACATGGCGTTATTCAGTGTCACGCAGGTCATACAATAAATAAGACAACTCCTATGGCTCCTGCCGGTTGTCATTTTCATCGACATGCAAGTCGTGATTCCCTATTACAAGAACATGATCAATCTCATACATCACATATATCATTCATCACATCTTCTTGGCCATATCACATCACATAGCACATGCTGCAAGAACAAGTTAGACGACCTCTAATTGTTGTTGCAAGTTTTTACGTGGCTTCTATAGGTTTCTAGCGAGAACGTTTCTTACCTACGCCAAAACCACAACATGATATGTCAATTTCTATTTACCCTTCATAAGGACCCTTTTCATCGAATCCGATCTGACTAAAGTGGGAGAGACAGACATCCGCCAGCCACCTTATGCAACTAGTGCATGTCAGTCGGTGGAACCAGTCTCACGCACTGTTCAAGAAATCTTCCGATTCATCGATTAATCTTCCCATTTATCGCTAATCGGGGGGTGACCGATAAGATTATGCCTTATCTTTGTCGTTTATCTTTTGGACCGATTTATCATTCTGATAAGCGATTTATCGGGAATCTACCGATAAATCGGACCTATTTGTAACACAATGTCTGCAAAAACTATGTTTATTTATGTTTTGTGGACCTTGTTATGGAATCTGTACTATTGTCCTATTTTGTTTGCCATTATACGAGGATTCAAAGGCTAGAAATCAAGGTAACACTTCTGTCAAATATTATTTTGGTGTTGAATATAGCGTATTTTAGTGTTGGGAACCTGAGATTTGAAACAAATTTTCCGATTAAGAGTCGACCGGTAAAATCGATTAATCGGCCGATTTCCGATTAATCTCTAATCATTAGCTGTCCGAGACGATAACGCTAAGCGATATCCTCAACATTCTCACGTAAGCGTACGTGTAAGGTCGGTCTGGGCCACTTCATCCCACGATGCCGCCGAATCAAGATTGGACTAGTAACGGCAAGAGAATTGAACAAAATCCACGCCCACAACTTGTTTGTGTTCTACTCGTGCAAGATGCTATGCAAAGACCTAGCTCAGATGCCACTGTTGGGGGACGTAGCAGAATTCAAAAATTTTCCTACGCTTCACCAAGATCAATCTAGGGAGTCATCTAGCAACAAGCATAAAGGAGTGCATTTACATACCCTTTGTAGATCGCGAGCGGAAGCGTTCGAAGGAACGTGGATGATGGAGTCGTACTCATCGTGATCCTCGTCACCGATGATCCCAACGTCGAACGGACGGCACCTCCGCGTTCAACACACGTACGGTACAGCGACGTCTCCTCCTTCTTGATCTAGCAAGGGGGAAGAAGAGGTTGACGGAGATCCAGCAGCACGACGGCGTGGTGGTGGATGCAACGGGAAAAGCTGAGGGCTTCGCCGAGACCCTGTGGGAGGAGTAGGAGGTGTAACGGGGGGGG
>LR738711.1:236046509-236072538 GCA_902687465.1 Secale cereale | reverse complement strand
CTGCCCTCTCTCCCCCCACTATATATAGGGGGCCAGGGGGGCCGGCCCTAGGAGATCCAATCTCCTAGGGGGGCGGCGGCCAAGGGGGGTATCTTGCCCCCCAAGCCAAAGGGGGGCGCCCCTACCCCTAGGGTTTCAACCCTAGGCGCATGGGGGGAGGCCCATGGGGGGTGCGCTAGCCCACTAGGGGCTGGCCCCCCTCCCCTAATGGCCCACGGGGCCCTCTGGGATGGGTGGCCCCACCCGGTGGACCCCCGGGACCCTTCCGGTGGTCCCTGTACACTACCGGTGACCCCCGGAATTCTCCCGATGAGCGAAACTGGACTTCCTATATATCATTCTTTACCTCCGGACCATTCCGGAACTCCTCGTGACGTCCGGGATCTCATCCGGGACTCCGAACAACATTCGGGTTTCTGTGTGCGTATATCTCTACAACCCTAGCGTCACCGAACGTTAAGTGTGTAGACCCCACGGGTTCGGGAGACACGCAGACATGACCGAGACGACTCTCCGGTCAATAACCAACATCGGGATCTGGATACCCATGTTGGTTCCCATGTGTTCCTCGATGATCTCATCGGATGAACCACGATGTCAAAGATTCACTTAATCTCGTATGTAATTCCCTTTGTCTATCGGTACGGTACTTGCCCGAGATTCGATCGTCGGTATACCGATACCTTGTTCAATCTCGTCATGGCAAGTCTCTTTACTCGTTCCGTAATCCATCATCCCGTGACTAACTCCTTAGTCACTTTGAGCTCATTATGATGATGTCTTACCGAGTGGGCCCAGAGATACCTCTCCGTCATACGGAGTGACAAATCCCAGTCTCGGTTCGTGCCAACCCAACAGACACTTTTGGAGATACCCGTTGCATACCTTTATAGCCACCCAGTTACGTTGTGACGTTTGGCACACCCAAAGTATTCCTATGGTATCCGGGAGTTGCACAACCTCATGGTCTAAGGAACAAATACTTGACACTGGAAAAGCTTAAGCATTACGAACTACACGATGTCGTGCTAGGCTTAGGATTGGGTCTTGTCCATCACATCATTCTCCTAATGATGTGATCCCGTTATCAATGACATCCAATGTCCATGGTCAGGAAACCGTGACCATCTGTTGATCAACGAGCTAGTAACTAGAGGCTTACCAGGGACACGTTGTGGTCTATGTATTCACACATGTATCGCTGTTTCCGTACAATACAATTCAAGCATGAATAACATACAATTATCATGAATAAGAAAATATAATAATAATCCTTTTATTATTGCCTCTAGGGCATATTTCCAACAGTTGCTCCACCGACGTATCCCCCGGCTCCATATATTCACTTTTGGGGAGAAAAAACCAGAGAGGAAGAATTATCACATTTTACGATACGGAGCCGCCGCCAAGCCCTATTATCTCTCGGGAGGGCTGATTAGGAGTCCGTTCGGGGCTCCGGAGAGGGGAGATCGTCGCCATCGTCATCATCAACCTTCCTCCATCACCAATTCCGTGATGCTCACCGCCATGCGTGAGTAATCCCATCGTAGGCTTGCTGGACGATGATGGGTTGGATGAGATTTACCATGTAATCGAGTTAGTTTTGTTAGGGTTTGATCCCTAGTATCCACTGTGTTCTAAGATTGATGTTGCTATGACTTTGCCATGCTTAATTCTTGTCACTAGGGCTCGAGTGCCATGATTTCAGATATGAACCTATTATGTTTTCATGAATATATGTGTGTTCTTGATCCTATCTTGCAAGTCAATAGTCACCTACCATGTGTTATGATCCGGCAACCCCGAAGTGACAACAATCGGGACCACTCTAGTGAACCTATAGCTGACACACCTGAGAATCCCAATGATATCTCTGTTTTTGATGCTGAGACACAATCTGGTGATGAACATGAACCTAGAGATACTATTAATGATGATGTTCATGAAGATGCTCAACCTAGCAATGATAATGATGTAGAGATTGAATCTATTGTTGATCTTGATAACCCACAATCAAAGAATCAACGTTATGATAAGAGAGACTTTGTTGCTAGGAAGCACGGTAAGGAAAGAGAACCATGGGTTCAGAAACCCATGCCTTTTCCTCCTAAACCATCCAAGAAAAAAGATGTTGAGGATTTTGAGCGCTTTGCTGAAATGATTAGACCTATCTTTTTGCGTATGCGTTTGACTGATATGCTTAAAACAAATCCTTATGCTAAGTATATGAAAGACATTATTACCAATAAAAGAAAGATACCTGAAGTAGAAATTTCCACCATGCTTGCCAATTACACTTTTAAGGGTGGAATACCTAAGAAACTAGGAGATCCAGGAGTACCCACTATACCTTGCTCCATCAAAGGAAACTATGTTAAAACTGCTTTATGTGATCTTGGAGCCCGTGTTAGGGTTATGCCTCTCTCTTTATATCGTAGACTTGACTTGAGTAAGTTGACACCTACTGAAATATCTTTGCTAATGGCCAATAAATCAACTGCTATACCTGTCGGTATTTGTGAGGATGTGCCTGTTGTGGTTGCAAATGTTACTATTCTAATGGACTTTGTTATCCTTGATATTCCCGAGGACCATAGTATGTCTATTATCCTTGGTAGACCCTTTTTAAATACTGCAGGGGTTGTTATTGATTGCAACAAAGGCAATGCCACTTTTCATGTCAATGGTAATGAGCATACGGTACACTTTCCGAGGAAACAACCTCAAGTCCACAGTATCAATTCTATTGGAAAATTTTCAACTATTACTATTGGAGGTTTTGAATTTCCTCTTCCTACTGGCAAGAAGACATATGATATTCTCATTGTTGGGGACATACATATCCCCATTGAGGTAACCTAGTGTCATTTGAAAATTCTCCGGTTTCATGTTATTCGGAAAGAGTTTATTAACAAGACTTGATCAACCTTGTTAATGGATTCCTTTTGATGAGCATGAGACGGGTGAATCTAGATAGCACAACCTTATGTATCTTTCTTTTACTTTCTGTTAATTAGATTAAATAAAGAAAAAAACAGTATTTTCTGTCTGTTTCCAGACTTATCTGTGTAATACAAAAATACCTCGAAAATAAAAGTTCTCCAAATGCCCTAAAAATGAAATATGATTTTTTTCTAGAATATTTGGCACAAAGAACACAGCAGGGGGAGCCTGCAGCTGGCCACGAGGATCCAGGGCGTGCCCACCCTCACTGGGCGCGGCCCCCTGCCTCGTGGGCCCCACGTGCCCCCCTCCACTTATTCCTGCACCCACACACTCCTTCTTCCTCCCAAAAAAATCACTATCCAGCTCAAGCACGAGTTCTGGCTCATCTTGCTGCCATTTTCGATCTGCTTGCTCAAAGCTCCATTCACAAAACTATTTGGGGAGATTGTTCCTTGGTATGCGACTCCTCCATTGGTCCAATTAGTTTTTGTTCTAGTGCTTTATTTATCGCAAATTTTTGCTGCTGTGGGTACCTTGTTCTTGAGCTTGCATGTCAAATTTCTTTGGTCCCAAATAGTTCTAATGCATGATATAGTCTCTAGTCACTTGTAGGAGTTGTTGCTATCAATCTTGTTGAGTTTGGTTCACTTTTATTTTGAGTTACTAAAAATTTCAGGAAAAATCAGAAAAATGCATAGGAAAATCTTCCAAGGTGGTTCCTCAAGGAAACAAGAACCAAGGCTTGCGATGCGTGAGCCGGACGATGAATTGCCGAGGGAAGCTCAAGTGCGGCCTTGTGAATGGCCGTCAGAGGAGTTTATGGTTCGGGCAGGCATTAAGGAGGAGTTTGACGCATATGTGCATAATGCTGACCTCGAGGGCTTCATGCAAGATAAGTGCCCTGAGTACCATTACTTGACTGATACCTTTGTGAGGAGGTTTAAATTTCCATCTTCACGTAATTCTCACACTATCCTATTTGATCTTTATGATAAATCTTACACGATGGACTTAGAAGATTTCAATGATGCTTGTAAGCTCCCGCAGTGGGGCAATATTGGTGATCCTCGCAAATTTGAATATAAAGACTTCATTGCTAGTATCACTGTGGGGGAATCTAGAGAGATCACACAAGCTACCATAGGAAGCATTCATTTTCCTGCTATCACTACAAAAAAAATACATTTCCGTGATGATATGTGTTTGTCACAGTAGGTCACGTTTTCTGTCATGAATGTACATCCATGACGATTTTATGACAGAATCAAGATAGTCATACCTGTGCTGTCGTAGAAGTGTTCCATGACATTACCAAAATTATCATCACGGAAGTGTCCACTTCCATGACGATAAATCGCGCGTCACAGAAGTGCTTTCGTCAAGGGTGACCGACACGTGGCATCCACCGTAACAGAATGCCGTTAAGCTATCGGGTCCGGTTTTGGATCCGATAACCCATTAACAGCCCCGACCAATGGGGATTTTCCACGTGTAAAATCATCATTGGCTGGAGGGAACACGTGCTAGCTCGCCGTTGGAACAGATGTCATCCACTCATTGGACCCATAGCGCCTATGATACGTCAACACGTGCCACGGCCCAATAGAGGCCCATTCATGTGAAAAGGCCGGCCCGTTTGACTTGGTCAAAAGGTGATGGGCCGGCCCACGACAAGCCTGTTAACGACCTGTTCGCATATAGCCCATTTACAGCCCGCTAACCCAGGGCCCGTTTACGACCTATCCGAATTAGGCCCAATAGCGTCATCTCGGCCGTCCAATATAATTCCAGCCCATTTTAACTTCTGGCCCATGTATGGCCCATGACGTCTTTCGGACCATATGAGGCCCTTAGTAACCCTCGGCCCATTAACGACCCGTGGTAAAACTGGTCCGTAATGAACAGTGCCCAACAGAGGCCCATTCCTGTGAAAAGACCGCCCACTTGACTTGTTCAAAAGGTGACGGGCCGGCCCACCGCAAGCCTGTTAACGACCTGTTTGCACATAGCCCATTTACAGCCCGCTAACCCAGGGCCCGTTTACGGCCTATCTGAATTAGGCCTAGTAGCGTCATCTGGGCATCCAATATAATTCCAGCCCGTTTTAACTTCCGGCCCATGTATGACCCATGACGTATTTCGGCCCATATCAGGTCCTTAGTAACCCTCGGCCCATTAACGACCCATGGTAAAACTGGCCCGTATTGAACAGTGTTTTACTATATACCCATTAATGGCCCATTATTCCGTCAGGCCGTTTCTAGCCCATGTTATCTTTCGGCCTTCTCAGGGCCCATTTATTCTTGGGCTCATTTCCAGCATTCGTTTACTTTCGGCCCGTTACTGTCATTTTCTGCTTGTGGGCCAAATTCAGCCCATGGTTACAGTCGGCCCGTTTGTGGCCCGTTAATACTTTGGGCCGTTTTCATAGCATCATCAAATACGACCGATTAACGACGACCCATTATGGTCGGCCCGTTATGGCCAGCCCATGAACGGACGATTTCAACTCTAGCCCAATTACAGCCATAACGTGGTCTGTTATTGGCCCATGTTTGGCCAACCGATCATACGGCCCGTAGAAGGCCCATTGTGTCTACGACCCGTATAAGGCCCATTGTTTGTATGCCCCGTAGAAGGCCCATTGTTTCTACGGCCCTTAGAAGGCCCATTGTTTCTACGGCCCATAAGAGGCCCATGTTAACTACAGTAAATATATAGCCCATGGTTAATGTGGCCTAGTTTAAAAAAATAGGCTATTGCGGCCACTAGCAAACCGTGGAAAAAGAACTGCACTGACTACAAGAAAACAAATAAACAAGACAATAAGGAAATAAATAGGGAAGCAACTTACGCTAGGCTATCACGGCTATTACACATATAACATCCACTGGGCATCAAAGTTCACCACCAGTGCAAATATAGGGAACAAAGCAGCATAGAAACGCCGCAGCAAAACAAGTCCAGAACTGAAACCACTTCAGACGAGCTCAAGAAACAATATCCTGGGTACCCATAATGCTGGCAAGATGCTTAGCAAGCTTATTAACTTTCTCTTGTTTGGCGCTTAAATCCTCCAGCACTTGCTGTTGCACCAGAAAGTATGCATCTGAATTCTGCAGGGACTTCCTCAGTCATTCGGCTTCCTGTTGCATAACATTTAATCAATGTCTTTCAACTTGAAGTTGAGACTCAAGAAGCCGAATTGATTTAGGCAGCGAGTTCGAAGAGCTGGTGCCAGCAGTAGTAGCCAGTAACTCAAACACTACATCAAGATAGGACTTTGGGGTTGTCTCAGTGTCTTCAATATAGTTTTTATCAGCTTTCTTGGAGACCAACAGGGATGTCTCACTATCTTGAACCTTATCTGCATTACTTCCTGTACCATTGCATAAAGGGGTACTCTTCTTCAATATTTTATCCGCATTCTAAAAGAGAAACAAACAAACACATCACAAGTTTACAATGTAGTATATGAAACTCATTTTGGTAAACCAGTTCAGTAGTAAGGTGGATAGGATAACAACATGAAACAAACATATATCTATGTAGTATGGTCACTTTATGGTCTATATCATTCTAGTTTATGTTGCCAAATCAAGATAGATACAGTTTGAATCATATCTATTTAAGACAAAGCAGCTTAGACAGAATATAAGTGTGGGAAACTACACAACAATAACAACACTTGTAATGTGCATGGCATGAGAACATAACTGTTTATTCAATTGAAACTGAAATCAAAATAGAGCAAGTTACAACAGCAAACACGTTAAAGAACCAGGTTTAAAACATACATGTTGCGCCATTGGAGTTTCAATTGCATCCTTCAAATTTGAAATTAGTTGGTATGAGTAAATACAGTGATGCAAGAGCAAAGTAGTATGAACCATAGCTACGGAACCTGACCTGAGAACAATTCTTCTTCTGCTTTAAGCGTTGACTTGGGGTTCGGAGTGGTGGTCCTCGTGCTTTGGGAACTGCAGTTGCCTTACTAACTGCTGGTGTTTGGGTGCTTTGTGGTGGAGACGGTGTTGTGTCAACGGGAACTGGGTTACTATCTGCCAGGGTTGGGGTTAGAAGGGGTGTAGCTGGTTCTTTGTCCAACTGGGTAGGGGTACAATCTGTGTGAGTCTGGGTTATGCGTGGTGGGGATGGTTCTTGGGCAAGTACAACCGTGGTTCTATCTCCATCGACAGGTAGCACGATCTTTTCTGAAGACCGTGTTTTTACTCCCACAGATACTGCCATCACCCCCTCCAATTGAAATGGCTCATAAACAAGAAAAGTAATTGAATGTACATACATTGTAAGATAGACATGTGCAATGGATAGCAGGGAAGAAAACAGGGCATGAAATAGTTCACATTTATGTTGTCTAACCAAACAGAATAGCAGGACATAATTTCACATATATGATGGCTAATTAAACAGGATAACATGACACAATTTCACATGTATGATGGCTAACTAAACATGATAGAATGACATACTTCAAAATATGATGACTATGTAAACAGGATGACATGATATAACTATACGATGTGTCTATTAAAGTGGTTGGCATGCCATAAATCACAAACACGCCGTCGATGGAAACATGATGGCATGATATAATTCACAGATAGAATGACATAATTCAAAATATGATGACTATGTGAACAGGGTGAGATGACATAACTATATTATGTCTTTAGAAAATGGGTTCACATGCCTTAATTCAGATACATGCTGTCTATGTAAACATCATGGCATGATATAATTCAAATATATGATTTATATACTAAGGAAGTGAGCAGAGGGCAATCTCATATATGATGTGTCAACTAAGGAGATGGCATTCAATAACGTGTATATGATGTAAAAACTAAGCATTGCAATACAACATATGCATGATATGAGTAATATAACCCTGCCAAGTTTGAGCATACACCTCAAGGGGATAATAGGACTGGTCATCAGACTATGAATCCTCCTCTGAAGAGCTATATGTAACCCAGGGCCGGTCCTGGGGAGGGGCGAACGGGGCGGCCGCCTCGGGCCCCCAAAAGTCTGGGGCCCCCTCCCAAGTATACGTACGTTAATACGTACAGTTCTTCTAGTGGGCGAATCAATCAGTGGAGCGCTTGGCTCATTTGTTTTTTGTTTTGATCAAATCACGGCGCCTCGCTCAGCTTCTGGCCCTATGCGTGCTAGCCTAGGAAAGTAAATAGGTATGGTGGGCCTGGCCCATATTTGCATGTACATGGTAACGTAAAGATCAGAGAGGAAAAAGAATCTTCGATTTATTTCCTGTAAGGGCATGCACAATGGTTGATAAGATAGTCTTATCTTAAATTTTGCATGTAGTTTAGATATGAAAAAAAACATGTCTACAATGGATCATTTCTTAGCCTTATCTTCAATAACGAGTTATTCCTAAAGAAGTGGTGAGACCTATTGTGCTAAGAGATCATCTCTTGTCTTCTCTTAAATAAGAGAAGACAAGTCTTTTCTTATGATTTCTCTCTCCTCCACCTTATCATTTATCCTACATGGCATTGCTAAGATAGCACCATTGTACATGCCCTAACATAGGATCGGTCGTTCCTGTCCTGCCCTTTTTCCTGTTCCGTTGTACGTTCAACTAATCTCTTTGACTCTGTGACTGCGACTGCGTCTCTGCCTCTCACGAACGACGCAAGGACTTTGGCAGGTTACATGTACGTCTGGCCGCGCGCGTCTCTTCTTGCATTTGATTTCTAATTTCTCGATCGATTGACCGATTAACATAGCCTTTTTTCCATTGTTTTTTATGTTGCTTAATGTGCGTACCGCACACATCACCGCCACGACACAAGCCTGATCTGGCTTGTGCCTTGTCGGGTGTGCTTCCATTGGAGCACTGATTAACAAGGCCTTGTTCTTGCGCTCAGATCATTACGCCCACGCTCCCAAATTACATTACAATAGAGAAGGTATTGTACCATGCCCTAGCAGATTCTCATTATAATAGATGATCTTTTGCACTTAATCTAATGTTTTAATTAGCTATGCAGTAATTTTAGAAGCTAATTGTTTGTTTTAATTTCAGCAGGGTCATGTCGAGTACGGGTAGAAAGTATCCATCTGGAAGTCACAAAAGAAAAAAGAAGAAGGCAGATGAGGAGAAAGAAGCATCGAGTGGATCTCTTTTTAAATATTATAAGAGTGATACGTGCATCCCAAGAAATCCAAACGAGTTGGTGATAGTTCTTGCGGGTGACCAAACTAATGGCAATCAGGAAGATGATGGTCATACTCCTACAGAAGGCAATGTTGACTTCAACATGGATGATAGCAATGTGAGTGATCATGAGCCCATATTTAATCCATCTGCGGCAGAATCTACTAGTGTTGATGAGGAACAAGTTAGTGTGGATATTTATGATCCAAACAATTGGGGTAATCTTGATAACAAAGCAAGGGACATATTAGTGGAGAAATGACCTAAAAGGGACGAAGAAAACACTAAATATCCTTTGGATGAAAAATCAAGACATTTTTCATGTAGCCATTACTCAAGAAAAGATGAGCAATGGAGAGGTGCGTGATAGCAAATGGTTAGTTTTTTCAAAACAAACAAAAAAGTAATATGTAATACATTATGTGATATGCATAATCATTTTGGATGCACTTAATTATTTTCTTGACCTGTTTTGGATGCACTTAATTAGGAAAACGTTATTTTTTTCAAAATAAACAAAAAAAATTTATATGTACATACGATGATTATTAATTACGCATTTATACCAAGGCCCCCGAAAGGCCTTGGTTTGTAGTTTCGCCCCGGGCCCCGAAAATCTCAGAGTCGGCCCTGCTGTAACCAGTAAGATATCTACTTCACCAGCTAGCATTGTCTGCTCTGAAGACCTTGTTTTCACTCAAGATTTCTCCATCACCAATTCAAATGGTTGATGCACAGGAAGAGCAGTTGAATATACAAACATTGTCGACAAAAGCAATGAGAAATACAAAAAAAGACAGCATGATATAATTCACATATATGACGCTTGGCTAAACAGCATGGCATTGCATAATTCACATATATAATGCCTTGCAACAAGATAGCATTGCATAATTCACATATATAATGTCTTGCAAAAAGATGGCATTGCATAATTCACATATATGATAATTAGACACTGAACAAGTGGCACTAACACAAATCTGGCCGCGCGCGTCTCTTCTCGCATGTGCCCACCATGGGTGGAGGGGGGCTGCCTTTGCGCCCACCATGGAGCGACGTCTACATGAAATTTTATTGCCACGCAAGGCTCGTCTCTTTTGCTCTACATGTTCAGTTCCATTGTGTACAATAACTGACATGCATAGGAACAAAACATAGTGAGATTATGTAAGGAGTGCATGCACAAATCCAGAGTGAAGGTAGCAAACTGTGGATAGACCCAAAACCAATGATAGCAGACAGATAATAGCTTTGGTTAAAAAATATAGATAATGGCTCCTTTAATGTTTGTTTGCACCCAACATGAAACTCATAGTAAACACCCGAGATTAACCAGATAGTAGACAAATAATACTGATTGCTGGCCCAATATGTACCCCACAACCATTTAAAAACTCAAGTTTCAGCATAAGTTTGGACCTGAGTCGGAGTCTAATTGGTGAACACGACGATAAAGTAGCATGTCATCATATTAAGCGATGCATAACGTAAGCAGACACGGAAGGGTGCGACCTCTCTTGCGGACCCGTGTAGTCCTCAAGGTCATCTGCTCAGTTGATGATGGTAATGCAGCTGTCGTGGTTGCCGGCAGCGGGGAAGAAGATCTGAGGCGGCGAAAGACACTCTGGAGAGCGGATCCCTGTTGTGGTGAACCCTTCCATCGTTGGAGCAGCTGAGCTGGGGTGGAACACAACACCGTAGGAGCAGGACAAACCACACAAGGTTTTTTTTGACACATATCTGTAACAGAAGTAATTGTGTAAGGGCTTGTTTGAATTTGAGGATTCTAACAATGCAGGGATAGGAAATAGACAGGAATAGGATAGGAATGCACGTGCAAAATAGAGAATTTAAAAACACATGATTTCTGCCAATCTGGGTGTTTGGTTCACAAGAATTAGAAGATCACAGGATGCAAAAAGCATGGTGAGATTAAGTCAAACCACAAGAAGTGTACCACCTCTTTGGCGAAGCCATGTCGATCTCAGCGTGATTGGATTGGCCGGTGAGGATGCTTCGGCTGA
The DNA here is from genome assembly GCA_902687465.1 of Secale cereale. NCBI lineage: Eukaryota > Viridiplantae > Streptophyta > Magnoliopsida > Poales > Poaceae > Secale > Secale cereale. Next base: position 236,061,360 of record LR738711.1, on the reverse strand, counting down.
CTTGGCTGTCGGAGGACGGGAAGAAGATCTTAGGCATTTGGAGATGGAGCCCGAGGTACTACTCCGCTGTGATGGAGGGTTTCGCGTTGGAGCAGCTCCGGTGAGTTGTACGACGCCGAGGCTGAAGCAGGACAAGAGAGACACTGTTAACCTGAGTGGAATTCTAATAGCATCTCCAATAGATGACGTAAAATACATAACCACAAAGTTCTAGATGTATACATCAGCCGCTCATCTCTGAACTTAACTGTCGAAACTGAATTTAACTGTCGAAACTGAACTTAACCGTCTAAACTGAATTGAACTGTCGAAACTGAACTTAACTGTTGAAAATGAATTTTGCTGTCGAAACTGAATTTAACTGTTGAAACTGAACTTAACTGTCAAAACTGAATTTTGCTATCGAACTGAATTTTACTGTCGAAACTGAACGCACTAGAGGTGAGGCTACACGTCAGTCCACTGACTTTTTCATCTCTGGTCAGTCGATTTTGCAGCAGTTGGATATGAAATCAAGGTGTCGGATTACGGGCTCCGCATACCCAAGAAGTTCAAACACAGGGGCGTGAATGAAGATCTCTCCCACTCACGTCTACCCAGCGTCTCGCCCTCGCCTAGTGAAAGGATTCACGCAAACAACAAGTGGACCACGCAAGAGTTTACCCAGGTTCGGGCCACCTTGTGGTGTATTACCCTACTTCCTGCTTTGGTGGATTGGCCTCAGGAGGGCTAGAATATGAACTAGTACAGTGATTCCTGAGCTCAGGAGGTGACCTCAGGAGGGTCAGGAGGCAAGTGTTCTTGCTCCTTTGCGTGGTGGCAGAGTTTATGGATCTGCTTCACCTTGTCTTGGCTTGATCTAGCTATCTCCCTTCGTAATGAGGATCCTAGCTACTTATATAGGCGGCCAGGGTCCTCTTCCCCGAAATGTTTAGGCAGGAAGGGATCCCACAACGGACATTTTTGAGCGGGAACACAAGGACGTTCCTACCCTAACAAAAGCAGTCTTCGCCTGCAAAAGGATCAGGCGGTGACGCGGTGGTGGGCTCGGTGGTGACATCCTCCATGTCGTCCTTGCGGTCTTCAGTCTTGTTGTACCAAATGGGAAACCTTTGTCCCGCTCCTCGAGAACCTGCGCGTGCGCTACCTTCTTTGCACTGAAACGGCAACTGCGCCGCTGGCGCGGTGCGTCACTGCTTACATCGCTGCCTCCTCTTGAGGCATGCTTGGCCTTGGATTCTCCGCCCCTCCGGAGCACCTTGTCGAGGCCGCTCCTGAGGTGGTCTTGACGTTGTTCTCCTCGCGAGGTCTAGCCCCCTCGCGAGGGTCTTGGGCAGCCGATCGATCAGCTGGGCCGTACCAAGCCGTGGCAGGAGCACGCTGCGGCCCGCAGACAGGCAAGTCTGGGTACCCTGGTTCCCAGGGCGCCGACAGTAGCCCCCGGGCCCAAGGCGCGCATGGAGTTGGCTTCGGGGTGAAGCCTTAGCCGAGGACGAAGCGTCGCGGGCCCTAAAAGGCTGCAAGCCAGGCTGGCGCGCGACGGTTGGATGGGACGTGGGCGACCTCGCTCCCCACGCCGTCTCGGCAACCGTGTGACTTGACAAAAAGGGGCCGTCTCCGCTGCAGGGGAGTTATCGCTTCCCTTCCTTCCTGCTCAGATATCCTCCTCCTACGCCTCCCGCCTCCCAAAATCGCATGCATCGTCCGGCATCTTCAACAATGGCGAAGAAGAGCAAGGGTACCGCACCGACATCCGGATCTGCTTCTTCCCTTGAGGCGACGCTCGAGGAGTCCTCCATCACCAAGGAGGAGGAATACTCAGAGGTCCAGCCTTTCTTGTCGAGCATCCACAACGAGCATGGCCCGACGGTGATCTGGGCCGAATCCACCGCGACGTGGATCTTGCCGAAGTCCTGCTACCCCTTCTTTCTTCACAACATCTCCGTGGGGCTCGTGCCGCCCTTCTGAGAGTTCTTCTACGCCATCCTGGAACATTACCAGGTGCATGCTCTTAACATCCAACCTCGCTCCATCTTCGTCCTGTCGCTCTTTGCCTTTTACTGCGAGGCGCTCGTGGGGGTGAGGCCGACTGTCGCCATCTTCCACCACTTCTTCTCCATGCGCCTGTACGACGAGGGTCCGTGCTCGGGCTATGTCTCCTTCGTCTTCCAGCACCAGGGCTGCCGGCTAATGACAGCCGGGAAGAAGATAGACTCCCAGCAGAAGAGGTGGGTCTATCTGGACGCCTAGCGCGTTCATCCACTTCTGGCGCTGCCTACAGCCCGCCCGGCAAAACGCGCTGGTTGGAGCTACGTGAAGCTCACCGACCCTCTTGCCGGGCCTGTCCTGGCAAGGATTGAAGCCGACCTAGGCTCAAGGCTTGAAGGGGGCCAGATCGTGAAGGAGTTCTTGACGCAGCGTCTGGCGCTGCTGCACGCACACTCATGCCCCATGTGGGAGCTGATGGGTGACGACGACAGGCTCCGGCTGCGCTCGGGGGCGCTGGCCGAGGCCGATTTGGACTTCGCCTCAGTCACTCTCCTAGGGATGGTTCCTGAGGACCTCTCCGGGATCCACCTGCCATTGTACAGCCGCCCTGACAAGGTCGAGCTGCTGAAGGCCGTGTCAGGTTTTGGGGCGCCCATGGACGCTCCGCCTACGGTTGACGTGTCTTCTGGCACCGATGATCGGAGTGACGAGGAGGACTCGGAGGAGACCCTAGGCGAAGAGGGGGACTCCTCCGAGGCGTCCGCTGGAGCAGTGGCGTCAGGCGCAGATGCCGCCGCACGGCCCCAGGCGACCACTCCACGTCGATCCGGACGCGCTGCATCCGGAGGAAGCAACATGGCGACCCTGCCGAGGAGTGCCGTGCCAGCGAAACTGGCGACCACGGCTGCGCCCAGGACTGTGGCCTCACGCCTTGCCAAGATCCAGACTACCAGCACGCCCATAGCGCCAGCGGCTGCAGCCGACCTGTTGGTGAAGAGAAGGGCGCGCCTTGCCTCCGACGAGTAAGTGTGCAATCTCCTGCTATCCTTAGTTGTCGTGTCCCTGGTGCGCTTCTCCTGATGCAGCAGCCTGGGTGGCGTGATGAAGAAGGTGAAGGGGGAGGTCACGTCACGGTGCCCTGCCCCTCCTGCTGCTGATGCGACCGCGGAGAAGGGTGCCACGACGCTGGGCGTCTCGGCCAACCGGGCCACCGATCACGCGGCGGTGGCGTCGCTTGAGGGCGTCCTTGCTGCCTGCGAGGGCGCGGCAGCTCCTGCTTAGGCTGCTTTAGCGAGGGGGGCTGGAGCCCCCGAGGCCCTGGTCGAGCAGCCGGTCTTGTTGGTGCTCATGCGCCAGCCGGTGCAGCCTGGCCCTGAGACCTTGGAGGCTGCCTCCGCCGCGCTGGGTCGGCTTCGCGCCGAACTTCAAGGTGGTGATGGCCGCGTGATGGAAGGATGCCTGGGGATGATCTACGGGTGGCTCCTGGCAGACGAGTCTGCACGGGCCTCCTGGAACCAAGCCTCACCGATCGCTGCCAAGGGTCGATAGGAAGCTGTGGCAGCCACGCGGGCACGCGACGCCGTGCGAGCCAACACTGCGTCCTTCGAGAAGCGCTGCCTCAAGGCGAAGAGCGAGCTGGAGGCCCTTCGCAAGGAAGGCACAGGGCGCGCCCTGGAGCTCAAGAGGTTGCGGAAGGAGCTCGAGGCGCAGAGGGCTGAGACATCTCGGCTGCAACAGGAACATCTTGCTGACCGCACGATCCTGGAGAAGCTGAAGGTTGAGGTTGAGCAGGCGAAGGCAACCCAAGCTGTGTGCGACAAGGAAGATGCCCTTGCGGCCTCGGCAGCAGTGAGTCGCGAGGCCCTCGCCACCTTCGATCTTGAGCCCCGTACGGTGCTGCGGGCCGCCTACGGGGAAGGGTTCAAGAAGCCGATGGCCGCCCCGGAGGAAGGCCCCGCCGGGCTCCTCGCCGCGCTTGTGAAGTCCCTGCGCGAGGTTGCGACCGCAATTGGCCAGTTAGCAGACGTCGAGAGCCACGCACTCCTTACCTTGGTCCTGACGCAGGTGTGCAGCCACCTAAGTCTCCGTGACCCTGCTCTTGACCTGGCATCGCTGTCCGAGCCCGTGACCACAAGCATAGAGGGCATGGCTGCTGAGGCCTTGGGGGCAAAGGTCACGGAGCTGGTGGAGGCGTTCCTCCAGGCCACTGCTACTGCAGCCGAAGAGGCGGAGACCGGTGATGATGCGCTTGGTGATGCCCGATCTGCTCCTGTCTAGAGAGAGAAGTGTGAGTGTCTTGGGGAGGCGTAAGAACTTTGTTTAAATTTGAAAAACTTGGTATTATTGTAATGACTAGATGATTTCCGTGCTTGCTTCCTTTCATGTTTGCTTAGGTGCTCTCGTCGGCAGGGCCCAACCCCGTGCATACCTCGATCGCCATTGAGCCCTCCGGGTGACTTGGGTTATCGTAATAACTAGACTCAAGGGATGAGGGGCTACGTGGCTAGTGAGGCCCTTGGGGCGCAATGGCCAGGGGTCCCCCTTGACGTTCAAGCGATCCCATTTGCGTTCTGCGTCGGCAGGTCCCAGCCCCGCGCATACCTCGATGGCCATTGAGACCTCCGGGTGACCGGGGTTATCGTAATAACTAGACTCAAGGGATGAGGGGCTACATGGCTAGTGAGGCCCCTAGGTCATGATGCCCAGGGGTCCCCTTTGACGTACGAATGACTCTCATGAGGGAGAACGAGCATCATACCTTGCTCACGAGCCTTCGCCTGGGATGGGGGCGCGAGAAGGCCAGGTGTCTGGGCACCTGGTAGGGTGGCGTCTGCCAGGCGTGACTTGAGCATAGCCCCCGTGCCTAGCCCCCCTCGCGACACCCATCCATGGAGAAGATGTGAGCGTCGTGAGCTGAAAAGTTCCCTAAGGTTGGTGCGACCACTGGGGGCCGCCCTCAGTTGTTTATAACTAGCGTGGAGCATAGATCTACCACCCTTGCGCGAAGTGTGGGCATAACCGCGCCTCGGTCGTAGCGTCCAGCGCGGAGCTTGGTGCTTCCACTAGTTCGTGGGCACAACCGCTCCTCGGTTGGTTCTGCCAGCGCGGAGCATGGCACTTCCACTAGACCGTGGGAGGGAGCCTCCCACCGGGAGAGACTCCGGGGCGTGTACAGCCCCGTCCTGACACATGGCTCGCACGGCAGGACAACCAAGGTGTATATGGGCCCTCCTTAGGATGATCTGAACAACTCTGAGGAATTTCTCGTGAGCTTACGCATCACTCACGAGACCCTACCCTGAGGTGGGTTGCTCCCGAGTCTTCTTCTGCAAAATGTGAAAAGAGAGGTGTTGTGTCGACCTGCGCCGAGTGCATCTCTAGAGGGTATCGGATGAGAAGGCCGCAGGACCAGCGACCCCAGGAGGTGACGTCACAGGAATGGCTCACGAGACAAAGCTCAGCCGCTGGATTTGTCGATGCTGCAGGGACGGACCCGAGCACAGACGTCGTGCCAAGTCTTCTCATGCAACAATCCGAAAGAAAAACAACCGGCGCGCGGTTCCCACGTGAGTGAGGCACCTGCCACGGGCCCCTACTTACCCATCCACGATTAGCCCATGCGAGAACAAGGCACCAAGGACCATGGGAGGTGACGTCACGGGAATGGCTCGCGAGACACAGCTCAACCCTTGGGTTTAGCGACGCTGTAGGGACGGACCCGAGCACAGACGCCGTGCCAGTCCTTAATCATGGGGAGGTTGCGAGTGGGCTCACAAGGGCTCATGACCTTAGTGTTTGTGAGAGCGCCAAGCATGCAGATAATGCGAATAGGAAGAAGCAACTAGCCTTGATCATGCACAAAAAGGAGGCAACTGCAGGGGAATAGCCCCCAGCAGCCCGAGGATGATGCAGCCCAAGGGGGCGCCCTCGATTGGATACCTGAAGCGTCACCTAATACTTGTCGAAGAGAAGTTGAGGTAGCTGAAGACGCGAGCCATGCGGGTCGCTCCTGAAGATCGTCGGGCTCCTGAGGCCCAGGGGCTCCGGAGGCTCTCAGTGGTCGCGTGGGTCCGGTTCTCGCTCCGTCTGGACCGCCTGCCACTGAGCCTCCCGAGCCCCCAAGGCCTGCTGCACGAGATGCTGGAACGTGGCAGCTGCGTTGCAGAAGCCGAAGAGTGTGCGGACGTAGCTGCAGGGGAGGGCCCTCCTCCGGCCGATCGCCGTCGGCCAGAAGGGCTCCTGAGAGGCGGCTCGGTTGAGACCCGCGACGTCAATGCAGACACGGAAGCGGTCGCTCGGGCTGCGAGCAGGTGAGCTTGGGGTTGTGCAGTTACGCACACCGCGGATGAGCCTTGCGTACTGAAGTTCCTCGGTAACTTGGTCGATGAAGTCCTGAGCCCCCCGCGCTGAGCGGTCCACGCTGGGCTCACAAAAATGCGCGTCAAGACACGCCTGTAGGTGGTGCCCGAACACCTCCCTCGAGACGCTGGTCAATGCGGAGACGCTCCAGAGGAGAGCCCCCGAGCCCATCCTGAGAGGGTGTCGGGTGCGCCTCCCTATGCGAGGGTGGAGGGCGCCTCGTCGGCAGGCGCAAGTCCTGAGGTGTAGCCGTCAGGAGCCCCCGCGTCACGAGGTCCGTTGACGGGCAGGTTCTTCTTCTTCTTGGGGGCGGTCTGCAGGGCGAGGACGGATCCATCCTCATCGGAGCATTCGACCGCCGTAGCCTGGTAGGCGCGCTCCAGGGAACACACCGCTTCCTTCTCGTCGGAGGCGATCGTGATGACTCTGCCACTCCCGGGCATCTTGAGGACGTTGTAGCCGTGATGGGTTGCTACCATGAACTTGGAGAGGGCTGGATACCCAAGGATGGCATTGTACGGGAGGTGGATGTTGGCGATGTCGAAGTCGATGAGCTCGGTGTGGTAGTTGTCGCGGTCACCAAAGGTGACAGGAAGGCGGTCCTGCCCCATCAGGAGTGTGGAGCCAACCGTGACTCCGTGGAATGGCTTAGTTGGATGGAGCTGATCGTAGGGGACCTCGAGTGTCTCGAAGGTCTGGACGGAGAGGAAGTTGAGTCCTGCTCCGCCGTCTATGAGGGTCTTGGTCACGAGGACGTTGCTGATGGTCGGGGTGTAGAGCATCGGGAGAGCGCCTGGGGCTACGGTGCACTTGAGCTGGTCCTTGTGGTCGAAGGCGATGACTTGCTTGGTCCACCTGAGGTTGCGCGCGGCGTCAGGCCTGGGAAGCGCCGCGTTCACCTCACAGGTGAACTGCTTGAAGATGCGATGGGAAGCCGGGGCATGGACTCCTCCCAAGATGCATGCGACTGCACGCGGCTCCTTGAAGCCCCCTGATACGTCTCCAACGTATCTATAATTTTTGATTGTTCCATGCTATTATATTATCCTTCTAGGATATCTTATTGGCTTTTATATGATTTTTGGGACTAACCTATTAACCCAGAGCCCAGTGCCAGTTTCTGTTTTTCTCCTGTTTTAGGGTTTTACAGAAAAGGAATATCAAACGGAGTCCAATTGACGTGCCAATTTTTGATGATTTTTTCTGGACCAAAAGAAGCCCCCGAAGTAAAAGAGTTGGGCCAGGAGAGCCACGGGCTGCCCACGAGGGTGGGGGGCGCGCCCTGGGCAGGGGGCACGCCCTCCTATGTCGTGGACAGCCCAGAAGCCCCCCTGACTTGTGCCCTACGCCAAAAAATCCTATAAATACTGAAACCTTCAGAAATTAACCTAGATCGGGAGTTCCGCCGTTGAAAGCCTCTGTAGCCACCGAAAACCAATCTAGACCCCGTTCCGGCACCCTGTCGGAGGGGGGAATCCTCACCGGTGGCCATCTTCATCATCCCGGTGCTCTCCATGACGAGGAGGGAGTAGTCCACCCTCGGGGCTGAGGGTATGTACCAGTAGCTATGTGTTTGATCTCTCTCTCTCTCTCTCTCTCTCTCTCTCTCTCTCGTGTTCTTGAGATGGCACGATCTTGATGTATCGCGAGCTTTGCTATTATATTTGGATCTTATGATGCTTCTCCCCCTCTACTCTCTTGTAATGGATTGAGTTTTCCCTTTGAAGTTATCTTATTGGATTGAGTCTTTAAGGATTTGAGAACACTTGATGTATGTCTTGCACGTGTTTATCTGTGGTGACAATGGGACATCATGTGATCCACTTGATGTATGTTTGGTGATCAACTTGCGGGTTCCGTGACCTTGGGAATCTATGCATGGGGGTTGACACACGTTTTCGTCTTGACTTTTCGGTAGAAACTTTGGGGCACTCTTTGAAGTTCTATGTGTTGGTTGAATAGATGTTTCTGAGATTGTGTGATGCATATCGTATAATCATGCCCACGGGTACTTGAGGTGACAATGGAGTATCTAGGTGACATTAGGGTTTTGGTTGATTTGTGACTTAAGGTGTTATTCTAGTACAAACTCTATGATAGATTGAACGTTACTACGGACTCTTGAATAGATCGATCAGAAATAATAACTTTGAGGTGGTTTCGTACCCTACCATAATCTCTTCGTTTGTTCTCCGCTATTAGTGACTTTGGAGTGACTCTTTGTTGCATGTTGAGGGCTAGTAATATGATCCAATTATGTTATCCTTGTTGAGAGAACTTGCACTAGTGAAAGTATGAACCCTAGGCCTTGCCTACTATCATTGCAACACCGTTTATGCTCACTTTTACCACTTGCTACCTTTCTGTTTTTATATTTTCAGTTTACAAAAACCTATATCTACCATCCATATTGCACTTGTATCACCATCTCTTCGCCGAACTAGTGCACCTATACAATTTACCATTGTATTGGGTGTGTTGGGGACACAAGAGACTCTTTGTTATTTGGTTGCAGGGTTGCTTGAGAGAGACCATCTTCATCCTACGCCTCCCACGGATTGATAAACCTTAGGTCAACCACTTGAGGGAAATTTGCTACTGTCCTACAAACCTCTGCGCTTGGAGGCCCAACAACGTCTACAAGAAGAAGGGTGCGTAGTAGACATCAAGATCTTTTCTGGCGCCGTTGCCGGGGAGGTTAGTGCTTGAAGGTATATCTTTAGATCTTGCAATCGAATCTTTTAGTTTCTTGTTTTATCACTAGTTTCGTTTATAAAAGAAAACTACAAAAAATGGAATTAAGGTTACCTCATATGCTTCATCTTTTTAATATCTTTCGTGAAAATGATGGGAATGAAAATTGTGCTCAAGTGCTAGAAGAAGAATTACATAGAATGCTTGGCATAAAATATGTGAATGATGAGCATGATTGCAATGTTGTTAGTATGAATTCTTTGAATACCTATGATGCTAATGATATGCAAAGCCACAAGCTTGGGGAAGCTATGTTTGATGAATATAATATTTTTAGTCCCCCAAGTTTTGATGATAATATTTATTATGATGAAAGCATGCCTCCTATTTATGATGATTATATTTGAAAGTGGATTTGGAGAGGTCATGACTTTATTTAGTGATGAATCCACTATTTCGGAAGAGGTTCCAATTGATTATGAGAACAAAGTTGCTATCTATGATGATTATTGTGATGACTTGTATGCTATTAAGAATAATGATAACCATGAAACTTGTCATCATGATTTTAGTTTTCAATTGGATTATGCTTCACATGATAGTTATTTTGTTGAGTTTGCTCCCACTACTATGAATAAGAAGAATTTTGCTTATGAGGAGAGTAATAAAATTTATATGCTTGGGGATCATGAAAAGAATGCCTTATGCGGTTATATTGTTGAATTCATTCATGATGCTACTGAAAATTATTATGAGAGAGAATCATATGCTTGTAGGAATTGCAATAATATCAAGTTTCCTCTCTATGTGCTTAAAGTTTTGAAGCTATGCTTGTTTTGCTTTCCTATGCTAGTTGATTATTGTTCCCATAAGTTGTTTGATTAGAAAATCCCTATGCATAGGAAGTGGGTTAGACTTAAATGTGCTAGTCATATTCTTTATGATGCTCTCTTTATGTTTCAATTCTTATCTTTTACACGAGCATCATTGAAATCATCATGCCTAGCTAGGGGCGTTAAACGATAGCGCTTGTTGGGAGGCAACCCAACTTTATTTTGTTTTCTTTGCTTTTGATTCTGTTTGGGAATAAATATTGCATCTAGATTCTATTTAGATGTTGTTTTGTGTTTTAATTAGTGTTTGTGCCAAGTAGAACCTTTGGGAAGACTTGTGTGAAGTTTATATGATCTTGCTGTGAAAAACAGAATCGTTAGCGCTCGCTAGAATGGTCATCGGATTTTACTAGAGCGTGCTATTTAGTTGATTCTTTTTTGAGATGATTAATAGAAAAAATCCTCATGTTTACCAATTTAGTTTGAATTTTTTGGATTTACAGAAGTATGCGAAACCTGCAGATTACTACAGACTGTTCTGTTTTTCGTGTGTTGTTTGCTTATTTCAATGCATCTATGAGTAGTATCGGAGGGTATGAACCATAGAGAAGTTGTAATACAGTAGGTTTAACACCAATATAAACAAAGAATGAATTCATTGCAGTACCTTTGAGTAGTGGTTTGCTTTCTTATACTAACGGAGCTCACGAGATTTTTGTCTAAGTTTTGTGTTGTGAGGTTTTCAAGTTTTGAGTATTGCTTTGATGGACTATGGAACAAAGAGTGGCAAGAGCCTAAGCTTGGGGATGCCCATGGCACCCCAAGGTAAAATTCAAGGACAACCAAAAGCCTACGCTTGGGGTTGCCCCGGGAAGGCATCTCCTCTTTCGTCTTCATCCATCGGTAACTATACTCGGAGCTATATTTTTATTCACCACATGATATGTGTTTTGCTTGGAGCGTCAATTTAGTTTATTTTGTTTTGCTTGCTGTTTGAATAATATCCCAAGATCCGAAGTTCTTAAATGTTAGAGAGTCTTCACATAGTTACATAATTATTCAACTACTCATTGATCTTCACTTATATCTTTCGGAGTAGTTTGTTGTTTGCTCTAGTGCTTCACTTATATCTGTTAGAGCACGGCGGTGGTTTTATTTTGAAGAAATAGATGAACTCTCATGCTTCACTTATATCTATTTGAGAGTCTATTAAAACAGCATGGTAATGTGTTTAGGCTATAAAATTAGTCTTCACATGATAGACATCCAATATCAATGTAGTAAAAACTTCCACACTAAGTGCATTGAATATGAAGAGAAGTTGGATAGTTGATAATTTTTTGAGATATGAGGATAATGATATTAGAGTCATGCTAGTGGAGTTATTATGAAATTGAGAAATACTTGTGTTAAGGTTAGTGATTCCCGTAGCATGCACGTATGGTGAACCGCTATGCGACGAAGTTAGAGCATGAGGTATTTGTAAAGTGTCAACCTTTGTGTGGAGGTCGGGGGCGCGCGATGGTTAAATCCTACCAACCTCCCCCCTAGGAGCATGTGTTGATTGCTTTGTTTTGATGACTCGTAGATTTTTGCAATAAGTATATGAGTTCTTTATGACTAATGTTGAGTCCATGGATTATACGCACTCTCACCCTTCCACCATTGCTAGCCTCTCTTGTATCGCACAACTTTCGCCGGTACCATACACCCACTATATATCCTTCCTCAAAACAGCCATCATATATTATTCCTCAAAACATCCACCATACCTACCTATCATGGCATTTCCATAGCCATTCCAAGATATATTGCCATGCAACTTTCCACCGTTCCGTTCATATGACACGCTTCATATTGTCATACTGCCATGCATGATCAGGTAGTTGACATCGTATTTGTGGCAAAGCCACCATGCATAATTTTTCATACATGTCACTCTTGATTCATTGCACATCCCGGTACACCGCCGGAGGCATTCATATAGAATCATATTTTGTTCTAGTATCGAGTTGTAATATCGAGTTGTAATGAAAGTGTGATGATCATCATTATTAGAGCATTGTCCCATGGGAGGAAAGGCTAAATCAATAAAGCCCCTCCGCAAAAAAGAAAAATAAAAAAAAGAAAGGCCAAAGAATAAAAGAAAGTCCCAAAAAAAGAAAAAAAGAAAAAATAAAAGAAAAGAAAAAGAGATAATTGCTACTTTCTTTTTCCACACTTGTGCTTCAAAGTAGCACCATGTTCTTCATGATAGAGAGTCTCATGTTTAGTCACTTTCATATACTAGTGGGAATTTTCATTATAGAACTTGGCTTGTATATTCCAACGATGGGCTTCCTCAAATGCCCTAGGTCTTCATGAGCAAGCAAGTTGGATGCACACCCACTAGTTTCTTCTGGTGAGCTTTCATACATTTTTAGCTCTAGTGCGACCGTTGCATGGCAATCCCTACTCACTCACATTGATATCTATTGATGGGCATCTCCATAGCCCATTGATACGCCTAGTCGATGTGAGACTATCTCCCTCCTTTTTGTCTTCTCCACAACCACCTCTATTCCACCCATAGTGCTATGTCCATGGCTCACGCTAATGTATTGCGTGAAAGTTGAAATGTTTGAAAGAATAGAGTATGAAAACAAGTGCTTGGCTGAAATCGGGGTTGTGCATGATATGAATATTTTGTGTGATGAAGAGGGAGCATAGCCAGACTATATTATTTTCTAGGGATAACTTTCTTTAGCCATAGTATTTTGAGAAGACATGATTGCTTTGTTAGTATGCTTGAAGTATTATTATTTCTTATGTCAATATAGACTTTTGTCTTGAATCTTTCAGATTTGAACATTCATGCCACAATTAATAGAATTACATTGATAAACTATGTTGGTTAGCATTCCACATCAAAAATTCTGTTTTTATCATTTACCTACTCGAGGACGAGCGGGAATTAAGCTTGGGGATGCTTGATACGTCTCCAACGTATCTATAATTTTTGATTGTTCCATGCTATTATATTATCCTTCTAGGATGTTTTATGGGCTTTTATATACACTTTTATATGATTTTTGGGACTAACCTATTAACCCAGAGCCAAGTGCCAGTTTCTGTTTTTCTCTTGTTTTAGGGTTTTACAGAAAAGGAATATCAAACGGAGTCCAATTGACGTGCCAATTTTGATGATTTTTTCTTGACCAAAAGAAGCCCCCGAAGTAAAAGAGTTGGGCCAGGAGAGCCACGGGCTGCCACGAGGGTGGGGGGCGCGCCCTCCTATCTCGTGGACAGCCCAAAGCCCCCCTGACTTGTGCCCTACGCCAAAAAATCCTATAAATACTGAAACCTTCGGAAATTAACCTAGATCGAGAGTTCCGCCGTCGAAAGCCTCTGTAGCCACCGAAAACCAATCTAGACCCCGTTCCGGCACCCTGTCGGAGGGGGGAACCCTCACCGGTGGCCATCTTCATCATCCCGGCTCTCTCCATGACGAGGAGGGAGTAGTCCACCCTCGAGGCTGAGGGTTTGTACCAGTAGCTATGTGTTTGATCTCTCTCTCTCTCTCTCTCTCTCTCTCTCTCTCTCTCTCTCTCGTGTTTTTGAGATGGCACGATCTTGATGTATCGCGAGGTTTGCTATTATATTTGGATCTTATGATGCTTCTCCCCCTCTACTCTCTTGTAATGGATTAAGTTTTCCCTTTGAAGTTATTTTATCAGATTGAGTCTTTAAGGATTTGAGAACACTTGATGTATGTCTTGCACGTGTTTATCTGTGGTGACAATGGGATATCATGTGATCCACTTGATGTATGTTTTGGTGATCAACTTGAGGGTTCCGTGACCTTGGGAATCTATGCATAGGGGTTGGCACATGTTTTCGTCTTGACTTCCCGGTAGAAACTTTGGGGCACTCTTTGAAGTTCTATGTGTTGGTTGAATAGATGTTTCTGAGATTGTGTGATGCATATCGTATAATCATGCCCATGGATACTTGAGGTGACAATGGAGTATCTAGGTGACATTAGGGTTTTGGTTGATTTGTGTCTTAAGGTGTTATTCTAGTACGAACTCTATGATAGATTGAACGTTACTACGGACTCTTGAATAGATCGATTAGAAAGAATAACTTTGAGGTGGTTTCGTACCCTACCATAATCTCTTCGTTTGTTCTCCGCTATTAGTGACTTTGGAGTGACTCTTTGTTGCATGTTGAGGGCTAGTAATATGATTCAATTATGTTATCCTTGTTGAGAGAACTTGCACTAGTGAAAGTATGAACCCTAGGCCTTTCCTACTATCATTGCAACACCGTTTATGCTCACTTTTACCACTTGCTACCTTGCTGTTTTTATATTTTCAGTTTACAAAAACCTATATCTACCATCCATATTGCACTTGTATCACCATCTCTTCGCCGAACTAGTGCACCTATACAATTTACCATTGTATTGGGTGTGTTGGGGACACAAGAGACTCTTTGTTATTTGGTTGCAGGGTTGCTTGAGAGAGACCATCTTCATCCTACGCCTCCCACGGATTGATAAACCTTAGGTCATCCACTTGAGGGAAATTTGCTACTGTCCTACAAACCTCTGCACTTGGAGGCCCAACAACATCTAGAAGAAGAAGGGTGCGTAATAGACATCACCCCCTGCTCCATCTCCCAGGCGGTCGTCGTCGTTCCTTCTTGGTGGTGGTGGCAACGGAGGCAGGCCTCCATTGCCCTGAGGGCGACCCTCACGAGGCTGGTCATGCCAGGGGGCGTCACGAGGCTGCTCCTGCCAGTGGTCTTCACGAGGCTGTTCGCGCCACCCTTGGCGCGAGTTCCTGCCGTCCCAACGTCCTCCACCTCGGCCTCCTCCACGGCCGTAGCCACGGTTGTCGCGCTCAGGGCGCTGCCCGACGCGCCCGCCGTGCATCACCCTGAGCTCCTGGCAGTCGTTAGTGTTGTGGCTGTGAACATTGTGGAAGACGTAG
>LR738711.1:235977553-236046330 GCA_902687465.1 Secale cereale | reverse complement strand
CAGCCATGCTTCACTTCTGGCTCCGTTGCCAGCACGGCGGGCCCCTTGCATTTTGCTTCCTTGGCCTTGGTCTTCTTGTCGTCCGCCTGCACCTCAGGTAGTTGCTGGAGGGAGAGGCGTTCTTTGCCACGAGCTTGAACATCTCGAGGGATGTGCATAGGTCCTCATGGATGGCGAACTCCTCCCTCATCCTGACGTCGCGGACGCCGTCAGAGAACATCGAGATGATGGCCTCGTCCGAGACCCTAGGGATCCGGAGGCGCATGGTGTTGAAGCATTGGATGTACTTTTGCAGGGTCTCTGCCGGCTGCTGCTTCACGCGGCGCAGATCTGCAGCCGCCGGGGCTCGGTCCTGGGTGCCTTTGAAGTTAGCGACGAAACGCTCACGAAGCTCCCCCAGGAGGAGATGGATCCCACGGGGAGGTTCAGGAGCCAGGAGCGTGCGCCATCCTTGAGAGCCATGGGGAACCAATTCGCCATGACCTGCTCAGTGCCGTTGGACGCCTCGATGCTCAGCTCATAGAGTTGGAGGAACTCCATGGGGTCGGTGGTGCCGTCGTAGCGCAGAGGCAGGTCTGACTTGAACTTGCCGGGCCAGACGAGGCGTCGTAGCTCAGGAGCTAAGGCGCGACACCTAGCTACGCTCATGATTGCAGGCGCTCCCTGCGCCTGCGGTGCTGGTTCTTGGGGTGCTGGCGCCACCACCTCCTGTGGTCCACGGTCCTGGCACTATGGGCCAGGGGGCCCGCGAGTCCCTACCCGGGGATGCGGAATCACCTGGCAGCCCTCCTCGTCGCGCGTGTGGGCTTTGTGGGGCGGCTCATGCCGCGGAGCCTCGCGCCGGACCTCCTGGCCGGCGCCGTAGAGTGGAGGCGGAGCCGGGACTCCGTGACCTTCGTTCCCCGCCAGGGGCGACGGTAGATGGGAGGAGTGCGTTGGTGCACGTGCTTCCCCAGCGGCGTTGACGAGCTCAGTGATGCGGTGGAGCCACTCGTCCTAGTGGTTATCGGGCGGGCGGTAGCGCAAGAGCTCCCGCGCCATCAACAGCGCAGGCTGTGTTCGCACACGAACACGTCACCATGTACCTCCAACGCCGAGGGTGATGCACCGCAGCTCACGTTGAAGGAGACCCGCCGGAAGCGCGGTACGCAAGACAATCCGGCGGGCGCTTTTGTAGACCCGAAACCCCATGCGCCCGGCAGGGACCCCGTCTGGACGCGCGGCAGATATGGGCTGCCCTAGGTCGGCCTGACCGCCCCTAGGGCCTCGAGGTTCGCCGCCCTGCAACAAGAAGAACCAACGAAGAACTAGGAAGAAGAAGACCAAGGGAGAGGATAAAAGTAAAGGTAAAAGTGGTAGATTTGTTTGTTCGATCGTGTGTTGTTCAATCGGCCATCACCCCTTAGGTATATAAGAGGCGGCTGAACTTCCCGTGCAAGGAAAAGGTTTTGGATTCACGTCCAAAACCCTAGCCAAATTCAGATTGGTTTTGTTCGAACTTTCTAAAACTGTTCGGTTTAAACTGGCTGCATCTTGCGGGTAATTTTTGAGGTGGTAAACGACCTCTGCTGGAAAAGAGCCTAAAATCAATCTTGACTGTTTCGACGAGAAAAACAACTTTCATGTTGAATGTTTTTCGATTTGAGGCCATCTTCTAGGCCAAAACGGTGACGCAAAACAGGCTGTTATTCGCGCTACCCATCAGACATGTGGCTGGTGGGGCGCGTCACTTATGGCTCCGTGACAGGGCTGCATTCGGATGGCTGTAACTTTTGCATACAAACTCGGATTGGGACGATTCTTATATGAAAATCGACCGTTTTGATGAGATGAAGACAACTCATGTAGAAAGCTTTTCCATATGAGATAGTCTCGGGGGCGTAATCAGCCGATTAGAGTTCTGAATACAAAATCTCAGTATTTCGAACACAACTTCGGCCTTCGAGATGAGATTGTATGGCGATAGCCCAAACTTCAAAGATGTTCATATGGACAATAGGAATATATCTTATGTAGATCGCTTCTCCATTTGAGGTCATCTTAATTAAATTCTTGAACGTGCCAAAATCTGGTGTCAACACATGCCCCCTGTTTTTCGGCAAACTTGTGTGCCGAAAAATAACTTGCACGATGCTTTTTTATGGACGATGTCAACACTCCATCAGCCACTTTATGTGCTTAGGGTGATAATTTCTATATCGGCCATGTTTATGCTTAGGGCGATAATTATATATTGGCCATATGGATCAGCAACAAAATGCAGCAAATCAAATGAATGATGATGTGGTAAAACCCTTGCATGATGTAAGAAGTTATATTGCGTCCACGGATTAAAATAAGACCATTGCGGGTAACCAATCATACCTGATGAAGAATTCAATGGCATAGGCATTAATGGCATAGTTGAAGATATGGATAATGTGTAGACCGAAGATGTTGAAACCTTCGGCTTGGTCCTTTATAATTTTCATTCTTTTCCTTCTTCACCTTTGCCGCACTTCTTGTAATGGGAGCTTGCACCTAATTCTTATTTTGAAACCTTCGGCTTGGTCCTTTATAATTTTCATTCTTTTCCTTCTTCACCTTTGCCGCACTTCTTGTAATGGAAGCTTGCACATAATTCTTATTTTGAGTACTTCCTTTGGGAACCCATGCCATGTTCCTTTCTTTAAGTTCCTGTGCACTAAGTTTTTGTAATCTTACCAATAAGATAAGCCGAGTGGGCACCCCGGCTGCGATTTTGTTTAAAGCAATGGCAATCTTGTTCTACCTTGTGCACTCTCAACTTCTTCTCTTCAGATTTGACATTTGATTGACTTGCCTCGCTGCCTTTAGCAGCCAATCTCAATACTTTAATTGGCTCCTTTTCATTTGAGATCAAATCTGAAGCTACACTCTTACGTCCATCTTTTTTAACACGATAGACTTGCTTGACCACCTCTTTCTTCTTCCTTAAGCTCTGGACCGATTCCTTATGATTGAAACGGTCTTTAACATATGATTGTTCAAATATTGATCTTCTCGAAGCTGCATTATATTGGTGAGATGGTCTAAAATAGGATGGAGAATGTGCCCTTGTATCATACCTGTCCCGTGATGGATATGGATCTACATGAGCATAGGGAGGTATCCACGACATTGGCATTGGCGGCCCAAAATAAGGATACGAATATACTGCATTAGAATTCTCATTTTACCAACGCCTATCTTTGGGTTTGTGCCTAGGGGTTGGTCTTGATGCTCTTGAATTACTTGGCCGATAAACACTGTTCTCCTCACTTATCTTCCGATAATTTTCCAATAGTTGTGCGAAAGTGACTTTTGACCTTTTACCTTTGTGCTTACCTCGGCCTTTGCTTTCTTTGGTTGTTCTTGCACCAATCTTTGGATTTTCTTGTTGCCCCCCAGTCCTTAGTGTCTTCACTGTAACTTCGATGGAATTCTCGCCCTCAAGATTATGTTCATTGTGCTCTTCAAAAACTTGTTTACTTGAAAGCCTGATCCCATCACCTGTAGTTTTTACCTTCTCTTTAAATGGATCGGCTTGAAGCAACTGATGCAAAAACTTTTTGCCTTCAGGCAATCGGAATAGACTGATCTTCTCCTGGTGTTTCAACAAATTTCAATCGTCCTTTTTCAATGGACGATTTAACTATTTGACGAAATATGTTGCAATCCTCAAGATTATGCTTGGACGAATCATGGAACTTACAATATATTCGTCCTTGGACTGATGGCTTGACATGATGATCAAGAATTCTAATGTATTTATTTTTCAGCAATAAATCAAATATTTGATCACACATGCTTGAACTGAAGGTACACTTTTTATTTTCTAGCTAATCTTGGCGTGCGAACGGCTTTGAAGTTAAGCAAACGAATGGTTCAAATTTTACATCACCCCATTCGGCCATGCATAGTGTTTTGCACTCTATCTCCGATGTCTTTGAGAAACAAATTATACTATCATCGGTTTTCTCAATAGAGTATAACCTTGGCTTTAAATTTATGAAATCAAAGTAGTTAGAACATACATGTCTCAATTGAGGCCATGCATAAGCCAAGTATGAAGCGAGCAAAGCCACCCAATTAGATATGAATTTTAAATAAAGCAATGGGAAAACTTTGGCTGCAATAATAAATCACTATCGGTCTTTGTAAATGGCACAATAGGTTGACCGATATGTTCTATAACAATTTTATTGCTAACATGTAAATTACCCTTCTTCATTGGTCTTTCAAAATTACTTATGAGAATTTTTCCTATAGAAGCATCAACAATAAAGTTGTGACCAAATCGAAAGATAGGTAAATCACTTGCTAGACATACCTTTTCAAACACGTTGGGAAAGCATGATGGTTGCATTACTCGAACGATATGTTGTTCCTCTTTCGAATAGCTCCCCAACACCTTGTTGTCCTCTTTTTCTAGAACAGATTCAACATACATAATATTTGATTCGGTCTTTTCAATAATCGAATTAACTTTGTTATCCCAATCACCACTCTTTTTGATAATCCTATCCACACTCAATGCTTTCTCTTTTTGACATAATCTAGCTTGTATTGCACCAGAATTAATAGGCTTTCCCTCTTTTATTAATTCATTTAGAACAACATTGCATTTGTCCCAAAAAGACGCAAGATTTTTCTTAATGACCCAATCTAGATAGCATTGCCCCCGACACTTTCAGACTCTTTTGGTAACGAGATGTTGCCGAAAGTCTGTAATTGTGCAGGGGAAACATTGTATGCTATGGTACTAGGTGAAGGCACATGTGATCCTATAGAATTTTCAGTTATTCGGCTATTAGCGTGAAGGTGCAAAGCCGAATTATGAATACCTATAGTTGCATATGGTGCCAAAACATTAGAAGCATGAGGTGTAGCATATGATGGTTGAGGGTAATTGGCCGGATGACTAGTATTAGCATGGCCAATTCCTCTATCCACTGGCATGTTTGGATTAACATATTGCAAGCTAGTTGCCGATGAATAAAAACGTGAAACACTTTATTGCATACCATTAGAAGTTCCCGTGTGAGGTGTTTCAACTTGATTAACCGAACTCATCATGTTGTTCATCGGCATATGGATTTCTGGGGTTGCCGATGCATGTGAGTTGGAATATATATGTTGCATGTTGCTAAAATTATATGCCGTAGAAGCATGAAGATTTTGTTGCATCGGCTCTTGCACATAATTAAATGCATGATTGATAAAGCTAGGGCTAGCCGATACATTATGCTCATTAGATGATCTAGCAACAACATATGCATTATTTGCATCTACATATGTGAATTGAGTATTCATATTACCTTTGTAGATTGCAAACCCTAGATGACAATATTTTCGTAGCAAGAACAGACCGGAGACCGTTCAAAGCTTCGTCCCCAGCGGAGTCGCCAAAAAGTGTGTTCGCACACGAACACGTCACCGTGTATCTCCAACACCGAGGGTGATGCACCGCAGCTCACGTCGAAGGAGACCCGTCGGAAGCGCGGTACGCAAGACAATCCGGCGGGCGCTTTTGTAGACCCGAAACCCCACGCGCCCGGGAGGGACCCCGTCTGGACGCACGGCGGATATGGGCTGCCCTAGGTCGGGCTGACCGCCCCTAGGGCCTCGAGGTTCGCCGCCCTGCAACAAGAAGAACGAACGAAGAACGAGGAAGAAGAAGAACAAGGGAGAGGATAAAAGTAAAGGTAAAAGTGGTAGATGTGTTTGTTTGATTGTGTGTTGTTCAATCGGCCGTCACCCCTTAGGTATATAAGAGGCGGCTGGACTTTCCGTGCAAAGAAAAGGTTTGGATTCATGTCCAAAACCCAAGCCAAATTCGGATTGGTTTTGTCCGAATTTCTAAAACTGTTCGGTTTAAACTGGCTGCACCTTGCGGTTAATTTTTGAGGTGGTAAACGACCTCGGCTAGAAAAGAGCCCAAAAGCAATCTTGACCGTTTCGACGAGACGAACAACTTTCATGTTGAACGTTTTTCGATTTGAAGCCACCCCCTATGCCAAAAAGGTCACACAAAACAGGCTGTTATCCGCGCTACCCATTAGACATGTCGCTGGTGGGGCGCGCCACTTATGGCTCCGTGACAGGGCTGCATTTTGATGGCTGTAAATTTTGCATACAAACTCGGATTGGGATGGTTCTTATAACAAAATCGACCATTTCGATGAGACGAAGACAATTCATGTAGAAAGTTTTTCTATATGAGGTAGTCTTGGGGGCGTAATCAGCCGATTAGTGTTCTGAATACAAAATCTTAGTATTTCGAACACAACTTCGGCCTTCGAGATGAGATTGGATGGCGATAGCCCAAACTTCAAATATGTTCATATGGACAATAGGTAAATATCTTATGTAGATCACTTCTCCATTTGAGGTCATCTTAATTAAGTTCTTGAACGTGCCAAAATCTGGTGTCAATAGGCTGCTGATAGACCGGCCCGCAGTGGACCAGCGAGGACGACGCCGTAGCCGGTGAGGGTGAAGGAGTCGCCATGCGGCCATCGCGCCGCACGGACGGTGGCAGCGACGAGTCCTGCTGCTCGTGGACGGCCGGGTCGGTGGCCGCGTTGGCGACCGGCGAGTTGGGGCGGAGCGACGCACCGTTGCCTGCGGGCGCCGTCTGAGTGACGTTTGCGGTGCGGCGGGCGGCGCGAGCTCGGCGTGTGTCCACCATGGCTGTGGAGCGAAGTCGACGACGAGAACGGGACGAGGTCGTCGGAGAGCCGAGATCTTGACACGCCCCCCTACCTGGCGCGCCAAATGTCAGATTATGGGCTCCGCAAACCCAAGAAGTTCGAACACAGGGGCGTGAACGAAGATCTCTCCCACTCACGTCTACCTAGCGTCTCGCCCTCGCCTAGTGAAAGGATTCACGCAAACAACAAGTGGAGCACACAAGAGTTTAACAAGGTTCGGGCCACCTTGTGGTGTAAAATCCTACTTCCTACTTTGGTGGATTGGCCTCAGGAGGGCTAGAATCTGAACTAGTACAGTGATTCCTGAGCTCAGGAGGTGAGCTCAGGAGGGTCAGTAGGCAAGTGTTCTTGCTCCTTTGCGTGGTGGCAAAGTTTATGGATCTGCTTCGCCTTGTCTTGGCTTGACCTAGCTCTCTCCCTTCATAATGAGGATCCTAGCTACTTATATAGGCGGCCAGGGTCCTCTTCCCCCGAAATGTTTAGGTGGAAAGGGATCCCACAACGGCCATTTTTGAGCGGGAACACAAGGACGTTCCTACCCTGACAAAAGCAGCCTTCGCCTGCAAAAGGATAAGGCGGTGACGCGGTGGTGGGCTCGGTGGTGACATCCTCCCTGTAGTCCTTGCGGTCTTCAGTTTTGTTGCACCAAATGGAAAACCTTTGTCCCGTTCCTTGGGAACCTGCGCCTGCGCTGCCTCCTTTGCACCGAAACGGCAACTGCGCCGCTGGCGGGCGCTGGCACCCGCTGGCGCAGTGCGTCACTGCTTACGTCGCTGCCTCCTCCTGAGGCAGGCTTGGCCTTGGATTCTCCGCTCCTCTGGAGCACCTTGTCGAGGCTGCTCCTGAGGGGGTCTTGACGTTGTTCTCCTCGCGAGGTCTAGCCCCTCGCGAGGGTCTTGGGCAGCTGGTCGATCAGCTGGGCCATACCAGGCCGTGGCGGGAGCGCGCTGCGGCCCGCAGACACGCAAGTCTGGGTACCCTGGTTCCGAGGACGCCGACACAAGGGCCTGCAGTTCATCTTCAACCTCCACCTCCTGAGTCGCCAGCCACCACCAGCCAAACAGCCGCCCCCGCTGCCCGCGGCCGGTGGTGCGCCTCCCCGGCCGCCCCGAAAACACTCCCC
This sequence comes from Secale cereale, assembly GCA_902687465.1. Classification (NCBI taxonomy): domain Eukaryota; kingdom Viridiplantae; phylum Streptophyta; class Magnoliopsida; order Poales; family Poaceae; genus Secale; species Secale cereale. The sequence continues at coordinate 236,038,494 of LR738711.1, read as the reverse complement.
ACCGCCGGTCCGACGCTGCCCCGAAAACACCCCCCACCGCCGGTCCGGCGCCGCCTCGGCCATCCCTGTTGGCCCACCCCCCGTGCCGAGCTTTTTCTTCGGCGATCCCCACGCCACCGCCCCACCACCGCCGGTGACCACCGCCCCCACCCTGAACCCTAAGATAGATAGTGGGGTACCTCTCCGGCGAGCCCCCCTCCCCACTGCGGCTGGTTCTTACTTAACTCCGGCGAGCCCCCACCCCCTGAAAATCGACTGACCCAAAGGTCGATTCAGTCGACTGAAGTGTAGCTAAATCGGAGCAGCATCGCAAGCAAGAGCAAGAGCGAGAGCAGCAACACGAGCAAGAGCAGACCAGGCATGGGACCGAGAGCAAGAGCAGAGCAGCAACGCGAGCGAGAGCTAAAGCAGCAACAACTCCTACTGATGTGGACGTCGCCGCCGAGGGAGCGACGCTGTGGAGGAAGTGGGCGGCGATGCCGCCATGGATGGAGCCTCGCTGTGTCGGCTCGGGACCGAGCGCCGGTAGCACCGTGAGATCGAATCAAGAAGAAAATGCGGCGATTAATGTACAAGCTCTTTGGTGGCGCCGATTAGACCGCAGCTTCATCCGAGGAAACGGTGATGATGATGCTCTTCCGGTGGTGCAGGTGAAGACGACGGTGTGGGAATTGAGGTGGCGCAAAATACGAGGGGAACATCGGGGCAGCTCCTTGGAGGTGGAGGACGGGGTGGCTGAACCGGCGGGACGGTGGATCCTCATCCGTTACGGTGGATGAGGGACATCGAGGTGTTGCTGTGGACGACGTCGTCGGGAAAGAGGCTCCGGCTGGGTGGCGGACGGAGGAGGGTGTGGGGCTTCGCGGGTTTTGCCGGCCTCGGTGTATGAATGGGTGGGCAGATGGGATGGGAGCGGGGAACCATGGCTTAGGGACGCGCCTAACGTGTACTGTACCAAATCAATTCGCACTACAAATGTCATTCAAAACTTTGAATTCATGTTATGTTCAATTAAAATATTTCGCTATGTGTATAATGCATGCAACCTAGTACTCAAATGAACGTTTTAATATATTCCAAACGTATATACTACCGCTTCAATATGAACTAAATTTGAATTCGTTTCTCCATTTGAATAAGATCTACAATAATGATTGTTGTGAAGTCAAAGCATTTGAATTCGTTTCTCTGTATTAATAAGGTCTACAATCATCATCATTGTCAAGTTAAACCATCGTTTGTGTATTATCTTCACAACACACCACATGATTAGTCTCGAGTTACATATGAACTATGTGTACTATATGAACTGGAACTCGATTTTTTGAATCCACTTTATGTTGATTTCAGATCTTAGTACATTTCAAGCTCTAGCTAGATCTTCACAAACTAAACCATGTCTCATATGTATAATGTGTTTATCAATTTATGTATGGTGCTCCGCCCCCTACGCCTACAAGTATTTAGATGTGAGTTGCAAACACCACACATTACCATAAATTCAAATAAAATGTGAGAATGTTCGATATATAGTATTGTTTAGATTGTTCAATATTTAGTTGTAAGCTGCAAACGCCACACACTATCACAAATTCAAATAAAATGTGAGATTGTTTGATGTATAGTATGGTTTAGATTGTTCGACATTTAGCTGTGAGTTGCAAACGCCATGCATTATCACACTATGGTATAACATGTGCAAAACCACAACACGCGTATCACCACTATATTCATGCATGCATATGTTTAAAACACTATGATCTCCTATTCAAATATATGAATCCACTTTCATATCAAATTATGATCTTTGTTAGTCTCTTACACCCACACAATCCTCTAACCTTTGTAGCTACCACTAACTTTCTCTCATGCATGCACACACCCTCCTCGCCCTCCCCTCCCTCAGCATTCTATCCATCGCACACATTCATTTTGTTTTCTTTAGGTCATTCTCCCACAGTCTCCACAACTCCTTTCCGACACACATCGATCGATAAACCTCTCCAGCGATGTCTGCCTACAACATACACACACACTTTCAATCTCCTCCTTTATGTGTCCTTGCCTCGTGTCTCTCATACGGTCCCACACACGTGTAAACTCTCGCCCCTCTTTTCATCGATCTCACAACCGCACACTCCTCCCCCTATCTAGCTAGTAGCTGGGCCTCTTGCACCACCTCCTAAATCCATTCTCTCTGTCTATCCGTCTCGCCGGGCCTTATTTTCCTCTAACAAATGGACGTACACCGACCGATCTCCCGCTATACATATAGCTAGCTAGGTCCTTATAACTCGTTTTTCCCCACGCGTCGATCGATCTACCTCATTAGTTATGTCTCTCTCTTCCTCCGACAAACAACAATTGATCTACCAATCTAGCTAGGTTTGCTTACCAAACACATGGTTCCCCTTCATCATCCATGGATGTGTCCCGACAGATCTATCATGCACAGGCACACACAGAAACACCCCACTCTTATTGATAATATTGCAGTTCCACCCTTAGTTTGTCTAGTAGGCCTCTCCCACCATCTTCGAGAAGCAACTCCATCACCCATCCAACACTCTACCCCTCTCCCTCCCTCTCTATCTCCTCTCTCTCTCTCTCTCTCTGTCCCATCCTATATTCCGTCCTTCAGTTATGTATGTATGTCGACCGATCTCCCTCAAGACATAGCTGGGTTTCTCCTTCTCAACACATATACGAGTCGTTCTACCTCTATAGTTAGGCCTCTGCCTACCCCTCCCCAAACCCCCTCCCACACACACACACCGATACATCGAGCGCTCTAGTCATGTCTCCCTGCCACACACAAACTTGACCTGTGCCCTCTGACGTTCTGGTAGCTAGGTCAGTCACCCTATATCTTTGACTTGCACACACACACACACAATTTAGATGGTTCTCTTCATCGATCTCGCACCCACCCACTTGATCCTCTCTTCGACTCTATCGATATCTATGACCCCTCCCTCTCTTCTCGTGGATCGCCCGACCCTCTATATATGATATGGATAGGCCTCCATTTCACACACATTGCATGCAAAATTTTGTTTGAGATGTCATCGACACATATTCCCACAAATACATTCACGAAATCAACCTCCCCCCAAAACAAAAAACACTCACGAATGCACACAAGCCATTTGTCTAGGTTTGTATCTCTCACACACACCCACGTAGGTGGGGGACATGCACGAAGAGAAGAGGTGCACTCATGGCGCACGTACTCCCGTCTCTTTCCCAAATACACCTACGCAGGTACACGGTGGAGCTCATTTCTGTACGAAAAGGCAGCCCATGTGGTAACTTGACACATGTACTAGTTGTCCACTAGATGGAGGGAGGATCGTCTACGAGCAAGATTAATAACATAGCCGGCTGCTAGCTCTATCTTTGTGCCACCTCACTTGTAGCCAACCTAAAATCCCATTCATATAATAGTTGATGGCTCTATACATCATGTAGTTAATGCTTGACCCCACTTTCTTCTCTCACAAAATGCATTAGAGCTTGTGCTGCAGCTGGCTACAAGTTTACAACCCACTCCTCTTATCTCTCCTCTCCTCTCTCCTCCACATCATCATAAATCTGAGGTGCCAATCCTTATAGCCCGCTTACATCAGCCTATTATACTTGCTCTACCACGGGTGAACAGACAAATTGCGACTTGACGCGTTATGTTAAAAAAGAGGCAAACCATGTGGGGCCTACCTTAGAGGCAAGGCTCTATACACTTGAGTACTTTTGATGTGTCCCGTCAACTCGCAGAACGAGGAGAAGCTTGCTTAGTACACCGTCTCCCCCACCCACGGGCGCGGTGGCTCGTACGACGAGGTGAAGCTTGCTTACTACGCCTTACTGATGTCTACACACGCTTCTACTCTTGTAGACTATGTTGGGCCTCCAAGCGCAGAGGTTTGTAGGACAGCAGCAATTTCCCTCAAGTGGATGACCTAAGGTTTATCGAACTCAGGGAAGTAGAGGTTGAAGATGGTCTCTCTCAAGCGACCCTGCAACTAAGATACAAGAAGTCTCTTGTGTCCCCAACACACCTAATACACTTGTTAGATGTATAGGTGCACTAGTTCGGCGAAGAGAGGTTAAATGGCAAGTGATATGGATGGCAAAACAAGGTAATATAAATATGTAATAAAAAGTGCAGCAAGCAAACAAGTAGTAAACGTGAGCACAAACGGTATTGCAATGGTGGAAACAAGGCCTAAGGTTCATACTTTCACTAGTGGCAACTCCCAACAACATTAACATAATCGAATCACATGGTATTTCCCATAAAACATGCAAAGGGGACACACTCGGAGATCATTCCTTCGTGGTCAAGAGAGGACGAGAATTATGTAGGGCTACAAAAGCACACCTCAAAGTTCGTAGTTCTCGATCTAAGGATTTCCCAATGTCACCGCGGCCATCCAAAGAGAGTCCCACAATCACCATAACATATCTAAAGGATAGTCAAAGACAAGCACCAAGAGACTCTCAATCTTCAATCAACACACAAGAAAGGAAATCACTCATGAAAATATTGTTCGAATCCATGTCCAATAGACCGCTGTCACCTTGGTCTCGGGGATTATACTAGATAAAGACAAGTGAGTACATCAATCCAATACATAGAGGAAGGGGAAACACCCTAGATTAACATAGCCTATGATCACAACGAAGATCACATCACGGGAGAGAGAGTTGACCACATAGCTACTGGTAAGAACCTCAGCCCCGAGGAGGAACTACTCCCGCATCATGGAGGGAGGAAGCAACGTCGATGGAGATGAATCCGGGGGCACTTCCCTGTCCCGGCAGGGTGCCAGTGCAGGAATTCTGGTCCCTCGAAGCTTGATGGAGATGGCGGCGGAGATCGGAATCGCGTATGGAGAAAAGGGGTCCGGGATCAGGGTTTCCTCGACACGCTTTAAATATATGCCAAAGGGGGGCATCGGAGGTGCCTCGGGGGGCCCAGGCGCCCCCCCGGCGCGGCCCAGGGGGGGGGGGGGCGCCCACAGGGCGCCTGGAGCCCCTGTGGGTCCCCCCCGGCTGTACTTTGGCCGCACGGTAGCTTCTGGAACGCTGATTTTTTATATATTTTTTCTGGATTTTTCCTGGCAGTTCTCGTAACGTGAAAACCTGAAATACAAAAACAGCCGAAAACAGAAACTGGCACTGGGGTGCACTGGATTAGTAAGTTAGTCCAAATATGATCATAAGTGTATGGAAGTGTATGAATATCATAGCAATATCATCCAAAAGTGGCATGGAGCAAGCAGAAATTATAGATACGTTTTGGACGTATCAACATCCCCAAGCTTAATTCCTGCTCGTCCTCGAGTAGGTAAATGATAACAAGAATAATTTCTGTGGTGACATGCTATTAACCATATATGACTTTCTTATAGTGATATGACAAAAGCTTACTGAGACAATGATTCTAAAGTAATTAAGTTGCCTCATGAGAAAATCACAAATGACTGAAAGTTTTACAACATGAAACTGAAACATCAAAAAGATTTGCAATCAACATGATGTGCAAATATGATAAAGTGATATCTAGCTTGCCCCCTTTAGTGATGCAAAACATAAATGCAGGGGCACCTTCAAGGTTTAAGTGATGACTAGATACAATCATTTCAGAATAAACGATATCACAATCATGCAAAAGACAATGCTACTTTGGGACAATGCACATTTCACTCAGAATGACAATCATGCTCTCAGTAGTTGGTGCTTCATCATAAAGGTAAAAGAAAGGTTAAGTGCTAAAGCTTTTTATTTTGAAAACATGAAAGCAATTGTGTCAACGGTAGTAGTACTTCATATGTGTCATGCATAAAACATCCTATAAGTTGCAAGCCTCATGCATCGAATACTAATAGTGCTCGCTCCTTGTCCTAATTAGCTCGGATCCCCATGGGTTATCATTGCATTACATATGTTTTAACCAAGTGTCACAAAGGGGTACCTCTATGCCACCTGTACAAAGGTCCAAGGAGATAGATCGCATTTGATTTCTCATTTTTGATAGATCTCAACTTGAGGACATCCATACCGGGACAACATAGAAAATAGATGATGGACTCCTCTTTAATGCATAAGCATATTCTCATAAGAGATTGAGGATTAAGGTCCAAGCTAAAACTTCCACCATGATGCATGGCTTTGGTTGGCGGCCCAATGTTCTTCTCTAACAATATGCATAGTTATTCAACCCACGGTAAATCACCCTTACTTCAGACAAGACGAACATGCATAGCAACTCACATGATATTCAACAAAAGTGTGACAGTTGATGGCGTCCCCAGAAACATGGTTACCGCTCAGCAAGCAACTTATAAGAAATAAGATACACAAGCAACATATTCTTTACCACAATAGTTTTTAGGCTACTTTCCCATGAGCTATGTATTGCATGGTTAGTTTGCTTAGTGCAGGTGGAGGTTAGCAAAAGACTGGGAGCGACCAACTAAGAGAGCAATGACGGTCATAATCATGCAGAGCGACAAAGCAATATTGAATCAGGCATGGTAGTTATATCGCTACTTAGAAACAAAAGATCATCAAGGCTTGACAGACTTTCTTTACAGTCTTGAATATGCGTGAGCATACACCAAGTCAATCAAAATAAATTCTCGAAGGAAGATATTACTAAACCATACCATATCATAGGCAAACAAACCAAGTTGGTACTCCAATAACACATTGGGAACCCCCCAGCTATTTGGGATTAACCATAAGAAAACCTGAACTACTAAGCACCATCATGAAAGTAGCATCTTTATCATAGACACATTAACCAATGCAACGGAAGCAAACTCTCTTAATAAGGTGAGCATGGTAATTAAAGAGAGTTCAAGCAACCAACTAAATAAAAGCTCTTGAAAAGATAAGCATGAATACTAAGAGCAGAGCACGATAGTAGCTATTAAAAGACAAAGAACACACACATCATAGATAGACATGAAAATTCTATGTTATGTTCTAGGTAGAAGTGGAGCGTGTTTCTCTCCCACATAAAGGAATGCTGGGTTCCGACTCGTTATGAAAAATTAAAAAAGAAAATTAAAAGCAAGACGCTCCAAGCATAGCACATAACACATGAAGTGATAAAAATATAGCGAAACGAAAGACGAACTGATAATGTTGATGGAGAAGGGGATGCACGGGGGCATCCCCAAGCTTAGACGCTTGAGTCTCCTTGAATATTTCTTGGGGGTGCACGGGGGCATCCCCAAGCTTGAGCGCTTGACACTCCTGAATCTTTTTATCATCTTCCCTCGCACACTTGAAAACTCCCTTCATACATAACTCATCATAATCTGATTAGCGAGGTTAGTACCCTTAATGAAATAATTATACCTTGCTGGAAATAAGGATATTCTTGAAGTTCCACTGTTTCTCAAGATTGCCAAAAGGTTTTTGCAAAGAAAAAGCAAGTTCTTAATTTGCAAAGTGAAGGTAAGGCAAAACAAGACAGAATCTGTGAAAAATAGAACAGCAGGCAGTAATTGATCTGTTCGGGATACTTTTGCAACTCAAATCAAAAAAACTCAGAACTGACGCACGAAAGACAATTATATAGAGAACGCCGTCGAAAAAATTTAGACCAAAAAGATGATCTGGTGATTTTATACGAATTTTTCTATCCAAGGACGGAATCTGTTTCCTGGACAGCACCTCACAACTTTTGAACTTTCTAGCAATCGGAGGCTATACTTGGCACAAATATGAAAAGCAAAGTTACAATGATGATGCTACAGCAGTAAACAACATCAAGACACAACAAAAAGAAAGAAAATTATTCATGTGGGCTGCCTCCCAAAAGCGCTTTCTTTTATGCCTTTAAGCTAGTCATAGGACTTTAATGATTCTCTTGTAGGAATAAGAATTGAAGAACAAAAGAGAGCATCAAGAAGCAAATACTAAACACATTTAAGCCTAACATGCTTCCTATGCATAGGAATATTGCAACAGAATAATTCATTGAAGCACAAAGCAATAAGCATAGGAAGACAAAACAAGTGCAGCTTTAAAACCTTCAACATAAAGAGAGGGAACTTCTTATTATTAAGATATTTAGAACCAAGCCTCCCTCTCTCATTATAAATTTCAGTGGCATCATGGATGAACTCAACAATATAAGCATCACATAAAGCATTGTTACCATGATCCACATGCAAAAAGGTACTCTCACTCCCCACATAAGCATAATTTTTCTCATTGGTAATAGTGGGAGTAGGACTATCATAAACAACTTGAACACTATAGATTAGTTGTATATCAGGAGGGTGGTGTTCAACAAGGGAGTAATTCCCTTCATGATTATGACAAGTTTCATAAGGATAATTTCTCCTTATGTCATAGGTACCTTTATAATCACTATAGATTGGAGTTATAACATCATCATGGTAGAGAAGAGCATTATCATTGCTAGCAACTATATTTGTAAACATGTTATCTTTATTCTTACTAGCAAGAGAATTATCAAGTGTTCAATCATATAAGCATTGTGTTGCAATTGTCTGCCAATATAAGCATTGAAGTTTTCTTGTTTCACAATAAAATTGTCAAACTCGTCTAAGCATTGGCTAGCAGACTTATAATGAGGAATATCACCTTCATCAAATCTATAAAGAGATATTACCTTTACTACCTGTGTCGGGTTATCAAGACCATGTATTTCTTCAATAGGCGGTAAATTCTTAACATCTTCAGCTTTAATACCTTTTTCTTTCATATATTTCTTTGCCTCATGCATATCTTCAGGACTAAGAAATAGAACACCTCTTTTCTTCGGAGTTGGCTTAGGGGCTGGTTCAGGAAGTGTCCAATTATTTTCATTGGCCAGCATATTATTCAATAGTAGTTCAGTTTTTTTAAATGTTCTTTCCCTGAAAACACAACCAGCACAACTATCCAGGTGGTCTCTGGAAGCATCGGTTAGTCCATTATAAAAGACATCAAGTATATCATTCATCTCAAGAGGATGATCAGGCAAAGCATTAAGTAACTGGAGAAGCCTCCCCCAAGCTTGTGGGAGACTCTCTTCTTCAGTTTGCACAAAGTTATATATTTCCCGTAAGGCAGCTTGTTTCTTATGAGCGGGAAAATATTTAGTAGAGAAATAATACATCATATCCTGGGGACTACGCACACAACCAGGATCAAGAGAATTAAACCAAGTCTTAGCATCACCCTTTAACGAGAAAGGAAACAACTTAAGGATATAGTAGTAACGAATCTTTTCATCGTTGGTAAACAGGGTGGCTATATCATTCAACTTAGTAAGATGTGCCAAACAGTTTCAGACTCATAGCCATGGAAAGGATCAGATTCAACCAAAGTAATTAACTCAGGATCAACAGAGAATTCATAATCCTTATCAGTAACACAGATAGGTGAAGTAGCAAAAGCAGGGTCATGTTTCATTCTAGCATTCAAGGACTTTTCTTTCAGCTTAGCTAATAATTTCTTAAGATCATATCTATCATTGCAAGCAAGAAAGTCTCTAGCAGTTTATTCATCCATAACATAACCCTCAGGCACAACAGGCAATTCATATCTATTGGGAGTAGCTTGATCATAACTTTCATAAATATCACCAGTTTCAACATTTGCATTCTCCCTAACCTTAGCAATTTGTTCATCTATAAATTCACCGAGTGGCACAGTATCAGGCATAGAAGTAATTTCATCATACATAGCAGAAGTAGCATCATCAAGAACATACGACATATCAGATTCAATAGCAGTAGTAGGTGTCGCAAGTTTACTCATAACAGAAGGAGAATCAAGTGCAGAGCTAGATGGCAGTTCCTTACCTCCCCTCGTAGTTGAGGGTAAGATCTTGTTTTTTGAGTCCTTCAAATTCTTCATAGTGATCAACATATATAAATCCCAAGTGACTTAAAGAATAGAGCTATGCTCCCCGACAACGGCGCCAAAAAATAGTCTTGATAACCCACAAGTGTAGGGGATCGCAACAGTTTTCGAGGGTAAAGTATTCAACCCAAATTTATTGATTCGACACAAGGGGAGCCAAAGAATACTCTTAAGTATTAGCAGCTGAGTTGTCAATTCAACCACACCTGGAAACTTAGTATCTGCAGCAAGATAGTTTAGTAGCAAAGTAATATGATAGTGGCGGTAGCGGCAATAAAAGTAACGATAGTGTTTTTGTAGTTTTTGTAATAGTAGCAACGGAAAAGTAAATAAGCAACAAGCAATATAGGAAAAGCTCGTAGGCATTGGATCGGTGATGTGAAATTATGTACACAGAATTAGCTCCAGTTCATCAATGCAATGTAGGCATGTATTACGAATATAGTCACACGTGCTTATGGAAAAGAAATTGCATGACATCTTTTGTCCTACCCTCCCGTGGCAGCGGGGTCCTATTGGAAACTAAGGGATATTAAGGCCTCCTTTTAATAGAGTACCAGACCAAAGCATTAACACATAGTGAATACATGAACTCCTCAAACTATGGTCATCACCGGGAGTGGTCTTGATTATTGCCACTTCGGGGTTGCCGGATCATAACACATAGTAGGTGACTATACACTTGCAAGATAGGATCAAGAACATACATATATTCATGAAAACATAATAGGTTCAGATATGAAATCATGGCACTTGGGCCCTAGTGACAAGCATTAAGCATAGCAAAGCCATAGCAAAATCAATCTCAGAACATAGTGGATACTAGGGATCAAACCCTAACAAAACTAACTCGATTACTGATAGATCCCATCCAACCCATCACCGTCCAGCAAGCCTATGATGGAATTACTCACGCACCGCGGTGAGCATCATGGAATTGGTGATGTAGGAAGGTTGATGATGACGATGGCGACGATCTCCACTCTCCGGAGCCCCGAACGGACTCCAGATCAGTCCTCCCGAGAGAGATTAGGGCTTGACGGTGGCTCCATCTTGTGAAACGCGATAATTCCTTCTCCCTGATTTTTTTCTCCCTGAAGTGAAGATATAGGATCTGGGGATACGTCGGTGGAGCACCAGGGGGACCACGAGGCAGGGGGCACACCCCCACCCTCGTGGACAGGCCGTGGGCCCCCTGGTGTGGATCTTCTTGCAGATATTTTTATATTTTCCAAAATAATTCTCCGTTGATTTTCAGGCGATTCCGATAACTTATTTCTGCACAAAAACAACACCATGGCAGTTCTGCTGAAAACAGCGTCAGTCCGGGTTAGTTCCATTCAAATCATGCAAGTTAGAGTCCAAAGCAAGGGCAAAAGGGTTTGGAAAAGTAGATACATTGGAGACGTATCATGTAGATTCACTCATTTTGCTCCGTATGTAGCATAAAGTTGAGATACTTATTTTGGAACAGAGGGAGTATATATTTGCTATGATCTATCAATCATTGTGATGCAACAGCATGCATGTTAGTCTCCTTTTAATTTGATGAAATGTTGCAACGGGCAACCTTGGACGCAAGATACATGTAATAGAAGCTGTAAGCTTCATAGCATTGTACTATCTCGCTGATAAATTACAGTACGTACTATACAAGTACTTCCTCCATTCCTAAATATAAGTCTTTGTACTAGTGGAATCTCTACAAAGACTTATATTTAGGAACGGAGGGAGTACTATGTAGAGAGTTTTTTTGCCATTGTACTATGTAAAGAGTTAGGTGTCGCAAGGTGTCCAGTAAATATGGTGATAGTGTGAGGTGGGCCATGTAATCAGTGAGCCTGCGTGTTTTCACTGCTCTTGCACTCCTCCGCCATAAGAATGGAGAATTTTTTAATCTAGTAGTACCTCCTTTCGCCGAAAGCGTGGGACATCCAGCAGTCCTACCACCTCAGTAATAATGACCAATGAGCTGTCAAATCACATAGACCCAGTAGTAAGTTGGACGGACGAAGCAACCATCACTCTTGAATCCGCTTCTCCCTTCAACGCATGCGCCAATGAGAGGTCGCGTCCGCTCTGCCCGGTCATGAATGCGGCACCGATTCTTTGGAGCAGCGCTGACCGTTTCGGGCGGGAAGCGCACGCGGGCGATGTAGGGGCTTTGGGTGGGCCAGGCTGGTCAGGAGCGGGCGTGGTAGCTGTCCACCTATCCCTACCGGACGCCCGGAAACGAGAGGATGCACCGACTCTTGCGGCTAAAATCATACACTACACACCATCTCTCTGTAGGAGTAGGTCGATCTGTCGCTCTCTCTAACACACACATGCTGTTAAACACACACACGCACACGCACACGCACTCACAGGTTCATGGAATAGGAAAATCATGCGAGTGCGAAGCCATAGGAAGTGAGATAAAAATGGAGTACGTACAAACTATGACCAGCCTAAGCAATGTAACCAAACGCTCCTTACTCTGCATTGTTATCTCCCCCGGAAACCCAATGCATGGAGCGCAACTACGCGTTGATCAGTCAAGAAATCAAAGTCGGCTTACATGCGAGTTAATACGTGGCCCTGCATGGTAGCTAAAACAGCATCTCTTAGGGCTTCTTTGATTCCAAGGATTCTCAAAGGAATTTTGAAGGATTCAATTCCTTAGGATTTTTTCTTATGTGGGTTGTTTGATTCATAGGATTCTAAACCATAGGAACTTTTCCATAGGATTCATTTGCACTAGATTTCATAGGAAATTTTCAATCCACACTAACTTCTTTGAAAGAATCCTACATTTTTTTCTATGCACGATCAAACACTCATATAATCATGTAGAATTCAAGATGACATGCCACCCCAATCCCACATTTTTCCTATTCCTGCATTTTGGAAATCCTACGAATCAAAGAGGCCCTTAGTTGTTTGGATCAATTGTTGCATTTAGAGACAAAAATCAGGGCTTTGATTGGAGGAATGACCGGTCAAGTTTCTCTTTCTCCTCCAATCTGCTTGCACCTTGGTCCCGCTGCACCTTCTAACGTGACTTATTACACCTAGACGGAGGGAGTCATACGAGATACAGTGGCACACTAACTTAGGTCAAATACAAGTGCCCAGAATTGTATGCATGTTATAATAAGGATTCACTTAAAATAGTACGTGAGCGAACAGAGGGGTCAATTGGACAATGTTCCCAAGCAGCAGCGAGATGTGTGAGGTAAGATACACCGCTGACGCTTTTAATTTTTATTATTAATTTGTTTGTTTCACCCTCTGACTGGTGGGAGCCAACGTACTACGTGGAGAGAGGTAAGGTGACTAAGGCTACATTATTTTTGTACCACTGTGGATAGTCTTACCACCAAAGCCACATGACACGATTATGATTTAAATCCCAATGACTCCCACACACACAAAAAAAATACGGCATGCTTGTCACACGAATGGAGGAATGTATAAAAGGTTATTTTCCTCTCGTTGAACATAACGGGAGGGTTGCGTAGCTGGTTAGCCTTTTCGCTCATCAAACTTGAGGTCTCGGGTTCGATAACTACACTTGAGCATAACTCGTGCCAGGAGGATTCTTTGACTGGTCAAAATGGATGGATACAGAGTTATACAATCTCACAGTGACCGTATAATCACCTCATCACATATAAGCTGTAGCCTCGGCGCTTGTTTTCTAGGGTTTGCATTCTTCACACTCTCTCCGGTATATATATACACGCTAGAGCCGCAGCGCTTGTAGTTGTTCTCTTCACACTCTCTCACCCTCTCCACATCTAAACAAGACTTCGTTGGCCTCTCTCTCTCTCTCTCCCCTCACTGCTGGTCTGCTTGTAGTTGCTCTCTTCTCACTCTCTCACCCTCTCCAGATCTAAACAAGACTTCGTTGGCCTCTCTCTCTCCCCTCACTGCTGGTCAAAGAGCCGGCAGGATCCGTCTGCCGGGAAGGGAAGGAGGCTTAAGGATGTCGCCGTCGGCGAGGAAGGGAATCCACTTCCAGCGCAACTGTTCACTTTCACCCAGCGGCGGCGCGGGAGGGCCTCCGACCCCTTCTTCTTCTCCGCCGTACATAGTGTGGGTCGAACGGCCTCCGTCGCCCACCGAACCACACCCCAAGAACCTTAAGGTATAATTTACTTATTTCACATGCATGGCTCTAGCTGCATGTGAGCTTTTTCCGCTACCGCACTCGAATCTAGGTGTTGGATCAAACATGAAAGTAGTGGGGAAAGTTGTATACCATGAATCTAGGACGTGGTTCAGAGAGGAAAGGAACGGGGGAAAGTAGTGGGAAAAGTTGTATAGCATGAATCTAGGACGTGGTTCAAAAAGGAAAGGAAGGGGGAAAGTAGTTGGGAAAGTTGTATCGCATGAATCTAAGACATGGTTCAAAGAGGACAGGAATGGGGGGAAGTAATGGGGAAAGTTGTATAGCATAAATCTAGGACGTGGTTCACAGAGGAAAGGAAGTGGGGAAAGTACTAGTACAGACTGGCTATCCAACACCTACGTTGGTCGAAAAGGGAAATCTAGGACGTGGTTCACAGAGGAAAGGAAGTGGGGAAAGTACTAGTACAGACTGGCTATCCAACACCTACGTTGGTCGAAAAGGGAAAACAATGACCAATGCAGTACACACATCTGTAACGAACTGATCTTTTGTTTTGGGGGACAAGGTTGTAGAGTTTGAGCAGGACTAGATTTGTTGCGCTCACATAGGGAAAGGTGTCTAAAGATAACAAAATGGGGACCAACACAAATATGCTCCTTGGTTGTTTGTTCTTTGTTGCAACAGACTGTGCATCGCCCCAGTACATCGGTAGATGCACATGGTGCTGGTGCGTCCACTGTCGTGTGCAACTCTTTAGCTGTTGTTAATCTAAGGCCATGTTTGGTTAAAAAATCCCTAGTCCCTACTTGCTTGGTTCCAGGGACTAAACATGGACTAGAGGTTATTGAATGACATGCTAAAAGACCATGTTACCCCTAGTAATGAACTAATAGAGACAAGGTGCCATGCGTGGCAGGGGCAACTGTTGGAAAAAGTCCCAAAAAGAATCTCCCTTGGGGTCTTCTTTCTTTAGTCCCAAATGCCCACTTTTAGTCCCTAAAAGTCCCTCCTGTTTGGTTTAGATGGGACTGACACGGAGTTTTCTTAGTCCCTCCACCAAAATGTCCCTATAAACAAGCACCATGCCGCTGGAAAATTGATGCAATGCCATAGTTAAAAGCAAATTACATGTTTAACGAATTTTATTGTTAATATAATCTCTCTTTTAATATTAATCAATGCCACCGTTTGAGAAATGCTACTGTCTTGCTTTCTTTCCCATTTAGATAAGGTAGATGCTTCTTTTTGTTGGCTTCTATGTCATCCACTGTTATTGATCACTAGTTGTTTCCTTTGCACCTCTGTGTAAACAAGGTTATCTACTTAACCTCGTTTCCATTGTGACCTTTTGTTGCACTGCACAAAACACTTTTGTTTTAAGAGTGTTTTGTGCAGTTCAACCAAAATGTCATACCGACAACGTGCTTGATTGGTTGATCTTAGTGGAACTGCACAAGAGGAGATCTTACTTCCTTTCCGTGTTGGCAAATTTGGTTTAGATCTTCTTCTTGTGAGTTGTTTGAATTCCACGTCATGAGAGGTAAGTACTAGCCTTCTTTCACATTGAAGGCGAAGCTTGTCTGTTATTGAACCAAGTGATGAAGGGGAAGAACAAGCGGAAGAAAAACAAAAATCAACTCCTGGTGCTATAAAGAAGCACTGGAACTATGATGACACAAGTAATGATATAGTTTTGCATCTTAATTTATTGCTATGGCTGGAACAAGCAATTGTTTTGCCACTGATTTGATGCCACTCTTAATGTAATACGTAATTATCTCTACTTGTGCAAACAGGGATCTTCTTTGAAGATACCATATATTTTAGTGGAACTGCACAAGAAGATGTTGGAAACATTAATCTAATCGAGGAGTATATAGTAAGAATGGCCACCACAGTAGATAGCAACAGATGGTTCCGGAGAAGTGCTTCATCTTATGCTCTACACAATAAGCCTCCTAACAAAGGTTGGTACTCGCCCACTGATTTGATCCATATGATTGAGCTTTGTCATCTCTATTGGTGGTGTGCAACTGTTTAGATACTGTCATCAAAAAGTGGTATTATCCTTGAGAAGTGCTTCATCTGTGCTGTTTTAAATATTTCCTTTCCTTTTTTCGAGCAAACAGGGATGCTAGCATTTAATTATCCTCTTGTCTTTGCACAACAGGATCCTCCTCCTCTGAGGCCTTGTTCGGTTGAGGTGGTTTTTGAAGGGGAATGGCAGGGTTTGAGGGGGATTAGATCCCCTACAAGCCAAAATGCTCTCCAATCCACTCCAATCCCCTTGGGAGGAGGATTAAACGAATAAGGCCTGAAGAATAATATGGAGTACGTGAAGTGACTAGTTCTGATTATGCCAGGATGAAGAAGCCCTGTCTATCTTCTCATCAGAAGGAACAGTTGAAGGATGATTACATTACCCCCCACAAGACCAAACTAACTTCAGCTCAGAAGGACTGACAAATCTCCATTTTCTTGCCGTGATGCGCGAGTACAATGTTGTTCTAGGATTCTTTCCGGTGAGTTCTATTTTTCTAAAAGTGTGCTCTACATGGACCATGTAGGTACCTGTTTAAACTGTCAATTCATAGTACATTTTGCTTTATACTAATCACTTTTTTGTATTTGTGCAAACAAGGGTGCTCAGCTTGATTTCAATGGGAATTGCACAAAATGTTCATGAATACATCAAATCATTCATTTCCACCACTAGAAAGGAGGTGCCGATAAGTGAAGGAAATATGCCCTAGAGGCAATAATAAAGTTGTTATTTATATTTCCTTATATCATGATAAATGTTTATTATTCATGCTAGAATTGTATTAACCGGAAACTTAGTACATGTGTGAATACATAGACAAAAAAGAGTGTCCCTAGTATGCCTCTACTAGACTAGCTCATTGATCAAAGATGGTTATGTTTCCTAACCATAGACATGAGTTGTAATTTGATCAACGGGATCACATCATTAGGAGAATGATGTGATGGACAAGACCCATCCGTTAGCTTAGCACTATGATCGTTTAGTTTTACTGCTATTGCTTTCTTCATGACTTATACATGTCCCTATGACTATGAGATTATGCAACTCCCGAATACCGTAGGAACACCTTGTGTGCTATCAAACATCACAACATAACTGGGTGATCATAAAGATGCTCTACAGGTGTCTCCGAAAGTGTTCGTGGTGTTGGCATAGATCAAGACTAGGATTTGTCACTCCGAGTGTCGGAGAGGTATCCCTGGGCCCTCTCGGTAATGCACATCATAATAAGCCTTGCAAGCAAAAGACTAATGAGTTAGTCACGTGATGATGTATTACAGAATGAGTAAAGAGACTTGCCGGTAACGAGATTGAACTAGGTATAGAGATACCGACGATCGAATCTCGGGCAAGTAACATACCAATGACAAAAGGAACAACGTATGTTGTTATGCGGTTTGACCGATAAAGATCTTCGTAGAATATGTAGGAGCCAATATGAGCATCCAGGTTCCGCTATTGGTTATTGACCGGAGATGAGTCTCGGTCATGTCTACATAGTTCTCGAACCCGTAGGGTCCGCACGCTTAACGTTTGACGACGATCGGTATTATGAGTTTATGAGTTTTGATGTACCGAAGGAGTTTGGAGTCCCGGATGAGACCGGGGACATGACGAGGAGTCTCGAAATGGTCGAGGCGCAAAGATCGATTTATTGGACGACTATATTCGGACATCGGAAAGGTTCCGAGTGATTCGGGTATTTTGCGGAGTATATGAGCCTTATTGGGCCATACGGAAATAGAGGAGAAATGCCAAAAGGAAGGAGGCGCCCCCCCTCTGGTCCGAATTGGACAAGGGGTGCAGCCCTCTTTTCCTTCTCCCTCTCCACCTCTTTCCTTCTCTCCTACTCCGGAAAGGAAAGGGGAATCCTACTAGGACTTGGGAGTCCTAGTAGGACTCCCCACACTTGGCGCGCCCCTCTAGGGCCGGCCTCTCGCTTGCTCCTTTATATACGGGGGCAGGGGGGCACCCAAAGACACACAAGTTGAATTGTTTTAGCCGTGTGCGGTGCCCCCCTCTACAGAAACACACCTCGGTCATACCGTTGCAGTGCTTAGGCGAAGCCCTGCGCCGGTAGATACATCATATCCGTCACCATGCCGTCGTGCTGACGAAACTCTCCCGTGAAGCTCAACTGGATCAAGAGCTCGTGGGACGTCATCAAGCTGAACGTGTACTGAACACGGAGGTGCCGTATGTTTGGTGCTTGATCGGTTGGATCGCGAAGAAGTTCGACTACTTCAACCGCGTCACTTGACGCTTTCGCTCCTGGTCTATGAGGGTACGTAGAGACACTCTCCCCCTCGTTGCTATGCATCTAGTAGATAGATCTTGCGTGATCGTAGGAAAATTTTGAAAATACTATGTTCCCCAACAGTGGCATCATGAGCCAGGTCTATGCGCAGATGATATGCACGAGTAGAACACAATGAGTTGTGGGCGATACTAGTCATACTGCTTACCAGCATGTCATACTTTGCTTCGGCGGTATTGTGAGATGAAGCGGCCTGGACCGACATTACGCGTACGCTTACGCGAGACTGGTTTCACCGTTATGAGCACTCGTTGCTTAAAGGTGACTGGCGGGTGTCTGTCTCTCTTACTTTAGCTGAATCAAGTGTGGCTACGCCCGGTCCTTGTGAAGGTTAAAACAACACACAGTTGACGAAACATCGTTGTGGTTTTGTATGCGTAGGTAAGAACGGTTCTTGCTAAGCCCGTAGCAGCCACGTAAAACTTGCAACAACAAAGTAGAGGACGTCTAACTTGTTTTTGCAGGGCATGTTGTGATGTGATATGGTCAAGACATGATGAGATATATGGTTTTGTATGAGATGATCATGTTTTGTAAAGTTATCGGCAACTGGCAGGAGCCATATGGTTGTCGCTTTATTGTATGAAATGCAATCACCATGTAATTGCTTTACTTTATCACTAAGCGGTAGCGATAGTCGTAGAAGCAATAGTTGGCGAGACGACAATGATGCTATTATGGAGATCAAGGTGTCGCGCCGGTGACGAAGGTGATCATGACGGTGCTTTGGAGATGGAGATCAAAAGCACAAGATGATGATGGCCATATCATGTCACATATTTTGATTTGCATGTGATGTTTATCTTATTATGCTTCTTATTTTGCTTAGAACGACAGTAGCATTATAAGATGATCCCTTACAAAATTTCAAGGTACAAGTGTTCTCCCTGAGTATGCACCGTTGCGAGAGTTCTTCATGCTGAGACACCACGTGATGATCGGGTGTGATAATCTCTACATTCAAATACAATGGGTGTAAGCCAGTTTTGCACACGCAGAATAATCGGGTTAAACTTGACGAGCCTAGCATATGCAGATATGGCCTCGGAACACTGGAGACCGAAAGATCAAGCGTGAATCATATAGTAGATATGATCAACATAAGATGTTCACCATTGAAACTACTCCATCTCACGTGATGATCGGACATGGTTTAGTTGATTTGGATCACGTGATCATTTAGATGACTAGAGGGATGTCTATCTAAGTGGGAGTTCTTAAGTAATATGATTAAATTGAACTTTAATTTATCATGAACTTAGTCCTCGTAGTATTAGCATGTCTATGTTGTAGATCAATAGCTCAGAATGTTGCTCCCCGTTTATTTTTTATATGTTCCTAGAAAAAACTAAGTTGAAAGATGTTAGTAGCAATGATGCGGAATTGTTCCGTGATCTGAGGATTATCCTCATTGCTGCACAGAGAATTATGTCCTTGATGCACCGCTAGGTGACATACCTATTGCAGGAGCAGATGTAGACATTATGAACGTTTTGACAAAAGCTCGATATGATGACTACTCGATAGTTTAAGTGCACCATGCTTTACGGCTTAGAACCAGGACTTCAAAAATGTTTTGAACGCCACAGAGCATATAAGATGTTCCAAGAGTTGAAATTAGTATTTCATACTCATGCCCGTGTCGAGAGGTATAAGACTTCTGATAGTACTTTGCCTACAAGATGGAGGAGAATAGCTCAACCAGTGAGCATGTGCTCAGATTGTCTGGGTACTATAATTACTTGAATCAAGTGAGAGTTAATCTTCCTGATAAGATAGTAATTGACAAAGTTCTCTAGTCACTATCACCAAGTTAGTAGAACTTCGTGATGAACTATAATATGCAAGGGATGACGAAAGGAATTCCCGAGCTCTTCGCGATGCTGAAGTCGGCGAAGGTAGAAATCATGAAAAAGCATCAAGTGTTGATGGTTAACAAGACCACTTGTTTCAAGTAAAGGGCAAAGGGATATAAGGGGAACTTCAAGGAGAATGACAAGCAAGTTGTCACTCCCGTGAAGAAACCCAAAGCTAAAACTCAAGCCTGAAACTAAGTGCTTCTACTGCAAAGGAAATGGTCACTGGAAGTGGAACTGCCCTAGATACTTGGCGGATAAGAAGGATGGCAAAGTGAACAAAGGTATATTTTGATATACAGATTATTGATGTGTACTTTACTAGTGTTCATAGCAACCCCTGGGTATTTGATACCGGTTCAGTTGCTAAAATTAGTAACTCGAAACGAGAATTGCAGAATGAACAGAGACTAGTTAAAGGTGAAGTGACGATGTGTGTTGGAAGTGGTTCCAAGATTGATATGATAATCATCGCACACTCCCTATACTTTCGGGATTAGTGTAAAACCTAAATAAATGTTATTTTGCATTTGCGTTGAGCATGAATATGATTTGATCATATTTGTTGCAATACGGTTATTCATTTAAAGTCATAGAATAATTGTTATTCTGTTTACATGAATAAAACCTTCGATGGTCATACACCCGATGAAAAATAGTTTGTTGGATCTGGATCGTGGTGATACACATATTCATAGTATTGAAGCCAAAAGATGCAAGGTTAATAATGATAGTCCAACTTATTTGTGGCACTGCCGTTTAGGTCATAATGGTGTAAAGCGCATGAAGAAACTCCATAGTGATGGACTTTTGGAATCACTTGATTATGAATCACTTGGTGCTTGCGAACCATGCCTCATGAGCAAGATGACTAAAACTCCGTTCTCCGGAACAATGGAGTGAGCAACAGATTTGTTGGAGATCATACATACAGATGTATGTGGACCAATGAGTGTTGAAGCTCGCGGCGGGTATCGTTATTTTCTGACCTTTGCTGATGATTTGAGCAGATATGGGTATATCTACTTAATGAAGCACAAGTCTGAAACATTTGAAAAGTTCAAAGAATTTCAGAGTGAAGTGGAGAATCATCGTAACAAGAAAATAAGAGTTTCTACGATATGATCGTAGAGGTAAAATATTTGAGTTAGCGAGTTTGGCCTTCAGTAAAAACAATATGAAATAGTTTCACTACTCACGCCACCTGGAACACCACAGTGTAATGGTGTGTCTGAACGTCATAACCGTACTTTATTAGATATGGTGCAACCGATGATGTCTCTTACCGATCTACCACTATCGCTTTTGGGGTTATGCATTAGAGACAGCTACATTCACGTTAAATAGGGCACCATCTAAATTCGTGGAGATGACACCGTATGAACTATGGTTTGACGAGAAACCTAAGCTGTCATTTCTTTAAGTTTGGGACTGCGATGCTTATGTGAAAAAGTTTCAACATGATAAGCTCGAAACCAAATCGGAGAAGTAAATCTTCATAGGATACCCAAAAGAAACTGTTGGGTACACCTTCTATCACAGATCCGAAGGCAAGGTCTTTGTTGCTAAGAGTGTATCCTTTCTAGAGAAGGAGTTTCTCTCGAAAGATGTGAGTGGGAGGAAAGTAGAACTTGATGAGGTAATTGTACCTTCTCCCGAATTGGAAAGTGGAACATCACAGAAACTAGTTCCAGTGATTCCTACACCAATTAGTGAGGAAGCTAATGATGATGATCATGAAACTTCAGATCAAGTTTCTGCTGAACTTCGTAGATCAACCAGAGTTCGTTCCGCATCAGAGTGGTACGGCAACCCGGTTCTGGAAGTCATGTTACTGGACCATGATGAACCTACGAACTATGAGGAAGCGATGATGAGCCCAGATTCCGCAAAATGGCTTGAGGCCATGAAATCTGAGATGGGATCCATGTATGAGAACAAAGTATGGACTTTGGTTGACTTGCCCGATGATCGGCAAGCCATCGAAAATAAATGGATCATCAAGAGGAAGACTCACGCTGACGGTAATGTTACTGTTTACAAAGCTCGACTTGTTGCGAAAGTTTTTCAACAAGTTCAAGGAGTTGACTACGATGAGACTTTCTCACCCGTAGCGATGCTTAAGTCTGTCCGAATCATGTTAGTAATTGCCGCATTTTATGAAATCTGGCAAATGGGTAACAAAACTGCATTCTTTAATGGATTTATTAAAGAAGACTTGTATATGATGCAATCAGAAGGTTTTGTCAATCCTAAAGGTGCTAACAAAATGTGCAAGCTCCAGCGATCCATCTATGGACTGGTGCAAGCATCTCGGAGTTGGAATATACGCTTTGATAAGTTGATAAAAGCATTTAGATTTATACAGACTTGCGGTGAAGCCTGTATTTACAAGAAGTGAGTGGGAGCACTACAACCTTTCTGATAAGTATATGTGAATGACATATTGTCGATCGGAAATGATGTAGAATTTTCTGGAAAGCATAAAGGAGTGTTTGAAAGGAGTTTTTCAAAGAAAGACCTTGGTGAAGCTGCTTACATATTGGGCATCAAGATCTATAGAGATAGATCAAGACACTTGATAAGACTTTCGATGAGTACATACCTTGATAAGATTTTGAAGTAGTTCAAAATGGATCAGTCAAAGAAGGAGTTCTTGCCTGACTTATAAGGTGTGAAGTTGAGTAAGACTCAAAGCCAGACCACAGAAGAAAAATATAGAGAGAATGAAAGTCATTCCCTATGCCTCAGCCATAGGTTCTATAAAGTATGCCATGCTGTGTACCAAACATGTTGTGTACTTTGCCATGAGTTTGTCAAGGGGGTACAATAGTGATCCAGGAGTATATCACTATACATCGGTCAAAATTATCCTTAGTAACTGGATTACTAAGGAAATGTTTCTCGATTATGGAGATGATAAAGAGTTCGTCGTAAAGGGTTACGCCGATGCAAGCTTTGACACTAAATCCAGATGACTCTAAGTATCAATCTGGATGCGTATTGAAAGTGGGAACAATTATCTAGAGTAGCTCTATGCAGAGCATTGTAGACATAGAAATTTACGAAATACATACGGATCTGAATGTGACAGACCCGTTGACTAAACTTCTCTGACAAGCAAAACATGATCACACCTTATTACTCTTGGGTATTAATCACATAGCTATGTGAACTAGATTATTGACTCTAGTAAACCCTTTGGGTGTTGGTCACATGGCGATGTGAACTATGGGTGTTATTCACATAACGATGTGAACTATCGGTATTAAATCACATGGCGATGTGAGCTAGATTATTGACTCTAGTGCAAGTGGGAGAATGAAGGAAATATGCCCTAGAGGCAATAACAAAGTTGTTATTTATATTTCCTTATATCATGATAAATGTTTATTATTCATGCTAGAATTGTATTAACCGGAAACTTAGTACATGTGTGAATACATAGACAAAACAGAGTGTCCCTAGTATGCCTCTACTAGACTAGCTCATTGATCAAAGATGGTTATGTTTCCTAACCATAGACATGAGTTGTCATTTGATCAACGGGATCACATCATTAGGAGAATGATGTGATGGACAAGACCCATCCGTTAGCTTAGCACTATGATCGTTTAGTTTTACTGCTATTGCTTTCTTCATGACTTATACATGTCCCTATGACTATGAGATTATGCAACTCCCGAATACCGTAGGAACACCTTGTGTGTTATCAAACGTCACAACGTAACTGGGTGATCATAAAGATGCTCTACAGGTGTCTCCGAAAGTGTTCGTGGTGTTGGCATAGATCAAGACTAGGATTTGTCACTCCGAGTGTCGGAGAGGTATCTCTGGGCCCTCTCGGTAATGCACATCATAATAAGCCTTGCAAGCAAAAGACTAATGAGTTAGTCACAAGATGATGTATTACGGAACGAGTAAAGAGACTTGCCGGTAACGAGATTGAACTAGGTATAGAGATACCGACGATCGAATCTCGGGCAAGTAACATACCAATGACAAAAGGAACAACATATGTTGTTATGCGGTTTGACCGATAAACATCTACGTATAATATGTAGGAGCCAATATGAGCATCCAGGTTCCGCTATTGGTTATTGACCGGAGATTATGAGTTTTGATGTACCGAAGGAGTTCGGAGTCCCGGATGAGACCGGGGACATGACGAGGAGTCTCGAAATGGCCGAGACGTAAAGATCGATATATTGGACGACTATATTCGGATATCGGAAAGGTTCCGAGTGATTCGGGTATTTTTCGGAGTATATGGGCCTTATTGGGCCATACGGGAATAGACGAGAAATGCCAAAAGGAAGGAGGCGCGCGCCCCCCCTATGGTCCGAATTGGACAAGGGGTGCATCCCCCTTTTCCTTCTCCCTCTCCACCTCTTTCCTTCTCTCCTACTCTGAAAAGGAAAGGGGAATCCTACTAGGACTTGGGAGTCCTAGTAGGACTCCCCACACTTGGCGCGCCCCCTCTAGGGCCGGCCTCTCCCTTGCTCCTTTATATACGGGGGCAGGGGGCACCCAAAGACACACAAGTTGAATTGTTTTAGCCGTGTGCAGTGCCCCCTCCACAGAAACACACCTCGGTCATACCGTTGCAGTGCTTAGGCGAAGCCCTGCGCCGGTAGATACATCATATCCGTCACTACGCCGTCGTGCTGACGAAACTCTCCCGTGAAGCTCAACTAGATCAAGAGCTCGTGGGACGTCATCAAGCTGAACGTGTGCTGAACGTGGAGGTGCCGTACGTTCGGTGCTTGATCGGTTGGATCGCGAAGAAGTTCGACTACATCAACCGCGTCACTTGACGCTTCCGCTACTGGTCTACGAGGGTACGTAGACACACTCTCCCCCTCGTTGCTATGCATCTAGTAGATAGATCTTGCGTGATCGTAGGAAAATTTTGAAAATACTACGTTCCCCAACAATAAGTTCAAGGCGTTGCAACATATAAGGGCGAAATCATACAAGCTACGCGCGAATTTGGTTGATTTTGGTGGAACTGCACAAAAAGAACAGCTGGTCAGCTGGTTTATTTAGCACGAGGTGCCATGTCAATGTCTGAACTGATGGCAAACCCTGCCCATTCCACAATCGTAGGCATTTGATATTTTGGATGGGAAAACCTTGTCAAATTTTGCTCATTGATTTTAGCAAGAAGACATGCGTTTGATATTTTCGAATGGGACACCCTTTGCTGTCAGCAACTTTGATCCATTTTTCTTTATTCTTTAGTTGTGAAGTAAATATTGGCTCTGACATGTGAATCGTCGAGATGCATAATCATCGATTGTTTTAAATGTTCTCTATGAATTCCCAGGCCTATGTGTTTGACTGCAATGTACAGGAACACTAAAAAGCTGCTCAAAGTCTTTGTACTCATTCTGTTCCATTTTACTTCGCACATTGTGAAAGTGCATACTTTTTTCCATAAGATTGGTCAAAGTAGAGATACTTTGACTGCACACACAACTTGTATGCAGACTAGAATGGACCGGAGGGAGTACATGTGAAACTGCTGCAAACGAGGTGAGCACCCTGGGAATAATGCTAGTACGTATTGTTTTGCATGTTCATCTAATGCCAGTGATACAATAATTCGAACTAATCGAAATAAATTCATTCATACACGGTCGGATTTCATATAAACATGCTGGATTTCATTACATTTCATACATTCTTCAACTAAAAAGGGGTGCGCTGGAGGTATAATTAATTAACCGGAGCTACCCACCTGTGTCTGGCTCAGCCGAACAAAAGCTTCAGTGACTTAACTGCATGTGCAGTTGCATAACTGACATCTGGCCCAGATGCCTGTTGGGCCCACGTGTCAGTCAGCCAACTACACCAGCAGTTAAGAAGAAGGAGCGTCCTTCTCCAACATAGCTCTCCAACTCCACATCGCCGCCAAGAAGCTAACCGGCCGTCAGTGGTCAACCCGCCTAGCTTGTCATATCGATTAGGGCAGTGGTGGCCTTACTTGGACCCGAGCGGCGGCGACCTACGGTGTTCTACTCTTCCACGTTTTCTATGTGGCGCGGCCTCGTTGGCAGCGGGGGGAGGCCTCGGCGAAGCCGGCGATGTCCTCTGTCTAGTTGCCGGCGGGCGGCGCCTCGGCGGAGCGGGGGAAATCCTCCCCTCATTGCCGGCAGGGTGGGGCCTCGGTGGAGCCGGCGGTGTCCTCTGCCTCGTTATTAGTGCCGCGGGGCCTCGGTGGAGCAGGGCCTCGTCGACGCCAGCGGAGCGGGGACTCTTCGGAGCCGGCATTGTCCTCTGCCTCATCCTCGGTCTCGCCAAACAACGCCTCGCCCGCTTCATCGCCCTCTTTGTAGGCGGTTGCAGCCTCCGCCACCCGCATGCGGTACCGCCAGCGCTCGAGGCGGCCCTCGCGGGCGGAGTGGTATGAGTCGAGCAACGCTTCCTGCTCCGCCTGCTCCGCGGCGATCTGCTCCTCCACCTGCAGGTGCTCCTGGAGGAGATGGTGGCTGTAGGCGGCGTCGGCCTGCGCCTCCCATAACTGCTCCTCACGCTTCTGCCTCACCGTGTCCATATATTGGGCATGGGCCTCGCCGATGGTCATGGTGCAATGCACCGGCGAGGATGGCGCGGAGAAGGGGGTTGGCGCCGGATCATCGACTACCATGTTCTCCATTGGGACGTCGTCGTCCTCCGGCTGCCTGCCGGCCAGCCAGTCGGCATCAATGGCTGCCATCTCCTTGTGGTCCGTCGTCCGCCCATCCCGAAGAGCGCTGGAGCGCGAGGAAGCCATGGTGGGCAGTAGTGGTGTGGACAGGAGAATAGGAACGAATGCAGATGACTGCGGCTATGGCCGGCGCAGCAGTTTATATAGCAATGGTGGGCGGCGGAGGGACGGACGTGTGGCGCCGGAATAGCCGCCTCGGCAACCGCGTATCATTAATGTGCGCGGCAAAAGGACGGACGGATGACACTTGTGTCGTTTGAAGGCGGAGCAATTGCATGCACCGGGAAGCGGGGCGGGCGGCGCCGACCGTTTCGGGCGGAAAGCGCGCGCGGCCAAGGGAGGCGGTCTGGGTGGGCCAGGGCAGTCAGACTCGTGCTTGGCAGCGGGTCGGTCCAGCAGCCGGACATGCTGGCTCGCCAGCTACCTCGCTGAGCTGAGCAACGACAATCACACGATGGACGTAGCTTCCGACCAGGAGCCGGCGCCACTGTCCAAGCCGGTTCATGCCGTGTTCACCATAGAGTAGGTGTGGACGCACTTCGACGCCCTAATGGCGGAAGAGCTACCAGCACAGGAGGACCCGTGCTGCAACCTCCGTCTCCTCAACGAGCACCGGTGAACAAGCGAATGACAATGCCATCGCGGACATGTGGCCCTATGATCTTGGCTTCCCGAATGAGTAGCGGGCGCTGTATCAGACCATCCGTAGGGCCCGCGAGGCCCTCTCCGTCGTCCTTCGAGTTGTTGCACTCGCCGTGGTGCCGCCGTCTCGCGTTGTCAACATGGTCAACGGACATGAGGATGAGGAGATGTAATGCCCAGGATGAAACTATACCTCCTACGTGTCGAGGCACGACTTAAAGGTATAAGTCCATCCTAGAATGATCTCAAGTTTGGTAATCTTTGCACATCTCATGTAAAAGAGGGGATTGTAAACATAAATAGTTGGCTTACACTCGCCACGTCACACAAATACAATACATGTCTCAAACATCATACATTAAGAACATCACAACCCTCTAAGGGCAAAATCCAAATGGCAAGATACCAAACATAAATTAAAAACCATAGGTCGGATCGAATCCTAGTAGAAGTCTCCACTACTGAACATCCGGATAACGAACATAGTACCGACTACGCTCCTCGTCGTACTCCCAGTCTAGCTCGGTGCCATCACCTGGATAGCTCACCACTGGACCTGCATCTGGTGTGGTGAAGTAACTGTGAGCCACAGAGGACTCAGCAATCCCGTTCCCGGGTAACAAGACTATTTAAGCCTTGGGAGAGGATAAGGCTGAAGAAAAGAATAAGTGTCTGCAGCAGCAACTAGCAACTAGCTTACGTGAGAGAGAGCGAGAAGAGAAGCCTCGGCCGAGAAGTGATCACGAAGTGATCCTAGCTACAAGCTCAACAAACATAACCCCTCCGTGTTCAACTCCCGAATCCCTATTCGGAAATTGACAGTCATGGTACACACGCCGGTAGTGTATTGAATCATTGTGTCAAGTTATCTACAACCGGATATTAACAAGCTCCCATCTGCCACATAACCGCGGGCACGGCTTTCGAAAGTTCATAACCCTGCAGGGGTGTTCCAACTTGACCCATTACAAGCCCACGATCCGCGGAGTCGCAACTCCAAAGTGGGAAGACCCGAGTATTCTCGGAATCCCGTGCTCAAGATAATCCGAACTAAGGTAAGGCTAATCCAGCAAATCCTCCCGGCGTGCCGACACCCTGATAGTAGCCGCGCGTATCTCGTCTCAGGCCACGACCGGATGAGACGTCCTACAGGTGTATGCCAAATACCTCAGGTTGCCCCAAGGCGGCCCCGCAGTTCGCTCGTTTCGGACCAACACTCATGTGGAGCACTGGCCCGGGGTTGTTGATTAAGAAAAGAGGGTTAATTACTCCCTATGCAAGTTTAGTTTGTTATTAGGCAAATAGTACCAATGTTGGGACTTGCTGGAAAAGACTTAGCGCTTAGCGGTTTATCGAGGGGGTCCCATACACCCCAACCATGTTAGGAACGCATAATCAAGGAACATAACACCGGTTTATACGGTTCCTAACGGCATGAGTGGAACAAAACACCAAGCAAAAGGCTTAGCCTTCCACCCTTGCCAATATATAGATGATTTCATTTAGCAATTATATAGTGTGATATAACCCAACAAAACTTCAACATGAAGCAAGCATCTTCGATCTTCACCTGCAACTAGCAACGCTATAAGAAGGGCTGAGCGAAGCGTACTTAGCCAAGCAACGGTTTGCATAGGTAGGGTGGTTAAAAATGGTAATGGTTACAAGTAGGAGGCTGACATGAAAGACATGGGCATCGAGGGAAAACTATAGAGCGATATTCTAGCAATAGGCAAAGATAGTAATGTTATCGGGGTTCGGTCATCTTGCCTGAAGAGAAGTCGTTCGGATCGTAAGAAGGGTCCTCGTGCTCAACCTCGTTGGTAAACTCGTGCTCGTACTCGTACTCGGTCTCAGCTTCCGGCTCTAAAAAATACAATCACACAAGGCACAAATCAACAAGATGCAATGCGCACTCGAAAATGATGGATGCATGAAGGATGCACACGGAGCACGGAAATTAGCACTCAAGCAAAACACCTCAAAACATGATAACAATAAGATATTATGAATCTACACAGAAAATCAATCAAGTTTCATATAAGACTCGCTGAAATCGGAGCTACGGGCTAAAACTTATGCCCGAAACAAGAAATGAGCGAAAGCTGAAAATTACAGCAACATAGCAACTTCGGAGCACAAAATAATTAAGCTACAGCACTCAAAAATCATGGCAAAGGACATGAACATAAACTAGACATATCCTACAGCAAATAAGTCCAAAGGTGCACCCCCAAAGGAGCCACGGATCAATAGCAATAAGCTTGGACATATTGAACTTGACAATAAAATTCTGACAGCAGAATTTTATTGAAACTTTGGAGCAAAAGTTAAACATGCTACAACCACTCAAATAAGCATGTGAGATCATGAATGGAAAGCCAACAATATATACTACAAGGAACAATCAAGATCCACCCCAAAACTATCATGGTTTGTCCTAGAGCAGCAAGCAAACATGGCATCGGAACGTTACAGATTTCAGACTTAGTGAAAAACCACTAAGTGTCAAAACAGCAGTTTCATCATGGCAGCTAAAAGAGCAAGTTTAAGTCACCTCGATACTAAACATGGCAAGTGGTAAGCACCACATCAAAGTACACATGATGGTGATCCCGAAACATAGAAGCATGCATCATGGAGATAAACACAACGATAGCAACGAGCTCAACAAGATGGCATTTCATAACAAGTGAAATAACATCACAGTCACATGGCACTTTGCAACGATGATAAACATGGCAAGAATAAATCTATCATGCAACCTATCACATACAACATGTAGAGCATGGCAAGACGAACACGTGGACATGTCATTTGCATCATTCGGACAAACGAGCTAAAAGATATCACATGGCAAAGATGGCATAAAAACATCACATAGCAGCAATTATATCAGGATGCACTCTTGCAACGGGAAAACAAGCACCTAGATGATCTCTAACATGCATTACACAAAAAGATAAAACGTACTGCTAATCACCACGAACGTCTGGACATGCTATTTGCGCGAAACAGACAAACACACTAAAAGTTAGAGCAGTTTGAAAAGTGCATCAGAAATTTATTCACAGGGACTTAACAGAAAAAGAGGGGGAAAAACAACCTCAGTTCAACAGAAAAAGCCGGGGCTTCGGCGGATCGGCCCGGCTCGAAGGAAGGGCGGCGGCTGGCAGATGGCCCACCTGGCGTCGGTGGCCGCGGGGCGGAGGAGCGCGGCGCGGCCCGGAGGGAGTGGAGTGGCCCGGCGCGGACGCTTGCGACCTCGGTGGCGGAGTGGGCCAGCCCGCGAAGAGGCGAGGTGGCCGGCGGGGGTCTGGGCCTTGGCCGGCCTGGAGGCGCGCGGAAGGCGAGCGGCCCGCTCGGTGCGGCCTGGCTGGGCGAGCTGCGGGAGGAGGCGGCGATCTCGGCGGCTGGGGCGAAGTGGGCCTCGGGGCTCCGGAGATGAGGGCCCGCGGACTGGAGGCGATGCGGGGTGGACCCGGCGAGTGGCGCGGCGATGCGGTCCCCGGCGGCTGGGCCGCGGGGTGAGGGACGGGCCGCGGTGGCCTTGGACGCCTGGCTCGAAGGAGGCGATGCTCGGGCGAAGTGGTCCAGGCCTCCGAGCCTGGCGATGCGGATGGGGCTTGAGGCGATCGGTCGAGGGAGCGAAGGGGCCGAGGCCTCGAGGCCGTTGACCTCGGCCAATCGATCGACAGATCGATGATCTGCGGCGGCGGCTGGGTTGACGATCGAGGGATCTGGCTGGATCGGCTGGGAACTGCCAAGTGGCTGTGAGGGGGAGGCCAAATCCAGAATTTTAGGGGGGAAGGAGGAGGAAGAAGCTAGAGATGCCCAAAAATAGACCTAGGGGTCTATAAATAGCAGATTTTTAGGGTTAGGGGGGAATGGGTGTTTAGGAGCCCTTCGATCGCGATCCGACGGATCCGATCGCGGGGGAAGTTTAGATGGGCCTAGGAGAGGGTAGTGACTGCTGTGGGGGTGTTTTAGGGCCACAAAGTGGAGGCACTTTGGACCCACACGAATAACTGTTGGGATAGCAAACGGAGTCCAAACGCGACGAGATTTGAGAGGCGGGTTACACACAACAAAACAACAACACACGACAAGTCTCGCGGCACACCGGTAACGTTACACGCCCCAAACACCAAAGTAGGCCTACGGAACACCACAGACACGTGAGGCAGCTCCGGAACGCGAAACGGACAACGGGAAGGAACGCGTGGAACCGGATGCAACCGACAACACAAATGCAATGTGATGCACATGTCTACATGATATGAATGAATGCCACACACGCACACAACAAAACGACGAAAACCCGAAAGACAAAGAACCCGGAAAGGAAATAGATGAAGCCGGAGATATATTATATACCCAAAAGGGAAAGTATTACATCCGGGGCATTACAAACTCTCCTCTACTACAAAAAGATCTCGTCCCGAGATCTAGGACTGGAAAAAGGAAGGGTACTCGGAACGAAGATGATCTTCTCGTTCCCACGTAGCTTCTCGGTCGGTGTGATGTGACCACTTGACTTTCAAGAATTTGATGGACTTGTTGCGGGTCTTGCGTTCGGTTTCTTCGAGAATAGCAACGGGATGCTCTCGGTAAGACAGGTCTTGTTGAAGATCAATCTCTTCAAACGGAATCATGCACTCAGGTGCCTTGAAGCATTTGCGGAGTTGAAAAACATGGAAGACATCATGAACATTGGCGAAGTTGGGAGGGAGCTCAAGTTGATAGGCTAGATCGCCTCTCTTGCCAAGAATCTTGAAAGGCCCGACGTATCTAGGAGCAAGCTTTCCTTTGATACCGAATCTTTGGGTGCCTTTCATCGGAGACACACGGAGATAAACATGATCATCAATGTTGAATGCCAAATCACGATGCTTGCCGTCATAGTAGCTCTTTTGACGTGACTGAGCGGCCTTGAGATTCTCACGTATGACTTTGCACATTTCTTCGGCTTCTGAGATCAAGTCATTGCCAAGAAGTTGACGTTCGCCTGTTTCAGACCAGTTGAGAGGGGTACGACACTTTCTGCCATATAGGATTTCAAACGGAGCTTTGCCTGCACTTGCTTGAAAGCTGTTGTTGTGAGAGAACTCGGCAAATGGAAGGCAGTCTTCCCATTTCATGCCGAAAGATATGACATAAGCTCTGAGCATATCTTCTAGAATCTGATTCACACGCTCGACTTGACCACTAGTCTGAGGGTGAAAAGCAGTGCTGAACCTGATCTTAGTGCCCATGGCGGACTGAAAGGAGTCCCAGAACCTGCATGTGAACAAACTTCCACGGTCTGAGGATATAACTTGAGGAATGCCATGTAAGGACACAATTCTGGAAGTGTACATCTCTGCCAATTGAGATGCATTGATTGATTCTTTGACTGGCAGGAAGTGAGCGACTTTGGTAAGCTTGTCAATCACCACAAAGATAGCATCATTTCCTCGCTTGGACTTAGGAAAGCCAGTGACGAAGTCCATTTCAATGTGGTCGAACTTCCACTCGAGGATAGGAAGAGGTTGGAGAAGACCGGCTGGACGTTGATGTTCTGCTTTCACTCTTCTGCAAACATCACATTCATTCACGAATTGGGCAATTTCCCTTTTCATGCGTGTCCACCAGTAAGATTGCTTGAGGTCTTGATACATCTTGGAACTGCCAGGATGAATGGAAAGGAGAGAATCGTGTGCTTCTTCCATTATGAGCTTCCTGAGATCACCTTTGGGAACAACGAGTCTGTCCTCGAAGAACAAGGTATCTCTCTCATCAACACGGAAGCACTTATATTTCGGAATGCCCTTAGCAATAGCATGTTTCACCTTCTTCACCATGGTATCACTAGGTTGGGCCTCACGGACTTGATCTTCCAAGGTAGGAGCAATTTGAAGATTTGCAAGAAAACCCTGCGGAACAACTTGAAGGTTGAGCTTCCTGAAAGCTTCACAAAGCTCAGGCTGGTACGGCTTGATAAGAAGGCTGTTGCAATATGCCTTTCTGCTCAAAGCATCTGCAATCACATTCGCCTTGCCAGGAGTGTATTCAATGCTGGGATCATACTCTTGGATCATTTCAACCCAACGAGTCTGGCGGAGGTTCAGATTAGGCTGTGTGAAGATGTACTTCAAGCTCTTGTGATCGGTGAAGATGTCGACTTTTCTACCCAACAACAGATGTCTCCACGTAATCAAAGCATGTACCACAGCTGCTAGCTCGAGATCATGTGTGGGATAGTTCTTCTCACTTGGCTTGAGCTGCCGAGAAGTGTATGCCACAATTCTCTTATCTTGCATAAGCACACCACCAAGTCCTTGAAGAGAAGCATCACAGAATACTTCATAGGGCTTGGATTCATCTGGAGGAGTCAGAACTGGAGCAGAGACGAGCTTTTCTTTGAGAGTTTTGAATGCCACTTCACACTCTGGAGACCAAAAGTATTTGACATTCTTCTGAAGCAAGTTTGAAAGAGGCTTGGCAATCTTGGAGAAGTTCTCAACGAACCTTCTGCAATAGCTGGCAAGACCCAGAAAACTGCGGAGCTGCTTGACGTTCTGAGGAGCTTCCCAGTTGACAATTGCTTCAACTTTCTCGGGATTAACCACAATACCGTCAGCTGAGATGATATGGCCCAGGTACAAAACCTTATCGAGCCAAAACTCACACTTGGAGAACTTGGCATAGAACTTATGCTCTCGGAGTCGATCAAGAACCAGACGTAAGTGCTTTTCGTGATCTTCTTCATTCTTGGAAAACACCAGAATATCATCCAGATACACAAGCACAAACTCGCCAGTATAGGGGTTGAAGATGTAGTGCATCATCCTCGAAAAGGTAGGAGGAGCATTGGCGAGACCAAAAGACATGACGGTATACTCGTATGAACCGTAGCTCGTTCTGAAGGCCGTCTTGGGAATGTCTTCCTCGCGAATGCGAATTTGATGATAGCCCATTTGGAGGTCAAGCTTAGAGAACACTTTAGCTCCTTTGAGCTGCTCAAAGAGTTCATTGATGTTGGGGAGCGGATATTTGTTCTTAATCGTCTTCTTGTTCAATGGCCGGTAATCAACGCATAGACGCTCCGTGCCATCTTTCTTCTTGACAAATAAGACACCACAGCCCCAAGGAGACGTACTAGGCCTGATGAGACCCATACTCTCCTGTTTATCAAGCTGCTTCTTCAATTCCTTCAATTCATCCGGAGAGAGCTTGTACGGACGCCGGCATGCTGGCTCAGTACCCGGCTCGAGTTCAATAATGAATTCCACCTGACGGTGTGGAGGCATGCCTGGAAGTTCTTCAGGAAAGACGTCTTGATATTCGTTCACCACCGGAATTTGAGATATGGCATTAATTTCGCCCTTATCATTGAGAGAGAAAAGCCTGATAGTGTTATCCCTGGAGGCAAAGATAATCACATCTTCATCAGGATGAGTCATCTTGACTTCCTTCTGTGCACAATCAATGTGAGCATCATGCTGAGAAAGCCAATCCATTCCGAGGATGAGGTCGATGTCAGAATTACCAAGAACCACCGGATTAGCCAGAAATCGATAATCACCCATGCGAATAGAAACATCCGGAGCATATAATCTAGAAGTCATGCATCTGCCCGGAGAAATCACTTGCAACTCCTTTGGCAAGGCCATGGTGCCCACATTATACTTGGATGCAAATGGGAATGACATGAAGGAATGTGAAGCACCCGAATCAAATAACACTTTAGAAGGAAAAGAGTTCACTGGAAGGTTACCCAAAATGACATCAGAAGAATTCTCCGCTTGTGCTGCATTCATCAGATTGACCCTTGCTGCCTTTGGATCATGCCTGACAATAGCTGAACTCACAGGTGGAGGAGGTGGAAGACGCTTTGGGTTCGGACATCTGTTGGCATAGTGACCCTTATGGCCACACTTGTTGCACACCACTTCTGAGAGAGGATGGAAATGAGAACCACTTGACTTGGAGCCTTGAGACTGAAACTGGTTCTTCGACTTGTTGTTCGGGTTGGGTGGGTGGGAGAAACCACGTCCACCGGAGTTCTTGTTGTTGGAGTTATTGGAGTTGTTGGAGTTGTTGTAAGGAGCTCGAATCACTGGAGGAGGAGGAAGCCAGAATTTCTGCTGCTTCAAGACCATCTGAGACGATGAGGAAGAGTGAACGGCATCTCAAATTCTCTTTTTAGAAGCCTCCATCTTAAGCTGAGCTGCCTCTTGTTTCAAAGCCATGTTATAGAATTTGTCGAATTCATCCGGCTCGAACAAGGTGAGAGCAAGTTGAAGTTCATCTTTGAGACCTCCACGGAACTGGTAGATTTTGCTCTTGGCATCAGGAATGTCTTG
Source organism: Secale cereale (assembly GCA_902687465.1). Taxonomy (NCBI): domain Eukaryota; kingdom Viridiplantae; phylum Streptophyta; class Magnoliopsida; order Poales; family Poaceae; genus Secale; species Secale cereale. The sequence goes on along the minus strand of LR738711.1, from coordinate 236,002,561 downwards.
CTTAGCATAGCGGGCGAGGTTTTGGAACTTGACATTATACTGATAGACTGTCATAGAGCCCTACTTCAGGTTGCGGAATTGCTCACGCATGCCCTCGATGACACTTGTTGGAATATGGTGCGAGCAAAAGTCCTTGCAGAAATTCTCCCAAGAGATCACCTGACCTGGCCTGGAGTCTTTGTACTGCTGCCACCAGTCAGCTGCTTGGTCTTTGAGTTGGAAGGCTGCAAACTTCACATAATCCTCTTCTCTTACGTTACTGCACTCAAAATGCTTCTTTATGTCGGTTAACCAATCTTCAGCATCAAGAGGGTCGACACAGTAACTGAAAGCTTTTGGATTATTGGCCAAGAACTAGTTGAGAGTAGCATGGTGCTGCTGGTTGAAGAAGTTGCCTTGATTCCCTAGAACACCCTGATTAGCTTGATTAGCTTGCATCTGCTGCATCATCTGCATCAACATCTGAGCGTTCTGAGCTGTAGTCTGCATAATCGCTCTCCAAGCCTTAGACGGAGGAGGAGGGGAAGGAGGACGATCTGGGACCTCTTCACCCTCTGGGTTAGCGTTGGGAACCCTTTTCGGAGCCATCCTGAAAGAGATGACCACGAATCAGCAATTGATTGACAGAAGGTATAAGCTGAATCAATGGAATGAATTGCAACAAGTCTTCACAATAATCATTCGAACAATAGGAACGAATGAAATCATTTGAACAAGAGGAACGAATGAAATTCTCAGTTAAATGATAACATCAATCTTCACGAGAAGCCACATAGGGGACAAAAGGAAAATAAGAAAACCAACAAGGTACAGATGGAACAAACACAAGATAGGAGCTTCGTTCTAACATCTTTGTGCTGAAAGCATATGAACGCGTTACGAAAAGGTTTTGCAATCCCCAGATCAGCATAGCCAAGGACCCTTTAAGATGCAACTCCTGATAGTAACATCGGTCATAAACCACTTCACTCAATGTAGAACCCCGAACTCGCTAACCTGCATTCGTTGGAAGAATGCCTACGATCTACTGGATAAACCCACCTATTAACTTCCGAAAGATTCCAGTTATGCAATCAGGTGTTGGGGATACACGGGAAGCACCGCGCAATCAACTCTAAACCTACATCCAGGTGTATCCATCCTTCAACACATAACCAGTCTTTCTCGGAAACTGTGTACCTCGGACCTTCGAAAAGCATCCACTATAACAAGCTATGGCAATACTCCCGAACTACCTCCCCAGTACTGGGTGATGTCGGGGTTATCTTGCCACTGGCCGTATAGGAGAGATTTTCGATGTCGGCCGTCTTAAGTATTTAGTACTGCCGCGATATGCTTGTGACGACAATACCCCGAAGCTCAACTCCCCGGGACACTGCCACAACCCCTAATGTCAGGAGGCATCGAGAACAATATTCTCGTCACAAGAACATCGAAACAATCCCAGAATACTTGCGAGATTCCTAAAAAAAATTTGGTGCAATTTTTGAAAGTAGGAGAGACAAGAGTAGTCGTCAGGAGTCCTCACCAGAGAGAAAGGGGATGAGAAGCAAAGAAATCCTACTCTCCGATATAATATATAGGACTCAAAATGTTTTCAGTGTGTGCCTAGACTCGACCGTCAACGATTCGATCAAACAATGGGGGCTCCTAGGTCGGAGAAGACTCTGAATACCAACTTGTAATGCCCAGGATGGAACTATACCTCCTACGTGTCGAGGCACGACTTAAAGGTATAAGTCCATCCTAGAATGATCTCAAGTTTGGTAATCTTTGCACATCTCATGTAAAAGAGGGGATTGTAAACATAAATAGTTGGCTTACACTCGCCACGTCACACAAATACAATACATGTCTCAAACATCATACATTAAGAACATCACAACCATCTAAGGGCAAAATCCAAATGGCAAGATACCAAACATAAATTAAAAACCACAGGTCGGATCGAATCCTAGTAGAAGTCTCCACTACTGAACATCCGGATAACGAACATAGTATCGACTACGCTCCTCGTCGTACTCCCAGTCTAGCTCGGTGCCATCACCTGGATAGCTCACCACTGGACATGCATCTGGTGTGGTGAAGTAACTGTGAGCCACAGAGGACTCAGCAATCCCGTTCCCGGGTAACAAGACTATTTAAGCCTTGGGAGAGGATAAGGCTGAAGAAAAGAATAAGTGTCTGCAGCAGCAACTAGCAACTAGCTTACGTGAGAGAGAGCGAGAAGAGAAGCCTCGGCCGAGAAGTGATCACGAAGTGATCCTAGCTACAAGCTCAACAAACATAACCCCTCCGTGTTCAACTCCCGAATCCCTATTCGGAAATTGACAGTCACGGTACACACGCTGGTAGTGTATTGAATCATTGTGTCAAGTTATCTACAACCGGATATTAACAAGCTCCCATCTGCCACATAACCGCGGGCACAACTTTCGAAAGTTCATAATCCTACAGGGGTGTTCCAACTTGACCCATTACAAGCCCACGATCCGCGGAGTCGCTACTCCAAAGTGGGAAGACCCGAGTATTCTCGGAATCCCGTGCTCAAGATAATCCGAACTAAGGTAAGGCTAATCCAGCAAATCCTCCCGGCGTGCCGACACCCTGATAGTAGCCGCGCGTATCTCGTCTCAGGCCACGACCGGATGAGACGTCCTACAGGTGTATGCCAAATACCTCAGGTTGCCCCAAGGCGGCCCCGTAGTCCGCTCGTTTCGGACCAACACTCATGTGGAGCACTGGCCCGGGGTTGTTGATTAAGAAAAGAGGGTTAATTACTCCCTATGCAAGTTTAGTTTGTTATTAGGCAAATAGTACCAATGTTGGGACTTGCTGGAAAAGACTTAGCGCTTAGCGGTTTATCGAGGGGGTCCCATACACCCCAACCGTGTTAGGAACGCATAATCAAGGAACATAACACCGGTTTATACGGTTCCTAACGGCATGAGTGGAACAAAACACCAAGCAAAAGGCTTAGCCTTCCACCCTTGCCAATATATAGATGATTTCATTTAGCAATTATATAGTGTGATATAACCCAACAGAACTTCAACATGAAGCAAGCATCTTCGATCTTCACCTGCAACTAGCAACTCTATAAGAAGGGCTGAGCGAAGCGTACTTAGCCAAGCAACGGTTTGCATAGGTAGGGTGGTTAAACATGGTAATGGTAACAAGTAGGAGGCTGACATGAAAGACATGGGCATCGAGGCAAAACTATAGAGCGATATTCTAGCAATAGGCAAAGATAGTAATGTTATCGGGGTTCGGTCATCTTGCCTGAAGAGAAGTCGTTCGGATCGTAAGAAGGGTCCTCGTGCTCAACCTCGTTGGTAACCTCGTGCTCGTACTCGTACTCGGTCTCAGCTTCCGGCTCTAAACAATACAATCACACAAGGCACAAATCAACAAGATGCAATGCGCACTCGAAAATGATGGATGCATGATGGATGCACTAAGGATGCACACGGAGCACGGAAATTAGCACTCAAGCAAAACACCTCAAAACATGATAACAATAAGATATTATGAATCTACACAGAAAATCAATCAAGTTTCATATAAGACTCGCTGAAATCGGAGCTACGGGCTAAAAGTTATGCCCGAAACAAGAAATGAGCGAAAGCTGAAAATTACAGCAACATAGCAACTTCGGAGCACAAAATAATTAAGCTACAGCACTCTAACATCATGGCAAAGGACATGAACATAAACTATACATATCCTACAGCAAATAAGTCCAAAGGTGCACCCCCAAAGGAGCCACGGATCAATAGCAATAAGCTTGGACATATTGAACTTGACAATAAAATTCTGACAGCAGAATTTTATTGAAACTTTGGAGCAAAAGTTAAACATGCTATAGCCACTCAAATAAGCAAGTGAGATCATGAATGGAAAGCCAACAATATATACTACAAGGAACAATCAAGATCCACCCTAAAACTATCATGGTTTGTCCTAGAGCAGCAAGCAAACATGGCATCGGAACGTTACAGATTTCAGACTTAGTGAAAAACCACTAAGTGTCAAAACAGCAGTTTCTTCATGGCATCTAAAAGAGCAAGTTTAAGTCACCTCGAAACTAAACATGGCAAGTGGTAAGCACCACATCAAAGTACACATGATGGTGATCCCGAAACATACAAGCATGCATCATGGAGATAAACACAACGATAACAACGAGCTCAACAAGATGGCATTTCATAACAAGTGAAATAACATTACAGCCACATGGCACTTTGCAACGATGATAAACATGGCAAGAATATATCTATCATGCAACCTATCACATACAACATGTAGAGCATGGCAAGACGAACACGTGGACATGTCATTTGCATCATTCGGACAAACGAGCTAAAAGATATCACATGGCAAAGATGGCATAAAAACATCATATAGCAGCAATTATATCGGGATGCACTCTTGCAACAGGAAAACAAGCACCTAGATGATCTCTAACATGCATGACACAAAAAGATAAAACGTAGTGCTAATCACCACGAACGTCTGGACATGCTATTTGCGCGAAACGGACAAACACACTAAAAGTTAGAGCAGTTTGAAAAGTGCATCAGAAATTTATTCACAGGGACTTAACAGAAAAAGAGGGGGAATAACAACCTCAGTTCAACAGAAAAAACAACGCGGCCTGGGGCTTCGACGGATCGGCCCGGCTCGAAGGAAGGGCGGCGGCTGGCTGACGGCCCACTTGGCGTCGGTGGCCGCGGGGCGGAGGAGCGCGGCGCGGCCCGGAGGGAGTGGAGTGGGCCGGCGCGGACGCTTGCGACCTCGGTGGCGGAGTGGGCCAGCCCGCGAAGAGGCAAGGTGGCCGGCGGGGGTCTAGGCCTTGGCCGGCCTGGAGGCGCGAGGAAGGCGAGCGGCCCGCTCGGTGCGGCCTGGCTGGGCGAGCTGCGGGAGGAGGCGGCGATCTCGGCGGCTGGGGCGAAGTGGGCCTCGGGGCTCCGGAGATGAGGGCCCGCGGACTGGAGGCGATGCGGGGTGGACCAGGCGAGTGGCGCGGCGATGCGGTCCCCGGCGGCTGGGCCGCGGGGTGAGGGACGGGCCGCGGTGGCCTTGGACGCCTGGCTCGAAGGAGGCGATGCTCGGGCGAAGTGGTCCAGGCCTCCGAGCCTGGCGATGCAGATGGGGCTCGAGGCGATCGGTCGAGGGAGCGAAGGGGCCGAGGCCTCGAGGCCGTTGACCTCGGCCGATCGATCGACAGATCGATGATCTGCGGCGGCGGCTGGGTTGACGATCGAGGGATCTGGCTGGATCGGCTGGGAACTGCCAAGTGGCTGTGAGGGGGAGGCCAGATCCAGAATTTTAGGGGGGAAGGAGGAGGAAGAAGCTAGAGATGCCCAAAAATAGACCTAGGGGTCTATAAATAGCAGATTTTTAGGGTTAGGGGGGAATGGGTGTTTAGGAGCCCTCCGATCGCGATCCGACGGATCCGATCGCGGGGGAAGTTTAGATGGGCCTAGGAGAGGGTAGTGACTGCTGTGGGGGTGTTTTAGGGCCACAAAGTGGAGGCACTTTGGACCCACACGAATAACTGTTGGGATAGCAAACGGAGTCCAAACGCGACGAGATTTGAGAGGCGGGTTACACACAACAAAACAACAACACACGACAAGTCTCGCGGCACACCGGTAACGTTACACGCCCCAAACACCAAAGTAGGCCTACGGAACACCACGGACACGTGAGGCAGCTCCGGAACGCGAAACGGACAACGGGAAGGAACGCGTGGAACCGGATGCAACCGACAACACAAATGCAATGCGATGCACATTACTACATGATATGAATGAATGCCACACACGCACACAACAAAACGACGAAAACCCGAAAGACAAAGAACCCGGAAAGGAAATAGATGAAGCCGGAGATATATTATATACCCAAAAGGGAAAGTATTACATCCGGGGCATTACAGGAGATGACTTTACTTGGAGAGGATGACAGTGGGGACCCACCAGGGCCATAGCCGCACGTACGCAAGTGCCTCCTTATTAGTATATAAAATTGCATTTTTTTTGCCTCCTCCTGGTTTCCAGACATCACGGTCCCACACCATTGTCAACCTATGTAGTCAATAAATGAGAGAATTACACAACAAGAGGCCAACAGCTAGGACCAAGCAGCTCGAGCAGTATTTGTGTTTTTGAGGTGTGAGCACTGCAGAGTTTTTCTTGAGCGATGTTTAGCCTAGATATTAATTTTTCTCCTCTGAACAACAACAAAAACATTGTTGCAGCTATTAACTAGGCGGGCTGTGGCCCGTCTAGCCCAGGCCAGATATCCAGCCCAGATATTATTATTTTTCAAGCTGAAAATGGCTAGCCCAACTATACTTTTTTTAGGAATACCCAGGCAAGGTCAAGTTGTTATTCTCCGCCCCACTGGGCTGCAAATCTTTCCTAGGAGGGATGCATCTATTTATATATAAAAAGTACTTGACGGGGTCACCAGAATAAAGATGATTATCTTCTAAAATCTCAGAATAATTAGAAATATCCGGCCTTTAATTCAGTGTCACCACAAAGCACGGCCATTAGATCTTCATAAACGAGGTGGGTCCATACCGTGCAATGATGACTTCACGCTCAATTTCACGATCCCAACCAGAAGATCAGAAAAATAGACACGCATACAAGATGGGCCATCACATGCATAATAGGTTAGAAAATCACACTAGAGGTCATAAAAATGCATTGGCATACAAGTTGGAAGTTGGGCCATTACACACGTACAGGATGGACCATGCCATGATCGATGATGCCACCCTAGGAAAAAAAGGTCCAATGTCCCAAAACAAATCCAAACCATGTCTCTCTGTTTCTAAAAAAAAATCCAAACTACCATGTCTCCCCGTTCCTAAACAAACTAGCATAACTCTCCAAACTGAATATCTGTCCAGCGTCATCGTACAGACGTGAGAAACTCAGCCATCCATATAAGACCTTCCCCACGACCTCAAAGGTTCATTGTCCTATATAGATTTTAGGGTACACCTTCTACATCATCTTCCTCCCACATCATCTTCCTTTGGCATCAATCTTCCTTTGGCGACCCAAACTTCGAGGTCAACAACCTCTAGCCAGTGGCACTTCAGACTTGTCTTCCTCCAGTGGCCCAAGGACAGCACCGTCCAGCAATCAGACAACATCAAGGAAGTTCCACCTGCACAAAATTATATATCAGACCTATTAATGGATCGATAATGGTTAAATTATGTTCTAGGCAGGCCCGATCTAAAAATATTTGTCATGTTACCTCAGAAGATTGATTATGAAGAATCCTGTAGGTGTGTTCCTATCTTATTGGTGTCAGGTTCATATTTTTACTCATGTACAGAAGGCTAATGCCATGGGTGTTGAACTGTTGATATACTATAGAAGTCTAGAATCATACTACAACTATAACAGAAACAAGTGAGATTGTTTGCTGCGATATAGAGAAAAATTATAGATCAGACCTATTAAATAATGGTCCAATTATGCTCTAGGCGGTACTCATCTAAAGAAAGTTGCCATGTTACCTCAGAAGGTTGATTATGTAGAATCCTATAGGCGTGGGTTCTTGTCTTAATGGTGTTAGGTTCATACTCCCTCCGTCCCAAAATACTTGTCATCAAAATGGACAAAAGGAGATGTATCTAGAATCAAAATACATCTAGATACATCCCCTTTTATTCGTTTTGATGACAAGTTTTTCCGGACGGAGGGAGTACTTTTTACTCATCTACAGAAGGCTAATGCCACCTTCATTGTCTGGAATCATACTACACGAAGGATATGAAAGACCTAATATTGTTGATCGAGTGTTCCCCATAAAGATCAAGGAGTTCATGAGAGACATAAGAGAGGGAATACTTCGGAAAAACACTTGCAGCTAATATATAATACTAACTTTATAAAACATCTTATTTAATTGCCTATACCAAAATAACTAACTGTTATTTTATAAAATTGCAGTTATCTACACAATAGAGTTCCAAAAAAGGGGCCTCCCACATGCCCACATAGTCATATTCCTCGACAAAAAAGAAAAGCACAAATATCCCGAACCATCAGAGGTAGATAGAGTAACTTGCGCAGAGATACCAGACAAGGAAATTGACCCGGAAGGATATGCAGCTGTGGAAAACTACATGACGCGCAGGCCATGTGGTGCAGCCAACACAAAGTCACCATGCATGGTCGACAACAAATGCATAAAAAATTCCCAAAAAAATACAACACCAATACCACTGTCGATGAAGATGGATACCCAGTATATAGAAGACGAGACGATGGAAGATACATACAAAAAGAGGAAGTAAAGTTGGACAACACATATGTAGTCCCATACAACAGAAATTTGCTGGTGAAATATCAAGCACATATAAATGTCGAGGTGTGCAACAAATCTTTATCCATAAAATACCTTTTTACATACATAAATAAAGGTGATGATCAAGCAACAACACTAATAGAAAACGATGACATAAAGAGGTACCTAGAATACACATATAGAACAGGGAACGATGTGTGTTGGAGAATATTTCGATCGAAATGCACTTCAGAGATCCCTTTGTCGAAAGGTTGCCTTTTCACCTGGAAAATGAGCAACAAGTTATTTTCTCAGATTCTACAGATTTAACCAAGATCGTAAGGAAAGGAAGAGTAGGTATCACTAAATTTACACATTGGATGGATACAAACATGATGTGTGAAGAAGCTAGAGAATTAACATATGCAGAATTTCCATCTAAATTGGTGTGGAAAAAGAAAGAGACAAAGTGGAGCAAAAGGAAGAAAGGAAGATCAGTTTGAAGGATATATTATGCCCATCCAGCAAGAGGACAAAAATAGTACATGAGAATGCTACTTAATGTCAAGAAAGGATGCACACGTTTCGAAGACAGAAGAACTGTAAATGGAGTTGTCCATGCATCATACAAATCTGCTTGTGAAGCACTAGGATTTCTTGATGATGACAAAGACTGGCTTCAGTGCATCCATGAGGCATCAAATTGGGTGGCTGGAAACTAGCTAACACAGCTATTCACAACAATTTTAAGCCACTACGAAGTCACAAACCCAAAACAACTATGGGAATCATGCTCGGAAGTACTAAGCGAAGACATGGAGTACAGACAGAGAAAAGTCTTGAACTATCCTACACTATGCCTCATAGCATCACAGAAGCAAAGGACACGCCTTAGTGGAAATAGAGAAGCTCATGAGACAAGCTAGAAAGACACTTAAGGAATACCCCAGAACAGAACTTCCTTATTCTTCAGAAATAAAGGAACTTGGAAACAAGATACTCAATGAAGAAGTTAATTACAACAAAGAGCAGCAAAAAGAAGAGCATTTGAAGATCTTTGGTACTCTCAACTATGAACGATTTCTTGCATTTGACCCGATAATAAAATCTATTGAGAGAGATTTGGGAAGAAAAAAATTGTGGACGCAATTGTTGGACAGGTAAGACATACCTATGGAAGGCGATCACAACAAAGTTGCGTTCTCAAGGCAATATAGTACTAGCAGTGGCATCATGTGGTATTGCAGCGCTGCTTCTACAAGGAGGGAGAACGGCACACTCGAGGTTCCACATCCCACCAGTCCTTACAGAAGAGTCAACACGTGACATCAAACAAGGATCACACTTGGCAGACCTACTAAAAAGGACATCACTAATACTATGGGATGAAGCTCCAATGGCAAACAAGATATGTTTTAAGGCGCTATATAGGACTCTAAGGAATATATTAAGACATAAAAATGTGAACAGCAGCGAGAGACCATTCGTTGGCATGACAATGGTTCCAGGAGGGGACTTCCCCCAGATCCTTCCTGTTATACCAAAGGGAAGAAGACACAACATAGTAAGTGAATCCATTAAAAGATCTCATCTTTGGAAGAACTTTCATGTAATGAAGCTAACAAAGAACATCCGGCTGGAATGGACAACAAATGATGAACCACGGAAACAAAGGGTAGCAGAATTTGCAGAGTGGATTCTCAATATCGCTGATGGAAAAAATACATCATCAGAAGGTGAGGAATTGATAAAAAAAATGACATACTGCTCGAGAAAGGAAATGATCCAAAAAAGAACAATTGTGGAGAGCATATATCCCAATTTGTAGGAGAGCTATCGCCAACAAGAATACTTAGAAGAAAGAGCAATATTATGTCCAAGAAATGAAACAGTTCGCGATATAAATGAGTATATAATGGATCAGATACAAGGTGAAGATAAAACTTATATATGTTGTGACATAGTATGCAAAGCAACTACCTTAAATGCAGAAACATAATTATTATATCCAACGGAATTCTTGAACAACTTACCATTTCCTAGAATCCCAAATCACGAGCTGAAATTAAAACTTGGCATACCTGTGATGCTACTACGTAATATCAACCAAAGTGCTGGGTTATGCAACGGTACGAGGATGATGATTATTCAGCTTGGAAGAAGATTCATCGAAGCACAGATGATAACTGGCACACATGTGGCAGAAAAGGTATATATTCCAACAATAGTCATGTCACAAACTGAATTAGTGTGACCATTTGTTCTAAAAAGGAGAGAAATATCCTATATCAGTTTGCTTTGCTATGACTATCACCAAGAGCCAGGGCCAATCTCTAATCAATGTAGGACTATATCTACCTAAATAAGTTTTCACATATGGACAATTATACATAGCCTTATCAAGAGTAGCGAAAAGGGAGAGACTGCAGGTAACAGTAGATGATGAAGATAACAATGAGGATGATGAGGTCAAGAACATAGTATATACAGAAATCTTCTAAAGGTATGGACAAAATAACAGAACTTCAGCATGATGTTTTCTTTCACTAGATGAGACGACATCACTATTATGTAAGAATTACATTTACAGGAACTTACTACACTGCAAAATCTATTACAAATAAAGTCCGACTTAACTATGCTAACATGATATGGCATGTCAAATATGGTGTACTACCCTGCCAAAGTAATGCAAACATGCATCAACTGGAGGAAATACTACATCACTACCAAACATCAAAAATATACATTATGTGATACTTGATTCTATAAGCTTATTATTTAATTAAAAGCAACAATGAAAGCATCGGACGTTGTTATATTGCAAATGTACAATGCTATAAGAACTTTTTTTCATATTCAGCTATTATCTATTAAATTTTGTACGCGAAATATTGCAAAAATGCATCAATAATTGGAAATAGTTCATTACTACCAAACATCGACAACATATATTATCTGATGTTTTATTCAACGAGCTTAGTATTTCTTGCAAACCGATAGTGAAAGAATGGGAAAATTATTATAACTCATATGTACAACGCAATCAGACCGGTTTTCATATTCAATTATTATATATTCATTCTTCTCTCCGAAATATTTCAACTATAGATAATCGCAACTGTACTAATTGTTTCTTAAGTTCGTTGAATATTAATAAAATAAGGGTAAGGGGCCTAACACTGCTGATGCGTGTCCCAAGCACGAAAAAAAGTGGAGGGGGCCATAAACAAATTAACACTACACCTCACATTTTGGATGTAATAACGACTTGTATTATGGGATGGAGGGAGTATTTCTGATTCACAGCTTACTATCATAACAGCCGGTTTATTCTCATAACATTATGACAATAATATTCTCATAACACTTCCGAACTGCTTTGTTTTACTGCATTGGAAAGCTATGCGCACTGCACAAATACTGCAACAGAACCTCATGTTTGAAAAAACTGTACGTGTTGTTTTTTCGGTACTTTTTTTGCTCTAGTTTTTTAACCGTTTATCGGAATTATGCGTGTAAAATACCGTTGAAAAGCTATGGAGTAGACGCAACTTCGCCATGTTGAACACTTTTCAAAATTCTTCATAATTTAAGAGCAGTTTCGAAAATCGTGCGGCTCACAACGAATGGCAGCAAGCGTTTTTTTACTTTTTTTTCTAAATCGCTCGTCGAAATGAAACGTATGATACACCGTTGGAAAGGTATCGTCGGCGCACATCTTTTTCATATCTATTATTTTCTCTAATTCGCTATGGTTTAAGAGCAGTTTTGAATTTACTAAATCACGGAATTGTGTTTTTCGAATTTTTTCAAATTTTCGGTACTGTTTTCACTCCAGTTTTCTAACCGTTTGTCGAAACAAGGCGTGTAATATACCGTTGAAAACTACGAACGAGACGCAACTTTCATATGTTGAAATATTTTTGAGATTCTTTACGGCTTTTAGTTAATTTGAAAATCGTGCGGCTGACTATGAAGGGCAGTGGCCGTTTTTCGTCAAATTTTTACAAAACGTTGGTCAAAATGATCCAAATGGTACACCGTTGCAAAGATATCGTCGAGACGCTACTTTTTCATGTAGAACACCGCCTCTAATTCATTACGGTTTAAAAATAGTTTTGAAATTACAAAAACGCGAAAACTCTGTTTTTCGCGACACCCAAATCGACGCGTTTTTTGCGCTTCCGAACTGCATGTTACTGCAACACAGAGACCAGTGAACTGCATGTTTGAAAAAACTATACGTGTTGTTTTTTTGGTACCTTTTTTGTTCTAGTTTTTTAATCGTTTATCGGAATTATGCGTGTAATATAACGTTGAAAAGCTATGGAGTAGACGCAACTTCACCATGTTGAACACTTTTCGAGATTCCGCACGGTTTAAGAGCAGTTTTGAAAACGGTGAACTGCATGTTTGAAAAAACTGTACATGTTGTTTTTTCGGTACCTTTTTTGCTCTAGTTTTTTAACCGTTTATCGTAATTATGCGTGTAATATACCATTGAAAAACTATGGAGTAGACACAACTTCGCCATGTTGAACACTTTTCGGGATTCCGCACGGTTTAAGAGCAGTTTTGAAAACGGTGAACTGCATGTTTGAAAAAACTGTACGTGTTGTTTTTTCGGTACCTTTTTTGCTCTAGTTTTTTAACCGTTTATCGTAATTATGCGTGTAATATACCGTTGAAAAGCTATGGAGTAGACGTAACTTCGCCATGTTGAACACTTTTCGAGATCCCGCACGGTTTAAGAGCAGTTTTGAAAACGGTGAACTGCATGTTTGAAAAAACTGTACGTGTTGTTTTTTCGGTACCTTTTTGGCTCTAGTTTTTTAACCATTTATCGGAATTATGCGTGTAATATACCGTTGAAAAGCTATGAAGTAGACACAACTTCGCCATGTTGAACACTTTTCGAGATTCCGCACGATTTAAGAGCAGTTTTTAAAACGGTGTGACCGACGAATAATGGCAGCGAGCGTTTTTTTGCGCTTCCGAACTGCACAAGAAAACCGCACTGCATCAGGGTAGGAGCCGGCGCGACAGTGCTGGGAAGGAGGCGGGGCGGCAGCGCGGGGGTAGGAGGCGGCGCAGTGGTTGCTGTCCTCGGGGCGCTCCGCGCTAGAAACCTATTTAAGTGGGGGTGTTATGAGAATAAAGTTTTTGTTATGAGAATAAGGTCTTAAGGGGTGTTATGAGAATAGACCCACCCTATATATACAGTACTAATTTGCATCGGTATGTCTGCCCAAATATATACTTATAGATTTTAAAATGTTCACAAACTTATTACTATCTACTCTGTACCTTATTCAAAACCTATAGAACACTTTGAAAAGAATCACATGTTCTTCCAAATTTCACAATAATATATATGAAATAATTACCACTAACATCCATTTCCTCAATTACATTATATTGGTTGAATGGCAACAACACAGGAAAAGGATAAGAAAAGGGGAGAATATGATAGTAAGGAAAAGGAAAACTAAGGACCTGCAGTTCAACTTCCAAGAATATTGCCGCTTTGGAGGGTGAGGAGGACGTTTAGAGCTACCTCCAGCGGAAATAACGACGATGCATCTCGCTTGCACACTTGGTGAAGAAACCAACACCAGCATCCTCATACTAAAGCTAGATCCAAGAGGATTGCATGCCCGTGGGAGATGAAATCCACGACAAAATCAACTACACGGATGACAACAACAATAGCACCGTACAGATCGACGATGTCGCCTCCTTGGCGCAGCAGATCCTTGGACCGTGCTACCCCTCCCATCGCCATTTACCAGCGGAGAGGTGTACGAGGACGAAAACTAGCCACCGTCGATGGTCACCCTGTGGAAGCACCAGGTGCGGGGGTGGATTAAGGTTACATCATCCTAAGATCAGCGAATCAAGAGAGCAAGCTCATGGAAGCTATCCAACAGTACCAAATTTTCACCAAGGAGAAAAATGAGAGGAGGAGAAAGGGGATCTGCCAAGAATGGAGAAGTCCAGAAGACTACAGAGTGGGGAAGTTATCCAGCAACAACAATTTTTGAGTGAGAAGCAAGATTTAGGAAAAGAGAAAGGGGATCGGGGTACATGGACAATCTCACTGTGTGAGAACATGAGTGGGGGAAACAGGAAGTCAGGAACGGAGAAGTCAATAAGACTACATAATACATCTAAAAAAAGACTACATAATAGTAGGAAAGTGGAGAATAATAATGGTGGGACCCATTAAACTAATGACATTTAGTACTACACGCACCTTGTGACTGTGAGTGCACGCGTCTCATATTAAGACAAGATATATCAAGGTTCCAAAATATAAAGGGTGGCTTATATCTTAATGGTACATTATTTGCTCTCACAGAGTCCTCACTTGGTATTTTTGTACCCCCTCCGTCCCAAATAAGTGTCTCAACTTTGTACTACGTCTAATACAAAGTTGTACTAAGCTTGAGACACTTATTTTGAGACGGAGAAAGTAACACACTACGCTCACCCATGGTACTGTTGTGCACGTCTATAGAAACAAATACATACAAACAAAGTTTATATGGATATCAAGACTATAAAAAATTATAAATAAATTTTAGTTAAATATAATAAATAAATATGCCAATCTTGCGTACCGTGAGAAATTAACTTATGACTATATTAAAAACTAAAACAATGAGAACTACTCCTTTGTCTCAATTTAGTCGTTGTTGCGTACAAAATTAGCGACAACTATTATGGAACAAAGAGAGTAATAAATTTCTATTTATAAAAAATCCTAAAAAACATGATAAAAAAGTTAGCAAAAATAGATAGATATAACTTTAAGAATGTAGTTGATCATAAGACTACATCATACAAATATAATTTCAATAATGCAACCGATCATAAAACTACGGTTAGTATGGCAAACGAGGATGGACAACACATATACTTATATATCAATAAAAAACAAGTCATAAAATTATAATACTTGATAACGTCACTACATTTTGTTTAAATTTTCTATGGACAAATTACATAATATTGTCTCAAAATTTAACTTCATAAGATCCTAGCACGCGCATTGAGCGGACCACTTTGCTAGTTAGGCTTAACAAGAAAATGGGCTTTAAGAAATAATAAATGGGATGTAATTATAAAAACTGGGCAGTAACTATAAAAAATGCACCAAACACGTAATTACTTTATAAAATATTATTTTTGGATATTGAAAATTTTAATTTCATTAATTGTTGCGAGCGCAATGTTTCGTTGGATTTTTACGTAATATAAATTTATATTGAAATTGTGTTTAATCCGACAAGAAATTTCGGGATAAAAATATTTCGGATCCCATCAAAATATGGGAAATTTTATTGAATTCTGTTTTGAACGGTTGGTTGAAATGGGCTGTACTTTTAACAAACTGTAAATGGGATGTAGTAAATTCCATTAGAATTCAAAAATTGGCTGCACATTCTTACAAATCTCAAATGGGCTATAAGTTCTCTGCCACACTTGTGGCCTTACTAAGTTGACGCGTCCCCTAAAAAAAGAGTTGACGCGTATGCAAGGCTTTGCCAACTTATAGTTAACACATGGTCCTAGCAGTAGTGGCCGTTAGATGTCCATCCAACGGATGCCGTGCTTCTTCTTCAATCTCGGATATTCTAGCCTCACCCGCCCAAAAAATGATTCCTCCCCGTGACATCTGGGGAGCACCATTTCGGAAGCTGACCTGTGGGCCTACTAAGTTGACGTGTACCAAGGGCTTTGTCTACTTAGTCAATATAAACAATTCTAGCTGCAGTGATCGTACGATGTCCATCCAACGTCCGTCGTGCTTTTTCAACCTCTGGTCTTCTTGCTCCAGCCGACCAGAGCAGGCGAGCAGCGCCGGTCGTGCCGCCTGCTCCTGCCTCCCATGCCCGGCTGTGCTGCCGCGCTGGCCTCACCGCCCCCTACTACTCCCACCGCTGGCCAGGCCATCCCTCTACTCACAAACACCCCCTGTTATTCTACGGCGACGGCAGCCTCACACCACAGCCGAACCAGTGAATCCTCGTACTCCTCTCCGCACAGGCTTCCACTGCTGCGTCTTCCCCGGCTCCGCGTCGTCCCCTTCCTTGGCCTCGCTGTCGTCCACCGCCCTAGTGCTCTCGGTGCGGCGTGGTCAACGTGGTCAAGCAACGGCTTCCATTAGACGTGGACTGTACGTGGAGAGGCTGACAGCTGGGTCCACGACGGTAGCAAGGAAGTGCCTCCTTATTACGTGGAAAATAATGATTCCTCCACCTGACAGCAGGGACCCACCGGACGGGCCACCGTATTTCACGAAAAAAATGTTTCCCCCCTGAGTTCTGGGACACACCGGACGGGCCACCGTATTGCGTGAAAAAATGTTCCCCCCGCTGTCAGCTCGGACCCACCGAAAGTGCCTCCTTATTACGCACAAAAAAATGAATACTCCCCCTACCGGTTGGGACCCACCTTGGTAGGAGGCTGACTTGTGGGCCTACTAAGTTGACGGGGACGGTGTGCTTTGTCAACTTAGTCAATATGAATGATTCTAGCTCAAGTGACCGTACGATGTCCATCCAACGACCATAGTGCTTCTTCAACCTCTGGTCTTGTTGCTCCAGCCGCCCAAAGCAGCACCGGTCGTGCCGCCTGCTCCTGCCTTCTGTAGCCGGTTGTGCTGCCGCGGAGGCCTCATCGCCCCCTACTATTCCCATCGCTGGCCATGCCATCCCTCTACTCACCCACACCCCATGTTATTCTGCGGCGATGGCAGCCTCACACCGCAGCGAACCAGTGAACCCTCATACTCCTCTATGCGTGGGCATCCATAGCCGCGTCTTCCCCGGCTCCGCGTCGTCCCCTTCCCAGGCCTTGCCGTCGTCCACCACCCTGGTGCTCTCGGCGCAGCGTGGTCAACATGGTCAAGGAACGGCTTCCATCTGACGTGGACTGTACGTGGAGAGGCTGACAGCTGGGTCCACGATGGCAGCAAGGAAGTGCCTCCTTATTACGCGAGAAATAATGATTCCTCCACCTGACAGCAGGGATCCATCGGACGGGCCATCGTATTTTGTGGAAAAAATGTTTCCCCCCTGACTGCTGGGACCCACCGGACGGGCCACCGTATTGCCCGAAAAAAACATTCCCCCCGCTGTCAGCTCGGACCCACTGGAAGTGCCTCCTTATTACGCACAAAAAAATGAATACTCCCCCTACTGGTTGGGACCAACCTTGGTGGGAGGCTGACCTGTGGGCCTACTAAGTTGACGGGGACGGTGTGCTTTGTCAACTTAGTCAATATGAACGATTCTAGCTCCAGTGACCGTACGATGTCCATCCAATGGCCATAGTGCTTCTTCAACCTCTGGTCTTGTTGCTCCAGCCGCCCAAAGTAGCGCCGATCGCGCCACATGCTCCTGCCTCTCGTGGCCGGCTGTGCTGCCGTGGAGGCCTCACCGCCCCTACTATTCCCACCGCTGGCCAGACCATCCCTCTACTCACCCACACCCCCTGTTATTCTACGGCGATGGAAGCCTCACACCGCAGCGAACCAGTGAACCCTCGTACTCCTCTACGCGTGGGCATCCACTGCCGCGTCTTCCCCGGCTCCGCGCCGTCCCCTTCCTAGGCCTTGCTGTCGTCCACCGCCTTGGTGCTCTTTGCGCGGCGTGGTCAACATGGTCAAGGAACGGCTTCCGTCGGACGTGGACTGTACGTGGAGAGGCTGACAGCTGGGTCCAGGACGGCAGCAAGGAAGTGCCTCCTTATTACACGGAAAATAATGATTCCTCCACCTGACAGCAGGGATCCACCGGACGGGCCATCGTATTTTGCGGAAAAAACGTTTCCCCCCTGACTGCTGGGACCCACCGGACGGGCCACCGTATTGCGCAAGAAAAATATTCCCCCCGCTGTCAGCTCGGACCCACCGGAAGTGCCTCCTTATTACGCACAAAAAAATGAATACTCCCCCTGCTGGCTGGGACCAACCTTGGTGGGAGGCTGACTTGTGGGCCTACTAAGTTTACGGGGACGGTGTGCTTTGTCAACTTAGTCAATATGAACGATTCTAGCTCCAGTGAGCGTACGATGTCCATCCAACGGCCATAGTGCTTCTTCAACCTCTGGTCTTGTTGCTCTAGCTGCCCAAAGTAGCGCCTGTCGTGCCACATGCTCCTACCTCCCATGGCCGGTTGTGCTACCGTGGAGGCCTCACCGCCCCTACTATTCCCACCGCTGACCAGGCCATCCCTCTACTCACCCACACCCCCTGTTATTCTTCGGCGACAGCAGCCTCACACCGCATCGAACTAGTGAACCCTCGTACTCCTCTACGCGTGGGCATCCACTGCCGCGTCTTCCCCGGCTCCGCGTCGTCCCCTTCCTAGGCCTCGCCATCGTCCACCGCCTTGGTGCTCTTTGCACGGCGTGGTCAACGTGGTCGAGGAACGGCTTCCGTCGGACGTGGACTGTACGTGGAGAGGCTGATAGCTGGGTCCACGACGGCAGCAAGGAAGTGCCTCCTTATTACGTGGAAAATAATGATTCCTCCACCTGACCGCAGGGACCCACCGGATGAGCCACCATATTTTGTGAAAAAAATGTTTCCCCGTGACTGCTGGGACCCACCGGATGGGCCACCGTATTGCGCGAAAAAAACGTTCCCCTCGCTGTCAGCTCGGACCCACCGGAAGGGCCTCCTTATTACGCACAAAAAAATGAATACTCCCCCTGCTGGTTGGGACCCACCTTGGTGGGAGGCTGACTTGTGGGCCTACTAAGTTGATGGGAACAGTGTGCTTTGTCAACTTAGTCAATATGAACGATTCTAGATCAAGTGACCGTACGATGTCCATCCAACAGCCATAGTGCTTCTTCAACCTCTGGTCTTGTTACTCCAACCGCCCAAAGCAGCGCCGGTCGTGCCGCATGCTCCTACCTCCCATGGCCGGCTGTGCTGCCGCGGAGGCCTCACCGCCCCCTACTATTCCCACCGCTGGCCAGGCCATCCGTCTACTCACCCACACCCCCTGTTATTCTGCGGCGACGGCAGCCTCACACTACAGCGAACCAGTGAACCCTCATACTCCTCTACGCGCGGGCATCCACTGCCGCGTCTTCCCTGGCTCCGCGCCGTCCCCTTCCTAGGCCTCACCGCCGTCCACCGCCCTGGTGCTCTCGGTGCGGCGTGGTCAACGTGGTCAAGGAACGGCTTCCATCGGACGTGGACTGTATGTGGAGAGGCTGACAGCTGGGTGATACGTCTCCAACGTATCTACAATTTTTGATTGTTCCATGCTATTATTTATGATGTTTTGTATGTTTAATGGGCTTTGTTATACACATTTATATTATTTTTGGGACTAACCTACTAACCCAAAGGCCCAGTCCAGATTGCTGTTTTTTTTCCTGTTTTAGGGTTTTAAAGAAAAGGCATATCAAATGGAGTCCAAACGGAATGAAACCTTCGGGAGAGATATTTTTGGAGCAAAATACGCATGGGAGACTTGAGAACCACAGAGTAGGGCTGACGTGGCTTCCACGAGGGTGGGGGGCGCGTCCCCCATAGGGCGCGCCCCCTGCCTCGTGGGCACCTCGTCTCGCCCCCGGTGCCCTCCTACCTCCTATGTATACCTATGTACCCCGAACTATCAGAACAACAGAGAAAACCCTAGTTCCACCGCCACAACCTTCTACTCCCGTGAGATCCCATCTTGGGGCCTGTTCCGGAGCTCTGCCGAAGGGGGGGGGGATCTTCCACGGAGTGCTTCTACATCAGCATCATCGCCTCACTATGAGTTGTGAGTAGTTTACCACAGACCTTCAGGTCCATAGCTAGTATCTAGATGGCTTCTTCTCTCTCTTTGGATCTCAATACCAAGTTCTCCTCGGTCTTCGAGGATATCTATTCGATGTAATCTCTTTTTGCGGTGTGTTTGTCGAGATTCGATGAATTGTGGGTTTATGAGCAAGATTATCTATGAGAAATATTTTGTTCTTTTCTGAACTCTTTATGTATGATTATAATATCCTTGCAAGTCTCTTCGAATTATTGGTTTGGTTTGGCCTACTATATCTATAGTTCTTGCAATGGGAGAAGTGCTTGGCTTTGGGGTCAATCTTGCGGTGTCCTTTCCCAGTGACAGTAGGGGCAGCAAGGCACGTATTTTATTGTTGCCATCGAGGATAAAAAGGTGGGGTTTATATCACTATGTTTGAGTTTATGCCTCTACATCATGTCATCTTGCTTAAGGCATTACTCTGTTCCTATGAACTTAATACACTAGATGCATGCTGGACAACGATCGACGTGTGGAGTAATAGTAGTAGATATAGAATCGTTTCGGTCTACTTGTCTCGGACATGATGCCTATATATAATGATCATGCCTAGATAGTCTCATAATTATTTGCTTTTCTATCAATTGCTCGACAGTAATTTGTGTACCCGCCGTATAATATCGCTATCATGAGAGAAGCCACTAGAGAAAACTATGGCCCCCGGGTCTATTCTCAACATATCAATCTACAATCTACTTTACTTTTCCGCTTTTACTTTTTGTTCTTATAACCAAAAATATCAAACTATCATCTCTATCAGATCTCACTTTCGTAAGTAACCGTAAAGGGATTGACAACCCCTTATCACGTTGTGTGCGAAGTTCTTATTTGTTTGTGCAGGTGCGAGGGACTCGCGTGTGGTCTCCTACTGGATTGATACCTTGGTTCTCAAAAATTGAGGGAAATACTTACGCTACTGTGCCGCATCTCCCTTTCCTCTTCGAGGGAATACAACCAAGCTCGAGAAGTAGCAAGAAGAATTTCTGGCGCCGTTGTCGGGGAGGCTTACACAAAAGTCATATACCAACTACCTATCACAAACCCTTATCCTTCGCATTAAATTTTTTGCCTCTCGTTTTCCTCTCCCCCACTTCACCCTTGCCGTTTTATTCGCCCTTCTTCTGCCATGTGTTTATCTTTTGCTTGCCCTCATGTCTGAGATGGGGGAAGATTTTATCGAGAAGGGTAGTAATGTTGAGGGCAACGTCTATGTTGACCCCTGAGATGAAACTACCACTTTACATATTAAGAAGTTCCGGGTTGGTAGTGGTAATATCATTGGAAAAGGAGTTCTTCAAGACTTCTTTACTTGTGCCGGTGCTTTGCCCGCTATGGGTGGCTCTATTCTTCACAGAACTAGTAGCCTTGCGGATGCTGTATCTATGCTTATAGTTGAAATTGAAAGGCAATCTATCCATATGCATCCTTGTATTCAGAGAATCTTTTTGGAGTTTTCCAATATTGAGCATTCTTCTGTTAAGCGTGCGGCTACTATCTTTTTGGCTCATGAATTTAGATTTATCATGAAAGAGGCCACAGAAATCTTTGCTCATTACGGGGTAGATGCCGGCCGACCTCCCATAGAGGCTATCTTATTTAATCAAGAAGACATAATGCGGTTGCGATCTCTTGATCATGTTGCTTTTAATGAAAACCTTAGAAAAAAGGTTCCTACCGATGTCTTGGTTGATAGAATTTCTGAGTTGAATGATGATTTTGCTGTTCAAAACAATGGGTTAGGCTTCTCTCTTGAGCGAAGGCTCATGACCTTCTGCCAAAAGAACGCCTATAATGATGAATTGGTTGTTCACTACAAAGGGCCAAAAGAGAAACCTATTCCTCCTGAGATTTTTTTTGACTATATACTGCAAGGCAACAGCCTCACAGTGCTTTATTAAAATAAAGACCCAGGTAGGGTAAAGGTTACAAAAGACCTAAATATGTACAAGGGAGGAGAGTACTTACAGCTAACCTACTGGAGGGATGCTATCCAAGAGAGGAGCTTATCTCTATACTTACATTTAATTCTATGAGCAAGGAGAGAAATATCATACACAAAATTTCGCTTCCAGGATCTGAAGCTGGGTTGCTCATTTCTGAAAACTTTACCATTCCTCTGAGTCCAGATATTCCAAGTGGCAGTGAAGACTACCTCAGCGAAGAAAGGTTGGCCGAAATCCTGACGCGCTGCTAAAGCCATGGAGTATGTGGATGAGTGACCTTCAGATGTCCAAGAGATACCAAGATAGTTCCAAACGCGCTGACTAAAGTTGCAAACAAAGAAGAGATGCGCCCGGTCCTCAAGTTGAGGGAGAAGGCATAAAGCACAGTTGGCGTCATCGATATGCCAATGCCTTCGTTGCCTCATATCTCTTGTGTTGAGGCGATCCATCAACAATAACCAGCCAAAGACTTTAATCTTTAACGTGCAGGAGCATTTCCAGATCCATTAGAATATAGGGTCGACCACAATATGAGAGAACATGAAGTCATAGTATATTTTGGATTGGAAGGTGCCTGATTTAGAGGGCCATTGCCAGGTATCATGGGTTGATGGATCAAGCTGCATGGTAGCCAACATAGACTGCAGTTGCTGTAGTTCCTGATAGGCTTCGATGGACAAAGGTAAATGAAAATTCTGGGCTTCAGTCGGTGCAAGAAAGAAGTCCTTGACAGTGATAAGGTCATTAAGCACAAAGGAGTAGAGATGAGGAAATCTGGTCCGGAGTGCAATAACCCTATTATCAATATGCCACTTATCAGCCCAAAACAACACAGTGTCTCCTGAATGAACATGCGGGACGGCGAGGGAGCAAAACTGATCATAGAGTTGGAGAATGTCTCTCCACCAGAAAGAGCCACAGCTACGAGTTGCCTGGGGTGGTGAAGAAACATAATAAGAGTCCCAGATCAACTGAACCCAAGGTATATCAAGTTTGTTGAAAAACTTGTATAGATGCTTCATGAGTAAAGCCTCGTTTTGAATTCCCAGATGTGTAACACCAAGTCCACCACACTTCTTGGGTCGGCATATAAGGTCCCAGGCAGCTAGAGATTGTCGTGGAGTCTCCGAGTTGCCCCTCCAGAGGCATTGGCGCATGATTCTTTCGAGCTGCTTAAGAATGCCTTTTGGTAGAGATAAAGAACACAGGAAGTATATAGGCATGGAAGCTAAAATGGATTGCAGCAATTGAAGACGGCTGCCCTGATTTAGCAAACAGGAGGAGGCAGAAAGCCTGCGCTCCAGACGATCAACAAGTGGCGATAGCTCCGCGCGATTCCTCCTGAGATTGATACGGGGGACTTTTGTCCCATTAAATATAGCCCTCTTGATTACTTTTGCTTGCCACAAAGGAAACATGCTGCTGAATGTAGGGAATATGGGATGAGTTTTTGCGATATATCGTATCATTATGGCATTCCCTAGATCTATCCATGTATCGTGCCTAGCTAGGGGCGTAAAACGATAGCGCTTGTTGGGAGGCAACCCCTGCATCTGCTAGGTGGCTTCTCACCCCTCGTTGGTTACCCCAAGTGGAAGGTTTGAGA
Organism: Secale cereale; assembly: GCA_902687465.1. Classification (NCBI taxonomy): domain Eukaryota; kingdom Viridiplantae; phylum Streptophyta; class Magnoliopsida; order Poales; family Poaceae; genus Secale; species Secale cereale. Next base: position 235,978,856 of record LR738711.1, on the reverse strand, counting down.
TGCAGTGTAGCATAAGTTTTCCCTTGGTATTACCAAGGATCGATTTCCCAGAGACTCCTAGTTTCAACAAGAAGGTGTCAACTGCTAACGGCACCGGATATTAGCAATCAACGTGGACCTGCACACAGATACAAATAACTTTGCTCCCAACGAGTACAGAGAGGTTGTCAATCCCTCCGGCCTTGTAGTTTACAAAGGATCAAACGCAAGTGATAATAGTGATAGATATAATTGCAATAGTAAGTAAATAGCGAAAAAGTAAATAGCTGATGTGATCAATGATGGTAATATGGACCGGAGTCTCATGATGTTCACTAGTGATGTCTCTCTCCCAAAAGATGATAAAACAGCTATGTGAGGTAAACGAATTACAGCTGGGCAATTGACAGGACCATGTGCGCAAACCAATGCTGACTACATTGCAAGAAAGGTAGAGGTTCAAAGCATGGGCGGTACGCCAAAGTAAGTAGACCGAAATCCATCAATATCTACTACTAATCATCCACCTTGAGATATCTATCCAGAACATCTCGCTGGTATTAAGTTGCGAGCCCCACCCATAGTGTAAACTCAAAGCAACAGACAACTGCATTAAAAGAACTTCGCGTAAAGTAAACAATCCTTGCACCCGCGGGCACAAGCACCGTTGTTTTCCCCCTTGTGGCAACAACACATCCCCTAGACTCATGTTTCTGTCACTCAAACTAGTCATCGAGGGGCATGAACCCACAATCGAGTATAACGTTCCCTCTTGGAGTCACTACCTACTACTTGGCCAAAGCAATAAATAACAACGGAGAACATGCAAGAATTACTTACGAACATAAACATAAAAGAGGTGAATCAAATATATTACTCAAACACAATCTGAACATAATCTCATAATCCATCGGATCCCAGCAAACTCATCATAGCAACAGCATAAGGATTACATATGTGCCTCGATCATGTAGGGCAGCTCACAAGGACTAATTAGTGAAGCACAAGAACGGGAGGAGAACATCACATAGCTACTGGTCATGGACTCATGGTCCAAGGGAGACTACTCACAACTCATCCGGGGGGCTTCCATGGTGGTGGAGAAGCTCCCGATGGTGATCCTCCCCTCCGGCAGGGTGCCGGGAAGGGTTCTCCTGGTGCTCCCGATCTTGGAAGCAGCGGCAGCGACGGAACAGAGATGAGATCACGAAAAAGAGTTCCTGTTTCGAGGGTTTCGGGAGACGCTTTAAATATATGCCAAAGGGGAGCATCGGAGGAGCCTCGGGGGGCCCAGGCGCCCCCCGGCGCGGCCCAGGGGGGGGGG